>JAOTOM010004987.1:162500-585000 GCA_034440615.1 Ashinkailepas kermadecensis
ATTTATAGCATCTACTGACGAAGTTAACCTCAGGATAACTATAAATCCGAACTCTGGATTTTACCCGGGGTAATTTGTAATGTGTTTGTGCCTTCATGTTCGCATTTGTCTATTCACCCGTGATCAGCGTTATTTATATGTATGCTTCAATTATTTCTTGGTAAAAAATTAAGTGCAAGACTAAACATCACGTTGCGAAAGGGACGTGACCTGACTTTATCCTGGCCCAGTGTCGTAGCTTCGATACACCGATGCTTATTTTTTGTCAAAGTATTTTTTTGCTCATCAGTTGTAGGAAGGTGTGCCAAATTGCAAGGCGATATCCTGAGCGATGTAAGGGTAAACTCAGAAGACCGTAGCGGTTTGAATTGACACCCGCACTGCGATGGTGTCATTGTGAATTGGTTGTATTTAACCAGTGCAACTACCTTCGAAAGGCATAATGCAGACCATTTGTGGATTTCAAGTTATTTAGTGCTCCTTGACGTCACGTTGAATGATGAGATGGCGTAGCCACCCATCTCATTATCGGCTATGAGGGAACCTTAGCCCAAAACTAGAACAACTAAAAGAAGCAAAAGCACCCCCGTCAGACCTTTTCTAATATTACCACTATTCCATGACCCGCTCTGAATCGTGCTTGGCGAAAAATCAATGTGATCGCTTTGCAGATTATTTCGTCACCATTGTCGATTGTCCTGACACTACACTGAAAAGTGGGAGAGGAAGTGTCTCTTTCGGAAGGGGTGTCACTTGGAAAGCCCGGCCTGCCAAGCGCATTTCGCCAACCTTCTGATCCGAGGGAGGAAGCCATCCCTCGCCACTTCATCCCAAATGAGTTGAAGCCGCGTGACATGAAACCCCGGGATGTTCCGCATCACGAAAATCCAAGCATGTCTGTTTTGCACTTTGGTGAACTAGTCAATTCGGTGAGTATGGCAGGTCAAAGGTGAAAAGTTATTGTTGCGTCGAATATTTGAAATAGAGCCCCAGACCGAGCACCAAAGTGCAGCTTAGGCTTGTATAAAGCTATGGACGTATTATTTCGTAACGCACTTGGATAATAGGCAAGGTCATGTCAACTCTCGCACGTTGTGCCAAGCGTGTCATGAAAATGTGAAAAACATGCTCGTTGAATTCCAATGCAGACCTTACGATGTCCTAGAATGCGTGCAACGTCTAAAAAAGTGATATGAGACCGGTGTAGTTTTTGCGCCAACACCGAAAGGTGGCTGAGCATCTTTTGTAAATTCAACTTTACTACCTGTGAGATGTGTCGAAAAGCACCACCTAAGAACTACAAGGCCATGTAAAGACACAACCTGAAATTCTCTGAGTACTTTGGAAAACTTTGCTAGTGAATTCAAGGTCAGTTGAGGTCAACAGCCTTTGATTTTGCGGTCACCATTGGGGCAACGTTGCCTGAGAATCCTGACAACATGATCAATCACTGCAGAACGTTAGCTACAGTAAAACCGGAAAAAAGGCGATTTCAGCAAAAGTTCGTCAAGTATGCCTTCAAAACTAACGTCATGGCTTGGTCAACTGACATGTCCTGCCCAAGGAAATGTTAGCCAAGACAAATGGTGGCGCGCTTCCTTACTACGTTCCACGATAATTGCCAGAAAACCGCCTGGGAAGGCATGCGTCCGCCTCTCGGGTGACGAAGGTCAACTCCCCCTCCCTCCTTGTCTCGATGGTCACGAGCTAACTTTCGAATGACATTTGCATTTTGTTCATACTGAAGAGTGAAGATATCGATGAATTTTAAAGTACAGATTACGCACGGAAAAAACTAAGTCCGTGCGAGCATGGAACACCTAGCTGGTAAGTCACGTGTTCCATGCTCCTCTTGAATGTGGACGTGATGTTTTCCAGGCAGTCGAGGGGTTATCTCGATTCTGGGTGATTTTGGATGAATCTTGATAGTTTCGGATGTCGTCTGCTGGCAGGGACGGATACAAGGGGGCACTGGGGTATGTGCCCCCACCCCCCATGGAAGGCGGGCGTCCCTCGGGCCTGGAAAATGCACCCATCTGGGAGGGCTTGAGTACTCTCCTCTCTTGAGCGCCTCTCCCCGAATTTTTTTGGCCAGAGGCATCCGGAGAAGAAAAGGCGCCCCTCTGGGAAGGTCCGAGTGCGCCCCCCCCCTCCAATTTTTCAGCCAGAGGCGCCCCTCGGAAGGTAACGGTGCCTCTCCAAGTACTTTCGCAGTGGCGCTCCTTCGGACATGTTTCCCGATGACAATCACTGCATCCGCCCCCGTGTGCCGGTCGCACGTTGGCAGCTAACCGCTGAAACAGTTACGTCTTGTCTTCGCCAGCTCAAGCATGGCTCTTTTACAACTAGCCGGACAATTCGGTAGGTCTGTCCGAGCCTTGGTCGGTCGAATTCGAAGTTAGTACGGAGTTTGGAAGCGTACTGGCAACAAAGGCTGTATTTCTGCGACGGACCACATTTTGGAGCCGCACTTTGGGGAGAATGGTCAGCTGGTCACTGGCAGAAACGGCCTTTAAAGCTATCGATACTTTCGGCCTCAGTGAAACTTGCACAAGTTCCCGACGGGATCCGCAATTCATTGAACTTGAACTGCAACTTGGTCGCCGCCTCTACTACATGTGTCGCTGGGTGGTTGTGGCGCGGACAATCCTTCCGGGTATGGGGGCCAGAGACCACTGAAGGACGCTAATATATTGAATGGAAACGTGTTTATGCGATACGTCTCTCTCCCCCTCTGTCTCTGTCTCCGTCTCCGTCTCCGTCTCCGTCTCCGTCTCCGTCTCCGTCTCCGTCTCCGTCTCCGTCTCCGTCTCCGTCTCCGTCTCCGTCTCCGTCTCCGTCTCCGTCTCCGTCTCCGTCTCCGTCTCCGTCTCCGTCTCCGTCTCCGTCTCCGTCTCCGTCTCCGTCTCTCTCTCTCTCGTCTCCGTCTCCGTCTCGTCTCCGTCTCTCTCTCTCTCTCTCTCTCTCTCTCTCTCTCTCTCTCTCTCTCTCTCTCTCTCTCTCTCTCTCTCTCTCTCTCTCTCTCTCTCTCTCTCGCTCTCTACTAGAAAATCTGGTAAAGCAGAATGTTCAGATTCATCTTGATAGGCACAACCTTTTAAGGGATACTCAACATGGATTTCGATATCGAAGGTCTTGTTTAACTAACATTTTGGAGTTCATGGAGTATGTCTAAAGAAGTAGACAATCAAAGCAGGATGGATGTTGTGTACTTGGACTTTAGCAAAGCTTTTGATAAAGTTCCACATGGGAGGCTAATTCATCAACTACAGCAACGTGGGATTGTTGGAAAAGTTATAGGTTGGATTGAAGTATGTTTGAGGGGAAGGAAACAAAGGGTAGTGTTAAATGGATGTAAATCTGATTGGAGGGATGTTCTGAGTGGAGTACCACAGGGCTCTGTTCTAGGGCCACTTCACTTTATCATCTTTGTGAATAACATTGAGGTAGGGCTGAGGAATAGATTGTTCAAATTTGCTGATGACATCAAGCTGGTAGGAGTGGCAAACAGTTGTGTGATCAATCTATAAATATTCAACTAGACTTGGAGGACCTAAAAAAGTGGCTGATCAATGGCAGATGTCCTTCAACTATGACAAGTGTCAGGTTATGCATCTGGGGTCTGGAGGTGAGACTTTCAGATATACAATGGGAGGGAGGGAACTGGATGTTATTGAAGAAGAAGGGGACTTAGGTGTGTTGGTTTCAAAGGACCTCAAAGCAGAAAAAAACAATGTATCTCAGCTAGGAACAGGGCACTCAGAATGCTGGGACTCATTAATAGAAGTGTGATATATAAGAGCAAGGAAGTCATGAGAAAAAACTGTACTTAGCATATGTGCGACCCCACTTGGAATATTCTGTACAAGCATGGAGCCCCTACCTAGAAAAAGATATAGACATGTTAGAAAGAGTGCAACGCAAAGCAACTAGACTCATCAGCGGAATAGGTAACTTAGAATATGGAGAAAGGCTTGTGGCATTAGATATGTACTCACTCAAGTATAGGAGATTAAGGGGGACATGATTGAAATGTACAAAATTGTTAAAGGACTAGATCAGGTCAATTTTGATGGCGCTCTTCAGTTTAGAGTATCACATAGCGGTCATCAATTCAGGTTAGACAAGTTTAGGTGTAGGACAGTTAAGCGACAACAGGTCTTCAGTCAAAGGGTTGTTGATCAGTGGAATGGGCTGCCTGCTGATGTTGTGGGGAGTTCCTCATTGAATGTATTTGAAATTTGAAAGTAGGGTAGACAATTTTTTTAGACATGAAAATCTTGTTTTTGAGTTCTAATTTGAGATGGATGAGGTGAGATTTATGTTAAGTAAGTGTGCACGGCACAGACCCCTTTAAGCAGGCATGGATGCAGTTTGAAAATTATTGATAAGGCATTCAATCCACATGTGTTAAGAGGGATCAGGGGAATATGGCTGGATAGCTAGGGTAGATAGGCATTGATCGCCCTAAAGCCCAAATAAGTATCTTCCCTCGACCACATATTGTTTATAATTGCGTGTCGCAGGTTTCCAGTGGACATTCGAAAGCGAGAGATGCCTCTGCCTACGTGCAAGGCCCGCGTCGCCAGCGGTCGAAGTCCGATTCGGCCTGGCAAGGACTCCAAGGTCGGTCAACCGGACGCCAAACGAAGAGCGAATGCGGTGACGATACCTCTGGCGACCGGCTTCGTGTCTCCCGGTGGCCACGACCTCCAGCCGACCCCGACTGTACCGGCGGCGCCCGACCAGTCGCCGTGCCACCTGTTCCCGAACGCGCTCTGGTCGGCCTCGTCTTCCACCCGGCCAGCGCCGGCGGGCTGCTCTCCGAAGCTGACGGCGCGCGGCTGGGACGCCCCCTCCGGCTGCGTCCACCCGCCGACGCCTCCCTCGTCGCTGGCGCCAGCGCCGATGAGATCGTCCCCGTCCGGCGTCGGCGGCTACGACTCCGGCGTCGGCTTCACGCCGCCGCCGACGCCGCAGCGGCCGTGCGCTCGCCCTTTGCCAGAGGCGTCTTCGAGTGTGCCGGGCACTGCGGAGTGGCGCGCCACCGGCGCACGGTCTGACACGGCTGGCGGACGGTGTGCGGCCGTGCCGGACCGCACTGCCACTGCCGGCCCGTCCAGCCTGCCGTCGTGCAATGCTGGAGAGGGTGCATGTCATCTTGCGAGTCGTTCGGTAGCTGGTCGGCCGTCCGCCGCTCCTCAGTCTTCCGTCACCGCCCGTCAGCCTTCCGCCGCCGACTCGCCCGGTGGCGGCCCTCAGCGACAGCAGCCGGGGCCGTCCGAGCCGTCCGAGCCGTCCGCCTGGAAGCTGGAGGCCGGCCGGCCGGGCGCGTCGGTCTCGACGACCGCCGACGGCGTGCGCCTGCTGCAGTACCGCTCCGACTGCGCGGCCAGCTTCGGCGATGCCGGCGCCGGCGGCGTAGCCGTGGCGCTGCCGCACGGCTCGCTGCTGTTCGAGTGCGCCGTCGACGAGCTGCACGCGACGACGGCGCTGCGCGCGCCCGACCGGCGGCGGCCCGCGCGGCTGTCGCTCGTCTTCTACCAGCACCGCGCGTTGCACCTGCCTCGCCACGGCTGGCAGAGCCGGCCGGCGCGGCCGCGCCGCGCGCCGGCCGCCACCGGCACGGCCGCCATCGGCACGCCCGCCCCGGGCACGGCCACCACGCAGACGTGGAGCCAGGCCGCGCCGACCGCCGTTCCGTGCCACGTTACCGGGCCGTACGCGCCGTGGGAGTTTGGCTACGTGGCGGCGATGGCGCCACACTGGCACAATCAGGAGATGTACATCGTGTGACGCGGGGAGCGGTGCCGCCCTGGCACAGCCAGATGTGCATCGTGTGACACGGAGAATGGTGTGCACTTATGTAGATTTAATGGATGTAATTGATGTACATCTGGCGCAGCCATATTTGCATCGTATGCCAATGGATGGCGTCGTCATGGCATAACCAGATGTAAATCGTGTGACATGAGGAATGGTGTGCACTGATGTAGATGTAATGGATGTAATGGATGTACATCTGGCACAGCCAGATGTACATCGTGTGACGGGGAATGGTGCCGTCTTGGCACAGCCAGATGTACGTTGTGTGACACGGGGGTTGGCGCCGTCATAGCACGGCCAAGAGATGTCCATCGTGTGACGGAGAGAGCGGTCGCCGGCGAGGCGCCGAGACGCGAGACCAGTCACCGCGACAGAGGGCTGCGGCTGCTGTTCAGCCAGGAGTGACGTGTCGACCCTCTGTTCTGGCTGTATCGCGGAGTGGTCGGAGAGTCCCCTGTAGCGGTGTCGGTGGCTCACGTGGCCTGCTGTGTGACGCCAGCCGCAGCCAGCCGACCCCACACAGCTCGGTATCCTGGGTCGTGGCGGTGCGCTGAAGCGGCTGGTCCGACCGAAGCTCGCACGGTGGCGTGCCGCCGCATCCCGTGGCGCCGGTCACACGAAGTGGTGCGTCTCGTGCTGCGCTGACGTGCCTTCACCTCAGTCAACACCGAGGGACATTGCGTACGGGCAGCGTGCGCCGCGATGCTGCATCCCTGGCCGGTGCGGCAGTACGGCGGCCGGACGGGTGCCTCAGTGGCAGCGATGCTGCCGACTTTGACCGTGTCTGCTCGGGTGAAGCAAAGCCACTTGCACTGTTGATCATCATCGGCGTCGCGAATATGCTATGAGAGTGGATGCACTCTCAAATTTTGTGAAACCTTCATCACTGCCCGGGTACAACAAACAGATGCAAAGTACAAGGCACGCAGTACAAGTGCACCCACTGAGCTGTTGTACACATTTGTCAGCAGCAGGGCCAGTGGCCACATCGGAAGAGTATGCCATGCAGTGAATTGTATTTGTTGGGTCGTTGCATAATTGTGTCAATTGCAGGCTTAGTGGCTCAGCGGAAGTGTTATATGCTGTGTCTTGCCTTGCACTCAGCCTGTGCTGGTTTGTTCTCTGCGGGGTCAGAGGAGGCGTTCTGCCACCTGCTTCTCCGAAATCCTGTCGCACGATTCCTCCAAGCTCCTGTGACAGCAGATCTAAATGATTGCGACGGGTTTGTGGCATCGTGAGGTGAGCCTCGTGCCATGAATATGTGGTAAAATTCGTGCCATATCCTCAGTGGGACCATTTCGTTGGTGGTATGTTTGCGCCGTCTTCAACATTGTGGTATGTTTTCGAAAGGTGTTGTTCGGGCATTTACGTTCCGCCATTTTGTTTCCAGTTCCGGGGGACTAGTGGGGTGTACTGTAGCAGTAGTAGTGGTAGTGTGATGTTCGCTGCTGTTCCGGGTGCTTGCCACACATCGCCAGGCTGTATATAGGCTGGTGGTTGATAGCGTGGGGTTTGGTATCAGTTTTGCCGGACGACCATTTCTGGTGTTAATGTGTCGGCTATGAGACATTCTAACGCCAAGTTGGTTTCCCTTGTAATACACGTCACTCCTTTTTCTTTTAATGCAGTTTCCAATATGGTGCTAATGTACAACTACCATAGGTCGTTGATGATTTCAATAGGTACATGTATATATGTGAGTAGTTTGGTAGCAGATTATTTGATATGCATGTTTCGTTGAACCTGACAGCAGGAAGATCACCAACTCGCTGTCTCGCTGGGTTCGAATTCCAAACAGGTATGACATATTTCGGGTTCACACCGCGCGGGCGGACCGCACGTCCGCCCGCGGCCAGCCTTATTCTCACTCTCCCGCGGCCGGGGTATTTCGGCGCGAAACCAACAAGCCAATGGGAAGGCACGCGTCGCCATGGCGACGCGCGGGACCATGACGTCACCCGACTACATACCTACAGCACTTAGCCACTGTATCATCAGTGGTTACTGCACTGTGTCATCAGGTAGGACAGCGGGCAGATTTCTCGTATTTTATGAGCCGTTGTCCGTATAATATAACAACTGCACCATATAAAACCATTCACTTTACGTAACCAGAGTTGATAGAATAAAACTACCGGCAAGAAAGGAGAGGTGTAGAATAGATAAATGGGTGTCCATTGCTATATTCAGTGTTGCCACGTATTACAAGACGCCAGCAGCCACCTGACCGCTTCCTTTCTCTCATCTATGTTCGTGAGCATATGGGCCAAGTCAACCGGAGGAGTCCTCATGAGCACTCTGGGTAGAGATGGGCAATCCTGGCAAGGGAAGATAGATAACGGTGTGCACGACAACGGCCAGTGATTGTACATTATATGTGCTCAATTTCCGAAGAAGCTCCTCACGTTAATTAGTTCAACATGAGAATATAAATGAGCTGGTGCCAATATGTCTATATTAAATATGTCTACAGTTGGATAAAGTGTAAGAATCCACATGTTGCAAATTTGGTCATTTCGCACATTGTCTTCCCCATACCCCAGGGTCCTTCCCGACCGATCCGCGAATCAATTCGCGGCCGTGTTTGCTGGAGCGGCCGTTTGGCTTGTGATTATGGGCGTTCCCGGTCATCCCGACACATTGCATTTCCCGGTAGGCGTCTATTGGAGGTACCTGGTGCCGTACGTGAGTGCGTCACGGCGCGTCGGCAACGGCGGGGATGATTAAAAGCTCAGTTAGCACCTCGTCCGTCATGCGTCAGAACGTTCGTTGGCGGCATGCTACCAAATGACGCATGACAGGACGAATTACGCATCTGTGCGGATGCAGTGTGCACATGTGACGCATCTGCGACGAGACAGAGAGATAAAGAACAAATTGCATGAGAGAGAGATAGAGAGGAGGAAGATATGGAGAAGGAAACGCAGAGACAAATGTAACGGTTCTAATTAATTTGATCTAATTTGCAACATGGTCCATGTGATCAACTTGATATGCCCTAGGCCCTGTCAATCATATTTTAACATGGTGACCGGAGGGTTGAAAACACTCCTAGTAATCCACAAGGCTTCTCTTTTTTTTCAAGGGAAAACTCGCAGATCTCGATGAAGCTCTTCGTTGTCGTGCATATATTGTTGCCGTCATCTAGAGTAGTTAATATTCGAATAGGCCCTGGTCTATGGACACGGTATGGATCCAGATGACGAAGAATTTTCTGCTACTACTTTTGTTACGTGAAAAAGACGGATGCGGCCCAGGGTACTCCAAATGTTATGTGCGTATCACCCGGTAGAGTATGGGGAGTCCGGAGTTGCATGTTCCCATGCATAGAGACTCTAAACCCAGACTGATATTGCCACTGCTGAAAGAGTGGTGGTAAAATAAGCAGTCGCGATTTCTACTGAATTGGTTACTGGTACATTTATGCAAGTGCCAGTGGCTCGAATAACATGCCAACTGCAGGGCCCATCCTCTTCCCCATCTAGTGGTCCAAAATGTCATTTTCAGGGACAAACCCGTTGAGCTAACACAATGCACCATCATAAATTGAAAATAATTCAAGCACCAAAATTCTGGATACCCCTCTCCCCTTGGCCAAATCCTGGATCCGCCACTGCTGCAGTCCCTCGTCCAGTGTCACCATATCCTATTGGCGCCTGATACTGCTTATAGGGAACTAACCTGTTTTATTTGATCACATCGACTACATCCAGTTGAAGCGATCAGGATATGCCTTGACATGTGTCCGAACCGCAGCTGACTGCGGTGCTCCCAATATATGCATGGTGCTCCCAATATCCTGCGGTGCTCCCCCAATACAGCAAAAGGGGACGGTTAAAAGGAATGTATCAGGATGCATCGAAGCACTGTGTGAGTCTCGCTTTCTAATCAAACAAAGTAACAAGTTAGTGCAAAGCGTGAGCACAGTGATCAGTTTTATGGTGTACCAACCGCAGTGCTGTCGCTTGGCCTTCCAGGCTGACTGACAGACAAACAGGGATCAAACTTCTTGTCCCACGTCTTCCCAATTTTTGCACAAAAACCCGGAAAGTCTCAGGATTTAGGGCACTATATCTTGAGGTGGGGGAAACTCCCCGGTGCATCCCCCCCCCCCCCGCCTCAGCCGTGGCGACGCCTATGTCCGACCGCCACTGCTGTGGTGAGCAGTGGCACAGCCACGATTTTCTGGAGGGCGGAGTGACCGATCAGAAAGAAATGCTGTGAAGAAAGAACGTTTTTGATTTATAAATATTTCGATTTCAGTGGTGAAAATCTAAAAATTTTTTGCTCATCTAGTGCATTTTTGGTTGCTAAGGGAGAGCCCGGCCCCCCGGCCCCTTTGGCTGTACCTCTGGTGGGGAGTCCCCATCTGGCACTGGGCAGGCTGAACCAGCCCAGCATCGGGTGCAGCTACGGAAGCTGCAGAACAGCGGTGGCCATGTCTATCGAACGGGATTCCGACACAGGCCGAATTATGTCTCCTGCACAACAATCCGCCCACATTCTTGGCTTGGTGCTTATTCCTGAACCATTCAAAAGTCAGACACTGATCCAATGAACTCGAATACGGCCATAGCTTGTTGTTATATACTTAAATTAGTGAATGCATGGTCAGTAAAACTCAGGTTGGTTGTGTTCAGGACATTTTGTGTTCTTAAAATGTTTAACCTGATAATTTGTGGTGGTGGTGGTTATTGGTTTTACGACGCGTCGACCGTTGAGTCGTGTAGCGTCGCCAATCTCTCACGCCGATTGGTCGCGGGCGAATAGTAGCAACAGGTGAGGCTCGAACCCACAATCTTTCGATTGTGAGACGGGCAACTTACCCTTATACTACTAGTCTCCTAACCTGGCAATCTTAACATAAAACTTGTGGTCATCCCATGTTCTACATATTTACTTCTAAACATATGGATTTTTTTTGGAAAACCCTGTCATGTCCAATTAACCTGTCTATGTCCTGATTAATGCGACCCATGATTTTCGGGTCTATTTATCGGTAGTCATGCGACAGGACTACGAAGATTTGTTACTGTGCAAATATTTCCATGCAAGTAATGCTGACTTTCAGCCAGCTGAGGTGCAAGTTCTATTTAACATCAGTGTGCAAGTTGATTGGTGGAATTTGTTATGGCATATTGCACTTTAATCCCCGTTCACTGTGAGAAGGTTTTCTGGTATATCACGCCACGGTATTCACACAGTGTACCAACGGTATTCAAAACGTCAAACTCGTCAAGTGTAACAGTATTGGTCATATATTAGAAGTCAGTTGTCACATGCGCGGTTCTTCTAGGTCACGTGATCACACATTGAATGGAATGACATCGATGCCCTACGAAGTGCCCAACTCAACAAAACAAACAAAACGATGCCTTACGAGAGACAGGCCAAATTCCTCATGGCCTGCAAACAGTTACACCCAGACTCGGGATCCAGATTTGACAACAAACCAGGCGGGTATTTGACAACGAGATCAGCGTATCACAGCGCACGTGAACGACGGCGACGGAGGGGGTGGGGGCACGAGCTGCACAACCGAGCGCCGAAGCCGCAGTCTCGGCTATAGCGCCTTTGGAGATGTGGGTAGCGAGTCGCCCGCCACACCCCGACCAAGCTCCAGACTATGCTGCATGAGCACACAGCCATGCCGATACGAAAACCGGTCCCGCATGGCTGCCCATCGGCACCCCTGGTGCCGGTGGGCAGCCTAACAGTAATAGTGGACTCTGATCAATCGAATATCTCACACGTCCTGAGCGCTCTCCAATCGAGTCGAGCAGACATGTCACAGGAGGAGGGCTCGGCCATAGTGGGAAGTGAAGGCGTGGGCCCTCACTACACCGATGCCACTTCTCGGTACGTGGACAATGTGAATCCAGAATCATAACAGGACCTGTATAAAATCTTTGTATGATCACAAATGCACTCAGGAAAAAAAACTGTGTTGAATTAGCGAGCAAAAAGGCACGCAACGTTTTCCACATCGTATAATATATAGATAAAATATAAAATTAAATATATAGATTTCCCGAATGAACAGCACAAATAAGAATTAGCTCACGATTTTACCCACATTATGTGGAAAGAGCCCTGTGGGAATTGTAGGTCATACACCATTTTATAGAGTGGCTAACCTAATTAATGCTTACATATGAATGCAGATATTTGGAGAGCGCGGATTCGACGGCGGCCAGGCGCGCGGAGAGTTGCATGTGAACATCACACCCGCCTCCAGTGTATCCCAGGACCGCTAGGCCCACGACCAGTCGGCCCAAATTCACTGCATGTTGCGGCTCCGTGTAGTGACGGGCAGACACAGCCAGACAACACCATACGCGACCTCTGGTATGGCAAACACGTCCAACACCACATCCACCACGGTGAGCTCCACTGGAAGCTGGACGGACATGCGAACGGGATGAAGCGCGCTCCCTGGAGAGCTTCCATGGAGCACGACTGCCACAGTTGGCTTCTGCGGCTCGATCAGCTCCAGCGGAGGTGGCCACGCACAACTCGACTCCGTGGACTGGTCAGTTCCAGCAGATGCGAGCCCCACAGCTAGATCTCAAGCTCGCCAAAGTTGACCTCCATGAGACGTGCACAATGGACATACAGAAACATTGCACGAGTGCCGCCACTCGGGGTGCGAGAACACCACCTATCCCACATCAGCTAACAGCGCGCCCATGAACGCTGGATGGACAGAGTGGACCTGAAACACGTGACCAGTCGGCCGGTCTGCTGCCGACGGCCGGCCGGGCTCCTCCTGGCGCAGGCGGCTGCGGCTCCAGCAGGGGCGTCGGCGGCGGCTAGATGGCCGTGACGGGCGCCGCGGCCTCCGAGCTCTGGCACAGGCGCGCTGGCGTCCCGGCGTCACCGGCCTGCAGCACCACGTGACTGGCCGGCAGCACCACGTGACCGGCCGGCGACACCACGTGACCGGCCGGAAGTACCACGTGACCGGCCGGCAGCACCACGTGACTGGCCGGCAGCATCACGTGACCGGCCGGCGACACCACGTGACCGGCCGGCGACACCACGTGACCGGCCGGCAGCACCACGTGACTGGCCGGCAGCATCACGTGACCGGCCGGCAGCACCACGTGACCGGTCGGCGACACCACGTGACCGGCCGGCGACACCACGTGACCGGCCGGAAGTACCACGTGACCGGCCGGCGACACCACGTGACCGGCCGACGCGGCGCACGCACGCAGGTTGGAGGCGGCGCTGCGAACGGCCGGACGCGCGTCACGTTCGGAACACGAGCCTGGTGCAGCCATCGACACCGACGCACCAGCCGCGGTGCGGCTGGTGTGCCGCGCAGCGTCACAGACACGCCATCCCCAAACAAAAACATCGTCACGCTTCGAGGACATGTGTTGGCGTGGGTGGACTTGTTAAGGGGACTTGTGGGACAGGGGTGACCTTGCTTGGGACAGGGGACTTGTGAAGACCTGGTGCTGGCTACACTGTGGCAGAGCGCCCCAATCGTGTCGGCCGAATCTTTCACCACACCGCAAGACATGTGCCGTGGGGATCCTAAGTCTAGCTGATCGCGGTCGTGTCACTCTGGTTATAGGCGACTTTTTACGTACTCTATTGAGGGGGTAATGCATGACATCGCTATGAGATTCTACATATTGGGGGCAATGAACTTCATACGATCCCATGCTTAAGGTCGAGTATACGTACGGAATATACTGCGGAGGCCAATAGCAAATTAACCATTGGGGGAGAGGCGGGGTAGCAATTAATCACACATAAATATACAAACAGACGCCCCTGACTAGTCACAGTTCTTCAGGTCAGTCGGACAGCAATAACAGCAAACACATAGTGACATTTACTCACGGTTGGCGGCTCTCTAGCGAAGCTTACTGCTGTTACTTGAGAGTCGCGCCGCCTTCGTTAACTGAGGCTGAGAGTGATGCTACGTTTGTTACCTGGGAGCCATGTTCCCGCGTTGTTTTCTGAGGTCGATGACTCTACAATAACCTGAAGACGATGCCGCCACAATTATCTGAAGGCGATGTCGCCACAATTACCTGAAGGCGATGTTATGGTTACTTGAAGACGATGCCGCCATAGTTGCCTGAGGTCGATGCCACCACTGTTACCTGAAGACGATTCCACAGTTACCTACTTCTGATACCGCCAGTTTTCTCAGGCCGGTGATGCCACAGCTTCCTGAGGCCGATGCTGCCAGTTACCCGAGTCAGATGCTGCTACTGTTGCCTGAGGGTGATGCCACCACTGTTACCTGAAGACGATTCCACAGTTACCTACTTCTGATGCCCCCAGTTTGTTTGCAGGCTGACGCTGCCACAGTTACGTGAGGCCGATGCTCGCACAGTTACCTGAGGCCGGCACTGCCGCCGGTGCTGGCGCCGCGCCGGCCGAAGCCGAGTCTGCTGAGCGCCGCGGCGAGCAGGCAGCGGCACGCGCGCCGCAGCTCGCTGTTGTGCAGGCTGTAGAGGAACGGGTTGGCGGCGGCCGAGCCGAGCGCCAGCAGCGCCAGCCAGCGGCCGGCGGCTGCCTCGTACAGCCAGCTGGCGCGCGCCATGGCGGCCACCGCCAGCGGCGCCCAGCACAGCAGGAACACGGCCACCGCGGCCAGCAGCGGCTGGCCGCAGCGGTGCGCCGCGCCGGCCGCGCTGCGCTTGCCGCCCAGCGCCGCCTCCACCGTGCGGATGGCCGCGGCGTGCGCGCGCGCCACGCAGTAGACGTAGCCGTAGCAGGCGACGACGGTGGCGGCGGCCGGCACGAACAGCGCGGCGGCCAGCACGGCGGCGACGGCGCGGTCGGCGGCGTCGGCGGCGCAGCCGAGCCGGCCGGCCGCCAGCCGCGCCAGCGGCGGCCCGAAGCCGGCCAGCAGGCCGACCAGCCAGGCGAGCGCCGCGCAGCGCGCCACGTGGCGACGCGTCACCATCGCCGAGTAGCGCAGCGGGCGCGCCAGCGCCGCGCATCGATCGCCGGCCACGGCCACCGTGGTGAGCAGCGACGTGACGGCGAGCGCCGCCAGCGGCGCCGTCGGCGCCAGGCACGGCTGGCGCCGGCCGGCCGGCGCCAGCAGGCCGGCCGGCAGCGCGACCCCCAGCAGCGCGTCGCTGACGCCGAGCGCCAGCAGCAGGCAGTTGCTGGCCGTGTGCGTGCGGTAGCCGCGCGCCATCGACACCACCACCAGCGAGTTGACGAGCACGCTCACCAGCGATGTGGTGAGCACGGCGGCCGTGTAGGCGGCCGCCGGCGGCGTCACGTCCGCCGGCGCCGTGACGGCGGCGGCGGTGACGCTCAGCTGCCGGCTCAGGTGGTGGTGGCCGTCGGCGAGGTCGGCCGAGTACTCGCCCAGTCTGTGTGTTGTGACGGCCATCTGAGGACGGTCGGCTGATCAGGGACGGTGCCGCACCAGACACCAGTCGGCTGGTCAGGGACGGTGCCGCACCAGACGACACCAGTCGGCTGGTCAGGGACGGTGCCGCACCAGACACCAGTCGGCTGGTTGGGACGGTGCCGCACCAGACGACACCAGTC
The DNA here is from genome assembly GCA_034440615.1 of Ashinkailepas kermadecensis. NCBI lineage: Eukaryota > Metazoa > Arthropoda > Thecostraca > Neolepadidae > Ashinkailepas > Ashinkailepas kermadecensis. The sequence goes on from JAOTOM010004987.1 coordinate 177,864, forward strand.
GGCTGGTCAGGGACGGTGCCGCATCAGACGACACCATTCGGCTGGTCAGGGACGGTGCCGCACCAGACGACACCAGTCGGCTGGTCAGGGACGGTGCCGCACCAGACGACACCGGTCGGCTGGTCAGGGACGGTGCCGCACCAGACACCAGTCGGCTGGTCAGGGACGGTGCCGCACCAGACGACACCAGTCGGCTGGTCAGGGCAGTGCCGCACCAGACACCAGTCGGCTGGTCAGGGACGGTGCCGCACCAGACGACACCGGTCGGCTGGTCAGGGACGGTGCCGCACCAGACACCAGTCGGCTGGTCAGGGACGGTGCCGCACCAGACGACACCAGTCGGCTGGTCAGGGCAGTGCCGCACCAGACACCAGTCGGCTGGTCAGGGACGGTGCCGCACCAGACACCAGTCGGCTGGTTAGGGACGGTGCCGCACCAGACGACACCAGTCGGCTGGTCAGGGACGGTGCCGCATCAGACGACACCATTCGGCTGGTCAGGGACGGTGCCGCACCAGACGACACCAGTCGGCTGGTCAGGGACGGTGCCGCACCAGACGACACCGGTCGGCTGGTCAGGGACGGTGCCGCACCAGACACCAGTCGGCTGGTCAGGGACGGTGCCGCACCAGACACCAGTCGGCTGGTTAGGGACGGTGCCGCACCAGACGACACCAGTCGGCTGGTCAGGGACGGTGCCGCACCAGACACCAGTCGGCTGGTCAGGGACGGTGCCGCACCAGACGACACCAGTCGGCTGGTCAGGGACGGTGCCGCACCAGACACCAGTCGGCTGGTTAGGGACGGTGCCGCACCAGACGACACCAGTCGGCTGGTCAGGGACGGTGCCGCACCAGACACCAGTCGGCTGGTCAGGGACGGTGCCGCACCAGACGACACCAGTCGGCTGGTCAGGGACGGTGCCGCACCAGACACCAGTCGGCTGGTCAGGGACGGTGCCGCACCAGACACCAGTCGGCTGGTCAGGGACGGTGCCGCACCAGACGACACCAGTCGGCTGGTCAGGGACGGTGCCGCACCAGACGACACCAGTCGGCTGGTCAGGGACGGTGCCGCACCAGACGACACCAGTCGGCTGGTCAGGGACGGTGCCGCACCAGACACCAGTCGGCTGGTCAGGGACGGTGCCGCACCAGACGACACCAGTCGGCTGGTCAGGACGGTGCCGCACCAGACACCAGTCGGCTGGTTAGGGACGGTGCCGCACCAGACGACATCAGTGGCTGGTTAGGGACGGTGCCGCACCAGACACGCTGGTCGCGGTGGCTGGGGGTGCCGCACCAGACGACATCGGCGTGTGTGTGAGGCGACTGCGGTGTGTTTGACCGTCCCAGCAAAAACGACAGCGTTTTTTAGGAGTGAGCTAAGGCGTTGATATCTGTGCGTTTTCACTGCTTCGCTAGAGCCCTTGCACTTTCAGGCTTTGCACTGCAAATCATGATCATCATGATTTCATGAGCGTGAAATCATGACCATGATTTCATCCTCAAATTTAGAGACCCGAAACATGCCGAGCGTATCTAGGATTGTTGGCTGCTCATCATCTGCAGCTGCGTCAGGGGTAGAGCTTTTCTAAGATGATTGGCGGGCTCAAGCAGCTACAAACTCAATTTGATCTGGTGCACGCCAATAGGCCTAGTGGTGAAGGGTGGGAATGATTGGGAGGAGAGGTGCTCGATACCCAAATAGACAGAAAGCTGCACCCCTGAGCTGCGCTACTGTTTGGTCTTGCCACACTGTGTGATAGGCACTAGTGGACAAGACGATCGGCCAGTCTGTCTATAGCGTGCTAATAAAATGCGTCAATTATTGTCACCCAGCATCGTTGATGCCGTGGTCCAACGTGGCGGCTTTATCGTAAAATATGTCATCGCCAATGGCTATCAACTAGGCCTGTGCCAGACCGTTGAGCATACTGTTGACACGCCCGGTTCGCCCGTTGGTTCGTCCTGGGGACCTTTAGCAAAATTAGTGCAAACCGAGACACTTAGCCTGATCACGAGCAACTCCCAGCTTGTCACAACATCGTGCGAGAACTGCTCGACATGTCAGCGCTACGCTTGCTGAGACATATTCTGTGAATACCCGTCGGCGGTCGCATAGTCGGCCCGTTTCACTTTCCGGTGTAGCATGATTAGCGGGTTGCTATGCAGTGGATCCGAGGCTAATCGGCGCACAGCGCCTGTCCAATATTGGCCAAGAGCTCTAATCATCGCTATCGTATTCATTTCCATCACACAGCCACGCCGGTGCACTATTCCGGCTTCCAGCAGCCGCACTATTTGTCTGCCCATTAGCCGTGGAGGCCGGCCGGGCGCACGAACACGTTCGGTCCGTTTTCGAACAGAAGCAGACTGTTTCGGCCTCGTTGGGGCGGTCGTGAAATCCAATGGCGCGCTGTCACTCGATTGTGTCCGGGGCCGGCTGGTCGGGCGGTGGTCAGACGGCCCGCTCGTTCGTGCTGGTGACTGTCGAGGAAAGCCACGGTGAACGCATGTCTTCCTGGCGGTAGATAGGTGTGTGCACTAGGTCCACTCGTGAAGGTGCACCAGGTGTGTGCACCAGGTCCACTCGTGGAGGTGCGCCAGTTTCGGCACTCGTGGTATTTCATAAACCACACCTATTATTGATAACATTGTCCAGTTTTCTGAAATCAGTAATTAATCAGGCATCGCAGAACACACTTCAATCAAGACTGCAACCGCAACATGCGCAATTCATCAGAAATCAGAATCAACTGTGATTTTGAGTAACGATTCTGCTGAAGTGTCATGCACGATAGCTTAATCACACACAAATATAGTAGTTTTTGGAAATTTGTTTTTTCCTTCGAAAATCAGACCACTTAAAGATGAAATGTTATATTTAACCTTACCATTTTAACGCGAGCTATTCTAAAGTGCATAAAATATTCAACTGGTGACACTGGTGATCGTGGGTCCGTATGATGTTCAGTCTGTCCTGAGTATATTCTAGAAGTACCAGGGGCGGATACAGGGGGCCCTGGGGGCATGTGCCCTCCTCTGGAACCCCGTCCATGGAAGGTGGCGTCCCTCAGACTGGGAAAAAGCGCCCCTCCGGGAAGTCTCGAGCGTCCCCTCCCCTCATTTTTTTTTCAGCCAGAGGTGCCCTTGGAAGAGTGAGGCTTAGGCTGGAAAGGTCCAGGCTAAGGTTTAGTGTGTTCAAGTGCACCCCTCCCCTCGAATTTTCAGCCAGATTCAGGTACTTTCGCAGTGGCGCCCCTCCGAAGAAATGACGCTTCTCCAGACAAGTGTCCCCATGACATTTCCTGGATCCGCCCCAGATAAGTATGGATGTTGTGTTTCCTGGAGTGGCTTCAACTTGAACGTGCTCAATATCACAACATCGATCAGTGCACATCTCCTGAGTAGATGCTAAGGAATTCGGCTGGGATATCCTAATGGAAAATTCACTTCAACGGACCGGATTAATCGGTTTTGAAGTGAATGCTATTGGATTTCGCGCCTCCATTCATCAGGACGTCCAGCGTCCGCCGACACATTTTGTATGCCAGTCTATTCCTTCCCAAAGGGAAACTGCATCCAGTCTGCTGCCTTTGAAGTAGCCGAGGACATCATCTATAATTCACGGTGGACTCCGTGACACGGTGGGGTGGTGGCCGGCACAGTTATCGGCGAGCTGCGGCAGGAACTGAAACCCAGCTGTACGCTTCAATCCAGCTGTTCACTCCAACCAGCTGTTCGCTTCAATCCAGCGCGCTCACTCCAACCAGCTGTCCGCTCCAATTCAGATGTCCGCTCCAACTCAGCTGTCCCCTCCAACCAGCTGTCCGCTCCAACTAGCTGCCCGCTTCAACCAGCTGTCTGCTCAAACCAGCTGTCCGCTCCAACTCAGCTATCCGCTCCATCCAGCTGTCCGCTCCAGCACGGTTGCCCACTCCAACTCAGCTGTCCGCTTGAACCCAAATTCCAGCCCAACAGTCTCCAAAGTCCCAGCCGTCCTCTGCGAATCCATCACACGTTCAGTGCGACTTCCTCGGCAAGTGTTCCTGGCGACAGACTATTAGCTCAGACACGCAAGCGTAGGTTAGATTCGGCCAGTCGCTACATGCGCTTGCATTTTTCCTCGGGCTGGGAGAGTCAGCTGGCAAGAGCCACGCGGCACCGCGGCGGCAGTCACGGCCGCCGGCCACGCTTCAGCTGTCTCCGAGAACTATTTCGTCCATCAGTGGACTTCTTCACACGCACAAGAAAACGTCGATGGCTTTATATCATCCGACGAATACTTTCATGTTGAAAAGCGTACGCTCAACGAATTTGAGTACTTTTTGATCGAGTAGAATGAATGATGTGTGACTGGCCTCAATGTTTTCCATTGATCCGATTTGTTTCTACACACGTAACTTGCAGCATATGCGTGAGGATTTGCGGTGAAGGCTTTTCATACAATAATGCATATACTAGTGGTTTTAGAGCATGCGTGGCTGGAATAAACGTTGGGCGCTTGCGGCCCAAACGCCGAATAAAATAAACAGAAAAACGGTGACGCTGATATTTCCCCGCGATGTCGTAATTTACACCAGATCAATGGTCTGGCTTCGTACATAACCACAATTGTCAAAATTGGCTTCCAGCCGGTCTGCTGAAGGTAGTTGTTACTCAGGACATAACGCACGGTAAAGACAGCTGAGGTTCAGAACTGAGCATTACTTGCGAATTGATCCAAAATGAAAGGACACAACCAGGTGTGTTGTTTTATATACTTTTGAGGGGCATGTGCACCCTCAAGAGTTGTTGGCTCAATATTGGTCTTGTTCCCACCCACCCCCTCCCCAATGATTTCAACGTTTAGCATGGGATTATATGGAGTGTGCTCCATATAATCCCATGCAGGCCATCGGGACCCACACGTTGCCTTCATGTATTGTGCAACCCCCCACACAAAAAAAAAAAACGAAAATCAACGCCCGTGGACATAGCGTTCGCTATGTCATCGCTGACCAGCTCACTTGGTGGGGGACTGGCCGGCATGGTCCCCCCACCACTGTCTTAGCAAGACATGGCTCGGGTCGGCAAAGACATGGCCAGAAGACATGGCTCGGGTCGGCAAACGCGCTCGCATGTCGTCGTCGTCGAAAGTTGGTGGCAGCTGGCCACAGAGGTCGGGGATGCATGGTTCGTTGGAAGGGCTCGGAATGGTTGTCTTTACGGACAATTTCATGCACATATACCGCCACAGGTAAGACTGTCAATGCATGCAAAACAAGCGTTTCATGAATTATTGCACCGGCTGAGAGGTTCAGAGTAGTGCAGCCTACTGGATATTGTTGCCTTCAGCCTGAGGAGCTGATAGGTGCCAGAAAAGACAGCTGTATAACCATAGCTGAAACAACTGCCCCTGTAAGTTGGAGCAATTCCAAAATGGAATACCAATGTTTTCTTTCGAAGAAAAAATCGATGGATTTTGATCAAAATTACGTTTTCGTAATCCGCACGTGCTCTGTTTCCAATCGTTTACTTACTATCTTTTGAGCATGCCGAGCCCTGTCAACGAACCGTGGATGGTGCAGCTGCGCGATCGATCTGCCGGGAATATCGGTGACGCTGAAAGCTCTCCGCAAACTTCCCACGATCTGCTGTGAATATTGGTGACGCTGAAAACTCTCGGAAAACTTCCCACTTTCTGCCGGGAATATCGGTGACGCTGTAAACTCTGGAGAAACGTCCCTCGATCTTGCGGGAAATATTGGTGACATTGCAAACTCCCGGCAAACGTCCCGCGATCTGCCGGGAATATCGGTGAAGTTGTAAACTCTCGGCAAACGTCCCTCGATCTGCCGGGGATATCGGTGACGCTGTAAACACTCGGCAAACTTCTCACGATATGCCGGGAATATCGGTGACGTTGTAGGCTCCCGGCAAGCTTCCCACGTTCAGCCGGGAATATCGGTGACGCCGTAAACTCCCGGCAAACTTCCCACGATCTGCCTGGAATATCGGTGACGCCGAAAACTCTCGGCAAGCTTCTCACCAGATTGCAATTCCCGAATGGCTGGTAGTTTCAGGGTCTACCGAAGGAGGTCGGCTTAGCATGAACACTAATCCCGTAAACTAACCCAAGGAAATATTCGGATATAATTTGCATATTATATATATATATATATATATATATATATATATATATATATATATATATATATATATATATATCAGACGACCATTTACATTCGAAAGGCATTCACAGCATTGTGTGCAATATCCATGTCCTTATGAACAGTTTGTGGTTGCTACTGTTACATGGATTACCGCACAGCAATAGCGGAGCAAAGTCTGTCAAGCTCCAGAGGGACTTTTGCATGTTGAGCACTGCATACATAGGCCAGGAATTAGCATCGTAAAAAAACTGAGTCCCGGGAATCAAAGGCGTGAGGGCAAGTCCGTGGCCTTTGGCAGGCCATGCGGCTGTTCGCGCTCCTCCGAGTACCCCGAACACACCTCCTCCTACCAGTCATCTCCCGATCGGTGAACTGGCCGCGGTTCTGGTTGCGGCTAACTGGCCGCGGCTGTGGTTCGGCCGTGCGCTGGTGGCATCCGTTTGAACCACCATGCTGACACACGTGCCACGACTGGCGACGTGTCTGCTGCTGACGCACGTGCCACGACTGGCGACGTGTCTGCTGCTGACGCACGTGCCACGACTGGCGACGTGTCTGCTGCTGACGCACGTGCCACGACTGGCGACGTGTCTGCTGCTGACGCACGTGCCACGACTGGTGACGTGTCTGCTGCTGACGCACGTGCCCGACTGGAGTGTTCTGCGCCCACGACTGGCGACGTGTCTGCTGCTGACGCACGTGCCACGACTGGCGACGTGTCTGCTGCTGACGCACGTGCCACGACTGGCGATGTGTCTGCTGCTGACGCACGTGCCACGACTGGCGACGTGCCTGCTGCCGACGCACGTGCCACGACTGGCGAGCCGGGGCGGCCGTGTCTGCTGCCCGTGCCTCCTGGCTTCGGCGTCCGCGCGCCCTTCTCAGAAACGCCCGAGGGCAGGCTGGGTCGGCGGGCACCCGCCGCCAGGGGGAGTTCGCGGACGCCGGCCTAGTCCGGGCGGCTCATTTTTCCCCCGACGGCGGTCGTTGTTGCATGACGGGGCGCTGTCGCCTCTGTCGGCCGGCGCTGGGACTGCTGACGCGGAAAATCTTTTTGAGACCCGCGTCAGGATGCGGAGCCATGCCGGAACGCGGCATTGGCACCACCCGATGTACGCCTTCCAATGGGCAGCCTCAGTTAATGTCCAGCTTGACCGTTGGCGTCATGTAAGCATAAGTTGGATGAAGTCAACCTATTGATGCTCAAGCTACCTAAGCTGACAGAAGCCACGAGCTGGTTTCAGGAACCGCAGCTTTTCTGCCCCAATTGGAGTAAAATGATTTACATCACTAGGAGAAATATAAACATTAGGAAGCTGTGTATTGGTGTGCGAAGTCGAATGTTTGCCATAGCTCGGAGGTCGCGCAATGATAGCATTGCCGGGACAGCGGCAGCTCTGGCACACTTACCGGAAACTGAGAATCAGCAGACACACTGCACGACCGCTCCGGAAAGCAATGCTTCGTGGATAAATGCTTAGTAAATGAAATGCGCAAACTTCACCCGAATGAATCGCGTGTTTAATATTTATGTCACGGTTCGTGTTCAAACGTATGACAATAGCAAGAAATACCGTCCCTGCTAATGTGGTTGTGTTTGTGAACATTTCCCTAAACTAAACAGCATTGTTACCAATTTACTGGTTGTGTCTTATCTAGAACGGACAAGGACCGTCAGGATTATGACAGATGTAAGCAGGGTCAGACCAGCGGTCAGAAGGGCTGTGGTATTTGCCATGCCCCTGCCAAGTAAGAAGTAGGCAGGAGTACCCTTCCGTATCCATATGACATATCATATGACATATCATATGACATATAATATGACATATCATATGACATATCATATGACATATCATATGACATCATATGACATATCATATGACATATCATATGACATATCATATGACATATCATATGACATATCATATGACATATCATATGACATATCATATGACATATCATCTGACATATCATATTACATATCATATGACATCATATGACATATCATATGACATATCATATGACATATCATATGACATATCATATGACATATCATATGACATATCATATGACATATCATATGACATCATATGACATATCATATGACATTATATGACATATCATATGACATATCATATGACATCATATGACACATCATTTGACATATCATATGACATCATATGACATCATATGACACATCATATGACATATCATATGACATATCATATGGCATATCATATGACATATCATATGACATATCATATGACATATCATATGACATATCATATGACATATCATATGACATATCATGACGTATCATATGACATATCATATGACATATCATGGCATATCATATGATACATCATATGACATCATATGACACATCATATGACATATCATATGACATATCATATAACATATCATAACATATCATATGACATGTCATATGACATCATATGACATATCATATGACATATCATATGGCATCATATGACATATCATATGACATAATATGACATATCATATGACATCATATGACGTATCATATGACATCATATGACATAGCATACATCCATATGACATAACTACATTCAATTTCCGGTGAGTGAAGAAGGGTTATGCATGTTATGGGAGGCAAAACACGTCACACCACCGGGATTTTTGCCGGAAAGAATCCCGCCGGCGTAAGTTATTACCAAGGCTGTCATGTAATTCCTTTCAGACACGCAACCAACCTGGCAACGTCTCAGTCAATTCCAAAACTGTCCAATTTAAATTAGGTGTTAGTGGAACCAGCTGCACACAATGGTCAGAAGAGTGCCCGGCCAAAGGTCAGACGAGTCGGACCGGCGCGCAGCGGGACGAAATTTCAAACCAGCGATTGTGTGGGTGGCATTTCCGGTTGCAGGGGTGGGACCAGTGGTCAACATGGTCGGACCAGTGGTCAGGCGGCGCGAGGCGCGATCAATACAGTACCGGGGCCTGGTCGTCTTCCACGTGACGGCCGGAAGTCGGCGGCTGACGGCTGACTCGCGGCAGCCAGTCGACCACAATTCCGCCACCGCTCGTCCGTAGAGTGCGGCGCGCCTCCACTGCTAACCAGTGAAACATAATATATTCACGTTTTTGGCAAATAATTGCCTGGTGTGCATGGCTGGCTGTGAACTTAACGCCTATCAACGCCACAGCTGGCACTGCGGTACCAGTTGTACTAGTGATACTGCAGTAACGGTTGTACCAGTGGTACTGCGGTACCAGTTGTACCAGTGACACTGAGGTACCGGTTATGGCAGAGCATCCTGACAGAGCATGTTCTGCAACCGCTAACCACGCAGCAGAAGCGTCTTGTTTCACTGTAATGGTCGTGCGAGATTAGTATTGTCTCTTCGCTACTTTCAACACCAACTAGAAAATAAGGCTACACTAATTTCGAGAACGTCTATGACGTTACATCTGATTCATTCAGTAGGGATGGGGCAGGAGGTCGGGATTGGCAAAGTTTTCGGAATATATGTAATTAGCTTTGATTGAATCTTAATTGTATTTTATTTATTTTATTGAAGAAAACTTCATTTTGCGATCTTGAATTTGTATCAACTCAAGTTGCCGCACGCACAATTAAACGATATCTTGGGAGCAGTTTACAGTTCGCATCTGGGGGACGGCCAAGCGGTAACTCGGCTCTCATTCATGCCGTTTGGGGGTGCGGGTGCATGGCCCGGTGCTTCTCCCCTAGATATGTAGCGAAGCTGGTTATGGGGGCACTTTTATTTCATAATTTTAGCCCCTCCCCACTGTATGTCGTGACGGGTTCCGGCAGATACCATACCCGGGGCCGAGCTGCTTAAGTCAACATGTCACCGACCGCCGGAGAGGCCAACGGCTATTGTTTCCCCTCCCCATTTCCGGCCGACATGCGGCACCTCGGGTTTGGGGGATGATTACTGTCTGCTGCAAGTGACCTCGATGGACTGCCGCCATCAGATGATGAAATACCAATGGGTGATGTGGCCGTCATGGATGATGAATATTAACAAGTTTATTCTAGAACCCAACGGGCAAGGTGTGTATGTACATAACAGTCGTATGTCAGGACACATGCAGTGTGTATAGCTGTGAGGGAATGAGAGTAGTACGACAGTGGGATGACAGGTATGACAGATGTCATACACCGTGGCCAATTCTAGGTGTGTCAGTGAATCTGTGATGTCAGGTGTGGTGTCAGGCACGTTAGGACAAGTGTACGTCCAAGTCTTGGATGTGTGTATGGATTATGAATGTAATGGTGACATATAATAATGGGTGACTGCTGGATGAAGGTTACTGTGTCTGTGAATGTCGGATGTCGGCTATCCATGAACTGAGCTCTAGTCATGTGTCGCTATTGTCAGACGCTGCGTCGTCAGACCATGTGTTACCATGCGGCGTGTCTGTTCGTGTCAGGCGACGTGTTCGGTCTTAAGCTGAGCTCAGCCATCAGGTGCCTGTATGCACGCTGAGGCAGCAGTGGTTCCCACAAGTGGTCGAGCTCTGGTTGCTACCAGAGCTCTGGGAATGTCTCTCATGTCTCAGAGGGACGGCGCGCCCGCCGTTGCAGTAAAGTTCACCGGGTACGAGCATTGTTCTCGAATGGTTCAGGGCCGTACGACCGACGCTCTCACATATGACGTGTCGCGGGCTAGGTCACATGATTGCCTGGCATGGTGCCATTGGCGTTGGCGGTCGAGTTTAGCTGGCGCGGAGCCGAGGGCTCCGGGAGGAGTCGTGAGACGGAGCTCAGCGGGATAGGGCGGCCGATGGCCGGCTCTGTCCAGTTCTTCGATACTGGAGGTACGCACGACTCTGACTAAAAGTCGTTGGTTGTCTGTTGAGATGTAGTCGCTTGAGATGAAAGTCAATGTAAGCTGAATTGTACGTCAACACTGCTGCCTCTTTGAATATCGGAAATTGGGATTTGAGATGGGAGGCTGGATGCGACGTATGAAGATGTAACTGATAAGATGTATGGTGACTATCAAAATGTGCGGTGGGCCTGTGAATGTTGAGTTGCTATGAAGTGAACGCTGATATGTATGGTGGCCATATGGTGGCCAAAGAACTAACGTATGAAGATGTGGGAATTGAGATGTATGTTTGCAAATGAGTGGTTGTATATCAAGATGTGGGATGGCCTGGTGAATTGTCGTGTGTCGAGCTTGATTGAAGCTGCCTGTCACTGGAAGATTCTAATGTACGAATTTGACTATCACTGCTGCACTATTGAATCTGAATTATTGTCTTCATTTAATTGCTACTTAATTACGCCAATATAAGTACGGGATTTGAGGTGACTGTCAAGAGATGTTTGGACGGAGCTCTTGGAATTGTGGTACAAAGCTATTGAAAACATAACAGAGGTTTTTAATATCGTCAACGCGAGGTCCATAGTACTATTCACGTAGCCCAAAGAAGTTTGCCCCAGACTTGGTTGAGATGTCGGACATTGAAAAGAACTTCCCTACATATATCCGTTAGTGACTGCATCTGTAATTACGTTTACCAGGCAACGCTTCATGCTGAACAAACTGCAGATCAACAGCTCGAGACAGATTCTCCAAAGTGGTCAGCATGAAACGAGAGATCGTTACTGAAGGACTACAGAAAACAGCAACAGGAAAACATATAGCATCTTTGTTGCCATTAATTGGCCCTGAAGCTTGAATCAACGTAAAAACAACCTTACAAAGCGCACGGACGCCTAACTGTAGTGCTTGGAACGATGAAGGCGCATCCTAGGTAAGGTTCTGAGAATGTTGAGTTCGGAAGCAGATATTGCAAAGTCGCGGAAAGCTGCAGTTGGTTGCTATAGGAACACCACGCAGAGATGCGAAAAGCTGCAGTTGGTTGCTATAGCAACAATACTGTTGGAGGTATTTCAGCATCTACCGCCGGAGCTAAGTCCAAATATTGAACTTGGTCGGTATTGTTTCATACGCAGGTGTGTTATTTTATATACTTTTGAGGGGGCAAATGTCCTCACAATGTTGGCTTTGCCCCAATAATTGCGACTTTTAGCATGGGACCCTATGAAGTATGTTCCACACCCAATTAATTTGGGCTCGTCCATTGCCTTCATGTATTGTGCCCCCCGTAATAATTTTCAGAAATCAAGCTCGTGCTAAGCATCAGGCAGTAGTGCGAGATGAGGTGTTTGTTACCTGCTCTACTGCATTCTTTTAGAGAAGTCGTAGTGTAGCACTAACTTTACAATACTTCATATTCCTCAGCTGTCAAATGAAGAAAATGTGTTGTCGTAGGCATCTGCCATCTCATGCAGTGGCGCAGCCAGGATTTCGCTAAGGGGGAGGGGGCGACCCAAACAAATTGATGAAACAGGGCAGCTTTCGCGCTGACAATTTACGGTTTTATGTGGTTAAGATCTAAAAATGTATCGGTTGATCTAATGTATTTTCGGTTGCTAAGGGGGAGTGCCGGGCTGTCGGGCCCTTGGATCAGACAGGGCCAGGCTGGCCCGTCCGGCAGCCGTCCGGCGGCCGGAGCCGAGAAGTTGCTCGCCGGGGGGGGCACATTCTTGTCGGCGGGGAGGGGTCGCTGCACCATGCTGACCCAGGATCGAAAACGAAGCTGTTGAGACCGTGCGCTATTCCTGGTCATGCCAGTGCATCTGAGGAGGTGGGCGCGGATGATCAACTCTGGTCGAAGCGCCCTAAAGCCAATATAACTGACCAACGAACTAATGCATCTGAGGTCGCTGTTGTCTCATGACTGCTGCGCAACAGCTGGCGTGTCCCCGGCGCCCGTTGTGCCGTCGCCACGCGGCAGGGCACGCTGCACCCCCAGTGCAGCGTGTGTGGCTGCTGATTTGGCTGAAGTCTCGCAAGTAAGTGCCGGCAGGGTATTATCAGCGGTCGTTAGCCACAGCCGCCACGACCACTACTGACGACTAAACATTGACTACTGATCGCAAATTTTGAAATTGAATGCCTGCATATCAGATAGTTGAATATTCCTAAAACAACTGGGTGTCGTATGCATTTCAAAGGCGTTCTAGAACATCTGAAATGTCTCTAGCGTTCTCAAAAGAATACAAATATGGGTCAGCATTTTTAACTTTGGCATGATGATCCCAAACCGTTTTGTCCTTGACGACTCAGTTTTGTCTCAGACGACTCAGACCTGGTTGCTGAGGACGATCTCTGCTGCTGGCATGCATACGCAGCTCGATATATTAACAACCGAAATCAAATTTCAACACTGTTGTCCAGGGACTGCCCCTCTAGCAATCTGCAATATTCAAGCCAGCGTAGGGTCACCTCTCCCACTAATCCATTCTATGGAATGTTGCTGCTGGGGCCAGCGGCAGGATTCTTGTTTCAGAACCAGCAGGTTGCGGGTTCAAGGCCCGCCTGCCTCCTGACTCATTTCGCGAGGCGACCAATCGCCGAGCGCCACGCGGCCTGAACTGACCAATAGTTCGTCAGTTATTCGGGTTCAGGGGCGCTCGGACCAGCTAAATGGCCATTAGTGCCCATAACTTGTGCTCAATAGTACCCTGCTGTCGGATGGAAACCATTGCCTTGATGTGTACGCAACCCGGAATTCCATTCCTGACACATGGCGCAGCACGTTCCCGGATACACGCTCCCGGGATGTACGAGTTTCCGTTTCCGGCATGTGCGAGTTTTGAATTGTTCTCCAGAACGGCTTGATATGTGAGCAGCCCATGCGACGTCCATAACACAGCCTGAGCTCTCGCGCAGTGTTGGCACGTGAGCAACAAGTGGCGCACTGTCAGGGCTTCCACACAGCGGGGAAGCTGCCACCTTTCCTCCACACCGAGGAGATGGCGATGGAAACGTAGGTGTGTCCGATTCGTATCCTGTACAGGGTACCCTCTTTTCCGGACCTCCGAAGGCATGACGCCCAATGATCTAGGCGTGGCTTAATTGCGTGCAGCTCGTTGGTTTCTCTGTCCCAGGCCCTTTGCTAGTTAGCGAGTGCGTAACTTCCGATCCTAGAGAAGTGGTACCAAGCAGGAAGCGGGGAAATGCGTGGGCGGGGATTCTGCCCCTCCCACTCGCTCGCTGCCGCACACCGGCAATACTGGCGGTATTATCGACTCCTCGCACTTCTTCACATCTTCGTCAGCACATGGCTGCTAGCGGTATTATCGAATTCGGCTAATTACGATCACGAAACATGATCGTGAAAGCGGAAGTGAGCAACAGTTGATTTTCGTACACCTCCCTGACTGTGGACTGTTTTCATAGCGCAAAGTACCACCAAATGTATACTATATGCAAACATAGAACGGCGGCGGTGGTGAGATGCTACATATTCGGGGTAATCAGCCTGCTGAGCTTTGATCTCATAATGCATCCCGGTAATTTACCGCAATGAATGTCTTCTGACATTATTTCTCATTAAATTATTAACGTCAGTTGTCTCAGAAAAAGGCATAAAATAACCTTATGCTCATATTAAGACAAAGAAATAGATCCAAAATCACACTGTATATATTTCGGCCACGGGCCTTCCTCAACAGTGAACATTTTGCTACAAAAGCCACAAAAACACACGCCAAGTGCACCTCGTGACACCGAACCGTGAATCGCCTTCATTTTACATATCACAATATCTGCATACTCGTAAAATACATATACACATTAACATAAACCCACATCAAGGTGTATGATCCGTGTGTGTACATGTGTCAACTTGCGACCCAGGTGTGTGTGCGTGTCTGTGTGTGGATGCGGTTGTGTTGCATATGTGCTTGCCTTAGGCGGTGTATGGAACCGGTTTTATCAGGGTCCAGGATGCCGTCATTGTGTTTAATGAATGCTTTTTGTTCCTAATCTCTATTGATTCGCTGATTTTGAGCTCTGCTACATCTTTGCAAACTTGCAGAATGGATATGCTGAGTGTTTTAGAGTCGAAAATGCTGCTCGCGTGAGTGATTTTGAAGTGTTCGCCAAATGGGGTGTTAGTGGTTTTATTTTTAACGTCCCTGAAGTGCTCATTAAATCTGTCTCTAACCATGCGCTTTGTTTCCCCTATATACGTGATGTCCAATGGTCGGCATAGCTGGCATGTTATAAGGTAGACCAGTAGCGCCCAGGGGGGGCAAGGGGCCATGCCCCCCCTCCATAATTTTTTTGGGGGCCCGCTCCGAGCCAAGGGCCCGCGAAGCGGGCCCCTGGCTCGGAGTGGGCCACCCTACTCAGAGCCCTAGCTAGGGGCCCGCAAAGCGGATCTGTGGCTCGAATCAGGGGCCCTTTGAACCAACTGAAAATCTGGGGGCCCGTTTTAACCAGGGCCCGCCTCGAACCGGGGCCCATTTTGATTCAGGGGCCCGCATTGAACCAATAGCCCGCTTAGAACCAGGGGCCCGCTTCAACCTGGGGCCCTGTCTTGAACCAGGGGCTCTCTGGAACCAGGGGCCCGCTTCGAAAAGTGCTTTTATTTCTGCGAAGTTTAACAAACATAGGGGCCCGCTCAAAAGTAAGTGCATGTTTTCCGCAGACTTTTTAAAACATGAGGGGGGCCCGCTTGCGAGGGGGCCCCCCTCGCTAGCGGCCTTCGCAAGAGGGGGCCCGCTGCTCTCCAACCCTGCCCCCCCGAACTGAAATCCTGGTTGCGCCACTGAGGTAGACGGTGTTTCGTGTGTGGCATCTGTCTTGAAGTCCTGCCAGACAGCAGTGACACTTTTTGCTCCCAGTAGGACATGGGTGTGGGTTGAGAGCGGACTTGGTCAGAGTTTCTGAAAGTGTTTTGCCTCTGCCATGCTACACGTAGTGATAGTTTTGAGGTTTTGATTGCCGCTGTTATTTTTGTGGTGAGCTTATCATCTATGTAGGGGAGACTGACGAAAGTTACGTTGTCTTTGGGGTCCGAACGTCGCGTTTGTGTCTGTGTAGTTCTCACGGGGTGTGTTACCTGACACCTGGCTCTTTTGATCACGTGGGGTGGATAGTTGTTGGCCAGAAACAAAGTTTCGATTTTTTGCATGCTTCGGTTTCGGGCATCAGCATTAGATCCGAGACGCTTGGCTCTCAATGTATGTGCATACAAAACTGCTCATTTTGTCTGGATGGGATGTGCCGATAAAAATGGAAGGATTATAGGCGCCGCCATCGGTTTTATGCATAGCTCGGTTGTGTAAGAATCGTCCTTGTTGATGGTCAGAAGTGTATCCAGGAAAGGTACTTGTTGTTTACCGGAATGGTAACTGCGCTCCATGGATAATTGTATGGAGGGATGGAAGTTGTTGAGGAAATTAAAATAATCCTCGAGTGCTTTTGATCCGTGTATCCAAATACCCAGGACATCATCAATGTAGCCAGTAGCGCAACCAGGGGGGGGCATGGGGCCATGGCCCCCCCCAGAAATTTTGTGGGGCCCGCTCCGAGCCAGGGGCCCGCGAAGCGGGCCCCTGGCTCGGAGTGGGCCACCCTACTCAGAGCCCTGGCTAGGGGCCCGCGAAGCGGATCTGTGGCTCGAATCAGGGGCCCTTTGAACCAACTGAAAATCTGGGGGCCCGTTTTAACCAGGGCCCGCCTCGAACCGGGGCCCCTGATAAAGGAAAAGTGCTTTTATTTCTGCGAAGTTTTACAAACACAGGGGCCCGCTCAAAAGTAAGTGCATGTTTTCCGCAAACTTTTTAAAAAAACATGAGGGTGGCCCGCTTGCGAGGGGGCCCGCTCTCCATCCCTGCCCCCCCGGAACTGAAATCCTGGTTGCGCCACTGAATGTAGCACATATATGTTATGGGCTGGTGTTGATTTGATGTCAGGAGGAGTGTCTCAACTGCGTTCATGAAGATGATGGCGAGTGGTGGAGCAATCCGACTCCCCATAGCTATGCCATTTTGCTGACTGTAATATCGGTCCCCGAATCTCACAAAGTTACTATTCAAGCAATGTTTCAGGATATTTTCGATGTCTGTTAGACCTAGTCCAAACATGTTTATCTCATCGCTATGCAAGCGCAGGAGATCTATTGTGGCCGAGATCGCTTTATCCGTAGGTATATTACTGTATAAGTTAGCTACATCGACAGTGAATGCGATAGCTCCTGGCGGTAGCCCTGCGGGAAACTGGCTCTGCAGGCGGTCCAAATAATCACAAGTATTCCTCGGAAGATGTGCTGGTACAAAAGCTAAAAGTTGGGAGACAACGCGTTGAAGGAACCAAGTTAATTTGTCCAAGGGATCACCGCATGCCGAAACTATCGGGCGCAATGGTACATCCGGCTTGTGACTTTTGGGAAGACCATACAGTTCCGCTGTGCGAGAAGATGTGGGTTTTATGGCTTTAATGAATTTGTGAGAAACTTTTCCTGTCAACGTTTGGGTAATTATCCTTTTGGTGGCTGCTTCCAGGTGTCGCGTTGGGTTCTTGTCTACGGGTTTATATTGCTCTGTTATTGTTGATGCTTTCTCTATATATGTTGTTCGAGGCAGGATAACAAAACCCTTGCATTTGTCGGAGCGTTTTACTATGATGTCTGGGAACCAAGTTAACGCGTTGAGGTCGTTGAGGTCATGGGCCATGACCTTGAGGTCATGCAATAACTGTAGGTCATTGACAGAATGGTTTGTCTGCTTATGCGTGCGATGGTTTTTGAATATGTTCATGATCTTTTGTTTGAGAGTTTGTAGTGATGCTTATATTGCATTGCGAGCAGGCGGTGCCATCCTGGTGTCCGTGTCACTAAAATGGGGTGTTTCCGAATGTGCGCTATCTTGGGATGATGGAGAAGAGAAGTGGTCGGTATCAGTATGCGGGTTCAGGGGGTACTGTGAAGGATTTGTCCCAGTGTTTGATTGTGTTCGCTTGGATTCTATCAAATGCTTCCAGCGGAGGGCAAAAACTCCATTTTCTATTCCTATCTCTACCTTCTTTATAACCTTATGATTGATCTGGCGAGTTAGGACAAAATTTGGCCCCTTATTTAGAATATCAGCTAGCGTTTCCGGAACGGAACGTTTAGTGAGATTGAGCAATTTAGAATTGTCCGGTGATCTTGTTTCCTGTGCATGTGCTGTGCTACTGCGTCCAAGTTCGGGCCATTCGGTTCTTGTCAGATTTGTACATGTGTCACACTTTTGAAGCGCTCCATCATCACACGTGAACGCGTTATACCAGATCTCATCCTGTTCATGCACATACACTTCCCTAATCCCAATCTCCTCTGGCCGCCATCTAACTGCATCTTGCCTAGTCTCTACTTCTACTGATATGTTGCTATCAGTCAGAATCGCTGAATGCTGCAAACATATAGGCGCGCACTGTATCGAATCAAACCATATGTCTGGCTGCGTTTCGACCTCAGGTGAACTCACCTCTTGTGAGGCTCTAGTGGTAACTCCGGTATCACTGTTCAGACTGTCCGTATCTGCTGCACATGTGCCAGTGTCTCTGTCTTGGTTTGTATCTTCTAGAAGTGCCTCGTCATCTTTATCTTCATCTTGCGCAGCCTTATATTAGTTTTTTAACTGCTTGAATTTCCTTTGGTGACCCTGATGCCCGATTTTAAATGTGTCTCTGAAGATCAGGACAGCTTGTTGTTCTACCCAAGTCGGAAGGGGGTGATGAAGTGTGTTGCGCTTTCTCACCAGGCGCCTTCCTTCCCGTTTTAGATACGCCTCTGTTCTGAAAGTTTCTTTTAATTTCTCGTTCAAAGTTTTCCAGAAGAACGTTTCCTTGATTTTCCTCAATGTGTCACTATTGTCCAGGACACTGGTTTTTTCTTGATATCAAGTCTAATAAAGCGAGGTGTCAGCTGTGCTTGTCTACAGCTGAGGAGGAAGTATTTTCTCTCATTACACTTGGCTTGTTTTTCAGCATTTTGTAAGGTTCGTATTAGCACTGCGCGGCGTTTAGATGATGATTCTGATTGTTTGATTAGGTGCAGTGCTGCACTGAGCATGATTATGAGTGAGAAAAAGGCATAAAATAACCTTATGATGCCCGAAACCGAGGAATGCAAAAAATCGAAACTTTGTTTCTGGCCAACAACTATCCACCCCACATGATCAAAAGAGCCAGGTTTCAGGTAACACACCCCGTGAGAACTACACAGACACAAACGCGACGTTCGGAACCCAAAGACAACGTAACTTTCGTCAGCCTCCCCTATATAGCTGATAAGTTCACCAAAAAAATAACAGCGGCAATCAAAACCTCAAAACTATCACTACGTGTAGCATGGCAGAGTGGCAAAACACTTTCAGAAACTCTGACCAAGTCCGCTCTCAGCCCACACCCATGTCCTGCTGGGAGCACAAAATGTCACTGCTGGCTGGCAGGACTTCAAGGCAGATGCCACACACGGAACACCGTCTACCTTATAACATGCCAGCTATGCCGACCATTGGACATCACATATATAGGGGAAACAAAACGCATGGTTAGGGACATATTTAATGAGCACTTAAGAGACGCTAAAAATAAAACCACTAACACACCATTTGGAGAACACTTCAAAATCACTCACGCGAGCAGCATTTTCGACTCTAAAACACTCAGCGTATCCATTCTGCAAGTTTGTAAAGATGTAGCAGAGCTCAGAATCAGCGAAACAATAGAGATTAGGAACAAAAAGAAGCCTTCATTAAACACAATGACGGCATCCTGGACCCTGATAAAACCGGTTCCATACACCGCCTAAGGCAAGCACATATGCAACACAACCGCATCCACACACAGACACGCACACACACCTGGGTCGCAAGTTGACACATGTACACACACGGATCATACACCTTGATGTGGGTTTATGTTAATGTGTATATGCATTTTACGAGTATGCAGATATTGTGATATGTAAAATGAAGGCGATTCACGGTTCGGTGTCATGAGGTGCACTTGGCGTGTGTTTTTGTGGCTTTTGTAGCAAAATTTTCACTGTTGATGAAGGCCCGTGGCCGAAATATATACAGTGTGATTTTGGATCTATTTCTTTGTCTTAATATGAGCATAAGGTTATTTTATGCCTTTTTCTCACTCATAATCATGCCCAGTGCAGCACTGCACCTAATCAAACAATCAGTTGTGTAATGTGGTGTACACTTCATTGATATGGTAATTTCCTTCAGGTGATTGATCTTTGAGCATCCCATCATAAATTGAATGGCCTCGGATGGGCAATCATAATTGAGTTCTGTGACCGGAACCGGAAACCCAGCATAAATGGATTTGTTTCGGATGGGTGATCATACATGAGTTCTGCAACCGGAACTGGAAACCAAGCATAAATGAATTGGTTTCAGATGGGTAATCATAGGTACATGAGTTCTGTAACCGGAACTGGACACCTAACATAGAGCACAGGAGACCGTGGGGCATGATAGAGTCAGAAGCCCACGTGGGTTGGAGACAAGGGACATTCGGTGTCAGACGTCGTCTGAAAATGACATTTGCACGGTTGTCGTTTGATGCACTAGTGGGCTGGCCATTTCCTCCCCAATTCCTGATTCCGCACCGTAATGTCGTCTAGTTTAGCATGGCATGCCCGTCTCCCCGAATGCCAATCAGTCTCATAGCTAATACGTGCATTGGTCCCGTCCCATCTATTTGATATCACTGGATGTCGTCAGACTATCGATTCTCTTAAATTATTATCGCTGTTGAACTATTGATTGCACGGGACCAGAAGTTTGCGTGACATGTTAGCGGCCGACATTGTTGGTCGGCCGCCCTCCCAGACACACCCCGGGGGCCTGGACGCCCTGCCGCTACGAAGTGCCCGCTTTTACAACAGCCTTGCCATAATTTAGCAGGTCTCTGGATTTATGGACACTTATTATGTCGAACATTTGTGCTACAGCACTATCATTGGCCTTAGACCGCGGCTATTCACGTCCGAGTATATTTTTTTGCCATGGAAGAGGTCTTGAAATTTCCACCTTCTGGAATTCGAAGCGAGCTTTTCGCTTCATTGGTTTACGCATTTTTCAAATATGACATGATGCTTCAGCTTCACATGCATTTGTGGCATGGGTTGGTTGGACTTCCGACCTCCGGTCTCCAATCTGTGCCGCAGGCAATGGCGGAGTGGACGTGCGGACCGCTGATCTGTGTCCGCAGGTGATGGTGAAGCAGATCGCTGATTCGAGCCTCGTGGCTCTGGTTTGGTATGCCTTCAGCTTTGTTTGACAAGCTAGTTTGGCAAATTAACAGCTTGCCTAGTCGGGACGGCGAAAGATCATTTCCGATAAACGCCAAGTTCGAATTCACACGCCAAAGTCAGATGCTTCAAGCCAGGCGCTGGTTATCACATCGTGAATTCGTGCACACATGCTTTGGTAAAGTCAGCTTACCTGCAGAAATACAGCATGGTCAATAGATACCCCATCAATGTTCAACGCCGTTGGAAAGTGAGGCTGCAGCTTGCGACGATATCTTGGGATTGAGATTCGATATACATACTTTGGGGCTAGTACGCTGGGGCAGATATTCAAGTGCAAACAAATTAAAGGTTCTCTAATTAAATTGTGCAGTGCACCATGCAGATACAAACATCACGCTAACCGTGTACCGTGTACCGTGTACATGTACGTGCATACTGTACATATGCCCGGAACACGCCGTGCATTGCACAGCGTATTTGGTTGAAATTAAACTGTTGAAGGATTGCTTATAGTGGTACAGCACCATAAATAACCATTCAACGTTGTTGTGAGACTCATTAGGATATGTCCTGACAATTGCTCACAACATACTTCCTGATCAATCCCAAATTAACCAATCGCCTACCTATATGGAATCTTGCGGTAGTGGCGCAGAAACATCCAAGCTGGCGCGTGCACCATGAGTTAGCCGAATCAATATAAATCCGTTGAAATTAATTGTTTGTTGGATCCTTCATTTGGCGCAAAGTTTCAGCCGTATAAGGACGGTCTACAGTTTGCAGTTGAAAACATGTGCCTAGGATGCATTCTCCCTATTTGACGGACTCTTCAAATTACTTGTCTCATTAAAAATGTTTTGTAAGCATCCACATTACCCTTGTCAGCACTTTCAAACTCATAATTTTATCGGATAGTCTTTCAGACTAGTATTTAACACCCAGCTAGGTACCCTATAGCATCTGGCCAGCCAACTGCTGTCAGTGACTGAACCATTGTGATATCTCTAACATACATCAATGCAACACTAAACTCATCCAGTCACGACTGATACAATAACTTGGGGTTGCTCGGTGAAAAAATGCATTGGCAGTGCTCTCAAGAAAGTTGGTAGTGTTCAAAATAGAAAGCTGGGGCTGCTTAATCAACCCGAGCTGAATACGAATTTCCGCTATTGTTAATGACAACATAATAAAGTTCATCGATGCACCACCAACAGGAGTAACATGAAAAGTAGTTTGCAAATGCAAAATACAAAAACACGCGATCAACGAATAGTTTGTTCACAAACGCAGACAGTGCAAACAGTTCACGGCCTACAATTGCCTAGACGTTGCATGGAAGCAAAACTCGCCGAATAAAACCCAGCAATGTCCCAAACTTATCCACTCAAATGGAACCGCCAAAGTGCAGAAGATGGGGTAGTTGCAAGATGTTGTCTGCAGGCTATGACCTATGAATAGACAAAAAGTTCCACAACTTTTGGGCTTGGTTTCAACATGAACTCCAGAGGCGGTATGACTCGTGATCTACCAATAACACCATGGCGTTAATAACACCATGGTGTTAATAACACCATGTGTCAGCTACAACAGCGCTACCAACAGCACTTGGCTCGCACGCCAGTGGTGCGAAAACGGTTCCTAAATGACCCTGGTCCTGAAGACCACTACCAAAAGAATGGATTTTGAAGGAACTATTAAAGGCTCAAATGTAAGGGTGCGTGTTGGAAGCGGGTTGTCTCTCTTTCTGGGGAGGAAGAACGTACAGCCTCGCAATACTTCGCAGCCCAGTGCTGTAGAACACGGGGTAACGCTTCGGCAAGTACGGCGCAGCGTAGGGTAACGCTTTTGTAAGCGTTCCACGTGGTCTGCGAGACTACACGTTGGAAGTAGCCTCCAAGGGGTAGCGTGATTTTTTTTTTGGTGGAGGCCTTTGAGACGAGGGCCGTTTAGAAACTGAACTCACACTGCTAACATACGAGCCATTGGCGACGCCGTTCTCGTTAAGTTTCCACTTGATCAATTCAGAAGAAAACAAAAGTGGAAGCTCTATGAGCGACCCACATTTTTGCTATTTAGTCCGAATTATTGCTGTGGTGGCTTTACTGACCAGGGTCCCATCGCTGAGCAGCCTCGCTGCGTGAACCCTGGCCCCACCACCAGATCCGCGAATTCCAGTTCAACGGCATAATTTTGATCGAGAGTTTAACGAGGGTCAATGCACCAACACGGCCGCCCGGGCAGCTCGTCTCCAGCCTTATCGGGCCAGCTGCCAACTGACCCCACCAGCCGGTGGCTAAATGCGCGTGAAGCGACTCGAACCTTGTCCTGCCAGGACAGGGGAGACCAATGCAGGCCAACACTCCAACCAATTCAGCTACCGGGCCGGCACTCAGCGGTCACAAATATCATTCGACTTCAGTAAAACGGTGGCAAATTCTATTGAACCAAATCTTGGGAAGAATACCGCAACGATTCACTTTTAATCTAGCTTTGTAATGGGTCGCCTTATGAGCATGCACAGGACATATCCACGTGCGCCAATGTAGGCCACGTCGGGCGAAGCGTCTCGGGACAGACGGAGACAGAATGTTTAGCCCCAAATGTATGGAGCGGTTATAGTGATCGGACGATGATCGAATGATGCCGAGTTGATACTCACCGGGGACAGGCAGGCGCGTCCGTCGCCTGTTCCGGCCAGATCCCGCCGTCTGCGCGCCCAGCTGTAGCTGCCCAGCCGGCCGTCTCCAGAGCCCCAGTCCGACCCGGCGGGCCGTCGTGATCGACGGCCGACGACCGTCGGCGCCCAACGCACTCGGCTCACTGGCGGCGGCCGGACGCCGTCGACGCGACGACCGACCAGCCGGCGGACGCCGGAGCGCGCGGCTTGTCCGACGATCCCGCCCCTGGAGAAGGGCTCAAACACACCTCTCGCAAAGCCTGGTGTTGGGGAGGGGAGGGAGGGGCTTGGAAGAATGCACGAATAAAGGCTTAAGATCGTTGAGGTCCTCTCGCCTTGGCTGGCTCGCACCCGGCCGTCGGTTTAATCGGCAGGCCTTGTCTATCTAGCGTGTCCGCCGGGGAGCGTGTACCCCCAGTCGGTGGCCACTCCCCCATTGCTTGTGTAGGGGTGGCGGCTCTGCCGTCGGTTTAATCGGCAGGCCTTGTCTATCTAGCATGTCCGCTGGGGAGCGTGTACCCCCAGTCGGTGGCCACTCCCCCATTGCTTGTGTAGGGGTGGCGGCTCTGCCGTCGGTTTAATCGGCAGGCCTTGTCTATCTAGCATGTCCGCTGGGGAGCGTGTACCCCCAGTCGGTGGCCACTCCCCCATTGCTTGTGTAGGGGTGGCGGCTCTGCCGTCGGTGGGGTGTGGGGGTGTGGCGGGTGTGGGTGCGGTGGGTGGTGGTGGTTTGTGTGGTGCGGGGTGTTGGGCTCGTTTGGGAGCTGTGCGGTGTGTGTGTGTGTTGTGTTTCCGCGCCACCTCCACCACACATTCCCCAAACCCCAGCCGACTTGGTGTTGTTTGAGCTACCGTCCCTAACACGAATTTATATGTTGTGCGAGGTCAAAGTTTTGGGAACACCATATAGGCAAGTGAGTGCCTCTAGCCAAATTAGAAGGAATAGGTCGTATTTGGAAAATTAATGAGTACGCAATTTGTCTATGGTTTGAATGACTCGTCCCGAGTTGGGACTTTTTGGATGCTAATAGTAATTTAATTGTGTGCAATTTACCGCACGAAATAGGCGCCTGTGTTTAGCTCCAAGCGGCTTCCGCTGGTCCTTAAAGCTACCCAACACACATTCATTCTCCTCATTCACTTCACATTCGCTCGTCCAATTCATTCTCTCCTTATTAATTAATGAATTGCTGGGTCCCCAAATTTTGCCCCCCCCTCAGTGGTACACAAGCACAGATATAGACAGACCATTGCTCTATTTTTGATGGTATGTTGGCCGAATATGTAAACCTTTCACTGCCAATCATAGCTGGCCTCGCCATTGTTGGCAGCGTTCCTCGCCTGGATAAAGTCTTAATGCTACGAGCGGGGCTCATCGTGCTGGCTCCGAGGGCTTATACAGGTACTCTGGTGTCGTTGACGGACCTACCTAACCTTAAGATAGTCGAGGTCGCGCCGGGCCTTAGTCGCTGTAAACGTGGGACCAGGCCTATGTATCCAACGGGTGGGCACGGATCCCCACCACGTTGGGTACGTTCCCTGGCCGTTTATATAACCTAGCCTGCCCTACCCTTTCAGCCTCGGGGCTCACGGCACGCCAAACCTGTCCGTGCGTTCCCCGAACCGCCGCACAGCTCCGTGCCCCAACGTGCAGCGAACAGAGGCGGACTCACGATCGTGCAGTATTTTGCAATATCCTATTGTCCGGCGCCAAACTCGACGGACGCAATGTGTGCTTCTATTAACGGCATCACATGCATACTCTGCCCGCCCCCATCTGCGCCCCTGGGTCACAGAGGCCAGCGGGATTTTGTGGTCAAAGAACCAGAGCAGGTGAGCTGTAATGGCCCCGAAGTGTCCGTTCATCGCTCCCTCTCGCAATTAGACATCGTCCAAACACAGATCATATATGACAACATTAAAAGTCTAAACAATTTAGACGGGCTTTAACACTCACTACCATTACCCGGGAACGTTCAGTCCATAGGACGGCTCGCAGGTCGTCCGCCTCGCTGATAAATTTACTTCATATAACAAATTAATATCAGGCACATATCCAAGCATCATGTGTGAATCATTCCTTGTCGTGTCGGGAGGGCACACGGTACTATTCACGTCTGCCTGTCGGCTGTTGGTGACCCGATCCCAGCCAAAAGTGCGGCGCGCGACCCTCAGCCCTCACGGCCCGCAATTTCAGTTCTGGACGTAAATAGCCTCCCCTCTGTCCACCTGGTCGTCGAGGTGTGTACTACGCTACCGTTCGGGAGGGTCGTATCCCTGACGTCATCCATTGCGTTAATCCCCGCGGACGGTGGGTGACTCGGCCGTCGGCATCTCACCTCAATGCTATCTAGTTCATGACGAAAGTTACGCCACTGAACCAATGTTAAAATAATGGTTTTTCGTTAGGTGTGAGATGTCAAAACGAGTACAATAGGATGTCGAAATTGACCACGGAAACGATGTCACTTAACATAACTTATAAGTTCTTCTAACAAACTTTTTATCCAACAGCCTATTCTTATGGGAACCCTTTACATTTGTGTTGATGTACCTAGTTTAGGGGCAGCTATTTTAGCGATAACGATACAAAATATCTATCTATATCAACTGATATTGTATAACAGACCACATCATAGGTAATCATCTTACCTGGATTTGCGCTAACAGGTGTTCGTGCATCACAATCCGCAATGGAGAGTATCAGCATGATACTTATCAACAAGAGACTGCTAGAAATTAGATGTGAAGACTTCATAGCGACTCATCATGAATCATGATGTGGATAATCCATTGAGAGGGATGTCGATTCAGTGTTGAGAAAGTGGTATATTCCACCCTGGTTCACGAATAATTTATCACTGCACTGAACGCACAGCTGGAGGGCGCCCCCACAGTTTTTGGATTTTGAATTAGTTTGCACCACGGCGGGTAGTTAGGCTATAATGTTACTTCTTTAGCTCCGGTTAATGTGAGGGTCAAACGCATTGGACGAGGAGGGGAAGACATGGGTATTGTGCGCACAGTTCTCAACATGCGAGCTATCAGACAGAGCGATGGTTATTTTCACGACCCACTCTGGCCCGATGGTCCTACAGGACGGATGTTAGGATCCGATGTGTGCCTAGTATCCATGATCGTTAGCCCAAGCTATGGGGTCACCGATCTCACGGTTGGCCGGCCTTTCTCCTTATGTTGATCGGGACCGGCTTGTCATCAAAACACTCTTGTTGTTGACTAGTTGGGACGGGGTAGCGGGCCAGAACGAGGTGATTAACCCGGGTTCGGCGCTTAATTGCTCTATAGTTTTCGTTCCCGACATTGATCCGCACAGGTGCGCGCTGATCGGGTCTGGCCGGGAAGCATGCAATGCAAAAGCATGCAATGAGAAGGGAGGGAGCTGGTGGCCGGGATATGACCGGGCGTCTTGCGGCATGGTCGGGTAGGAAAATATTGAAAACTTCGTGCCGAAAGAATGTAAGCCTCCTTACACTTTCGCATTACCAGGCGATGAACTCTGATTGTCTTGGACGGTCATGGACGGTATTCGCCAATGGGTAGACGGTCGCCCTCTCCAATCAAAGTTCCGCAAAGGAGACCTTGATATACTTGGACCTCATCACGTGACCTGCAGACATGAACATCGCCACTGATTTTGGATGGAGGGGGGTCAAGAGGGGTTGAAGTCAGATTCGATTTCTCTGCAACGCTACAAGCCGAATGTTAAATTCTGCGAAGTTTGGGGGCCACGTCCGGTCCCCACCGTCCCACACAATGGCGAAGTCCATGAACTTATGAACTTTTTGTGTAGTCCAAGGCCATGGCCTTCCACAAATGGTGCAACTTTTATGACGGCCTGCCATATGCCTATGATGCACGGACGTTGATTTCTGAAAAAAACTAAATTTACAAATTATTGGGGGGGGGGGACAAAATACATGAAGGCAATAGTCGGGGCCGAATGAACTGCGGAGGAGATGTCCATCGGCTCCCATGTTAAAAGTTGTAATTATTGTGTGTGTGTGTGGGGGGGGGGGGGGCGCAAAGCCAACATTGAGGGGCGCGAGCCCCCTCAAAAGAATATGCAACAACACCCCAGCTATGACGTCATGCATTTCTTTTCAAATTATCCAATCCGAAAGCGATTGTATGGAGTGAAAATGTAGCAACTGGCCTTCAAATATGCCGAATGACAGGAGCAAATTGAAGTCAAACAACGAGCCAAATAGATAACAGTCGTATTCCCCCCCCCGAAGTCTAGTGCATGTTGTCCGGTGTCCCCCTCTGGTCGCTCCCCTCATGCCAGTTATAAATGTATGTAGTATTGCATAGATGTATGCCAGATATATCACAATGGTCGTCAGCAGTGACGTAGCCGGGGGGGAGGCGAAGTGGACAGCCACCCCTGGATGAACCGAGGTGGCCCTCCAGGCGACCGATTTGAGGGGCCCACAAGGGTCCGTCAAGGTGTCGGTGAAGGGGGCCCGCAAGGGCCCCTTGGGTAGACGTGAAGGGTCCCTGGCCCGACAAAAGGGCTGCGGGTGGACGGAAATAGTCTCGGACCAATGGTCCCGAGTCAGTGGAGTGTCTTGGTGAAGATGTTGAGGGCCCTGGGCTGGGTCAACATGAAGGATTTCCAGGTCAACCGAGGGGCCCCGTATCGTTGGAATAGCCCCGGGCTGACGGAGAGGGCCCGAGCCAATAGGAAGGGTCCCTGAGCTAACGGCAGGGCCCAAACCGAAGAAAGGATCCTTGACCTGATGAAGAGGGACCAAACTTTTGAAGAGGGACCTCCGATCTGCTGAAAAATGCCCTGGGTTATCAAAGATTGCCCCTGAGAGGACGGAGGGGCCCTAGTTGCCGAAGAGGACCTCGGTCCGTCAGAAAGGGCCCTCAGGCCGACGAATCGGCCCAAGTCGTACAAGGGCCCCTGGTCTGATGGAGGGACCCAAGCTGTTGAAAGAGGGCCTCCGGTCCGACAGTGGGACCCTGGATCGTTAAGGAGGGCCCCTGCGCCGACTAAGAGGATCATAGCCGCTGGAGGACCTTGGACCGTCCCAGATCCGGCATGAAGGACCTCTGCTGGTATGCTGGTATGAAGGGCCTCTGAGCCGATGGAGGGACCGAAGCCACACAGGGGCACCTTGCGTGATCGAGAAAGTCCAATCTGTTGAAAGAGGAGCCTCCGCCCGTATGGAGGGTTCTGCACCGTGAAAGAAGGCCCCTGAGTCCACGGAGGAGCCCGGCCGGACTTGCAGGGTCACTGGATCGGCTTTGACTCACCCTGATGAAGAGGCCCTTTAGCTGCGGAGACGATCCGAACCAAAGCGGAAGGTTCGGTGCAACATAAAGGGTCTATAAGCACATAGAGGGGTCCCGGGCTCTTAAAAAGAAGTGACAAATCCAAGGGGTGAATGGGCAACCGCCCCTGGCGAGTCCGGTGGGGCCCTCCGGGCAACCACCTTCAAGGGCGCGTAAGGGCCCCTCAAGTTAAATGGGCAGATATAACCGAGGATAAATTAAAGCGCACCTAACAGTTTGTGTGGAAAAGTCCCTTGAAATCTGAAGACGTCCACCCTGAGATGTCCATGATATTAGCAACGCATTCGCATTCGCATTCAGCATCCTACTCGCATACTCTCAGATTTCGCTCATATTTTCCAGATGTACGTACGCATGTACGGTACGGCTGTGAAGGTTGTGTCCATTTTTCAGACGAATCGGAGGATATTGGTGAATGCGTTTCTGAGTGTGTTGCTGGATGGGACGCTAGTTCTACCTGATGAAATGTGTCACCGATAGAGGTCAGGTCACGCAGTGTGCTGTTCCTTGTATCGATTGTGCGTGTATCAGTGTTAAGATAGTCTACATTTAGTGCTTCGTTTGGCCAACATATCGTACCCCAGTGGACCACTCAAATTTTCTGAATTTCATCAATCCTGACCTGAGGTCAAACGTTAACCCTGAAGGTAACATGCTCGGACGTGCTGCTTCCTTGCTCGGTAGGAGATTATCCGACACAAATATGTATTCCGGAAGATGTTATTGCATACTCCGTAATTTTCCCATGGGGTGTAATGTTAGTGTTTATCTTGACCCGAGGTCAAACGTTGACCTTGAAGGTGGCATGCTTGGATGTGCTGCTTTCTTGCCCGATGGAAGATTATTCAGCGCTAATGTCCATTAGATGAATGTATTTAGGATGATATCATTCGGTCAGTAGCGCAACCAGGGGGGGGGGGGGGCAAGGGGCCATGCCCCCCCCCCCCACGAAATTTTTTTGGGGCCCGCTCCGAGCCAGGTGCCCGCGAAGCGGGCCCCTGGCTCGGAGTGGCCCACCCTACTCAGAGCCCTGGCTAGGGACCCGCGAAGCGGATCTGTGGCTCGAATCAGGGGCCCTATGAACCAACTGAAAATCGGGGGGCCCGTTTTAACCAGGGCCCGCCTCGAACCGGGGCCCCTGATAAAGGAAAAGTGCTTTTATTTCTGCGAAGTTTTACAAACATAGGGGCCCGCTCAAAAGTAAGTGCATGTTTTCCGCAGACTTCTTAAAAACATGAGGGGGGCCCGCTTGCGAGGGGGCCCGCTCTCCAACCCTGGCCCCCCCGAACTGAAATCCTGGTTGCGCCACTGCATTCGGTACCCGGTAGATGGCAATAGCGCAAGGTTAAAACAATATGTTGCGAACATAGGTCAAACTTTGAGATTGTACATCAGTCGCTTGAATGTGCTGCATCCATGATCCATAGTCAATAGTCGGTTTTACAGCGGCAATTTGCTCTCCCGTCTAGTCGCTTTACATCCTTCCAAGTCATTCCTTGCTTCAACTAAACATTCCAGACATGAACTAAAAAGTACATTGAAGAACATTTATTATTAACAAGAATTGATTTCACTCAATTTTCTGAAGTTTTTCATTGACAAAACTTGTTTCTTGGTGGTGAGAATAAAACGATTTTAGACTGATTGTTTTAGTATAATGTTCCTTAAACCAATTTATATTCCGAAACCTATATCCCAGTACGTGGCAGGCAACAAATCAGTCTGTGCACGAGCGTCCTACTCGTGGGATGTGTTGTGATTATTTATTAGTTGTGTGGCGTGAGCATGTCGGCAGTATCAGGTATGGATTTATAAACTTGGTTGACATCGATTAAGTGTACTTTTGTTATCATTTTCTCTACTGTTGCTCAGGAAGTTGGCTTATAACCGCATCCTTCGCTAATTTAACCACAGCGCCAATTTGTCATCTGGCAGTCATCCGTCCGCTGCCAGATGCCGTAGAGCTGAGTGCAGTCTCGACGTGAATTAGAAAGCGTATTGCAATTTGCTGATATTCGTAAGTTTAATTCTACTTATTTCAGCAGCGTCATAAGTAAAACCTATTTCGTTATCAAAACTGATGTGAGAATTATATTTGCTGGTCGCTTTTAATTTATGCAGATTACTATGCCGGGTCTTCTCCCTCTATCTCGTTCCTGAGACCACGTGACCTGGGAGCAAAGTTCCGCTGTAAAACCGACTAATGTCTGTGTGTTAATTTATGATGACAAGTAAAATATTTCAGAAATTATCAGGTACCCATGCTGTATTCTGTTTTCAGCCCACCAAAATATGCTTCCAATTGCTACCAAATTATACTGCAAGAACAGCAGGCAAGTCGCTTGTTTCGCGTGTTCCGAAGTCTTGCGCTGCCTGGGTCTTTTTCAGTCTATGGTCGCAATGGGAGCAGTTATGAGTATTGCGGTGCTACAAATGTTTCAAGTTTGCTTGTTTCTGCACCTGTGTGCTAATTCGCCCACCTAGATATCGAAAGGTGAATATGTGACAGTATTTTGATAGCTGTGGTATGTGATGTTACCTCAAGTTGAAGTGAAGGTACTATTCTAGGTAAGGGGATTACCTATGATGTGGTCTGTTATGCTAGTATATTTGTTGATAGGTAGTATGGGATTGTTATTGTTTTCATTAGGAGAAACATGAATTTTGTTCTGAAACCAAAATTCAGTCCAAATTCTTCCTGGGTGGCTTTATGGAATATAATAATACAATTAACAATATAATGTATTTATATTGCTAGCCTGACCTGATATTGAAGACAAATATACCAACTTTTTCAGTAAATTTGCAGTATAAAGTGTTTCTTTAAAAACATCTTCAGAATACCATGTTTTTGAAGTGACTAAGATGATGGAATCACTTATTATATGTGCAAATTATTTTTGTGTAAAATTTCTGGACATTGAAGGAAAAAATACAACTTACAAAACCTAAGCTAACCTAACCTAGCCAAACCTAACCCATTTGTTTGCTTTATGGAGGCAAATGCATTAACAAAATTTGCTTATTACCATCTTAAAGCACAATAGTCGGTTTTACAGCTGCAATTTGCTCTCCCGTCTAGTCGCTTTTCATCCTTCCAAGTCATTCCTTGCTTCAACTAAACATTCCAGACATGAACTAAAAAAGTACATTGAAGAACATTTATTATTAACAAGAATTGATTTCACTCAATTTTCTCAGCTTTTTCATTGACAAAACTTGTTTATTGGTGGTGAGAATAAAACGATTCTAGTCTGATTGTTTTAGTATAATTTTCCATAAGCCATTTTATATTCCGAAACCTATATCCCAGTACGTGGCAGGCAACAAATCAGTCGGTGCACGAGCAGAGTGGGAAACTTACTTTCTGGGTTGGGAGTCGGAGTGCATACCGATTTATTCCGGAGTACATTTTCATGGACATTATTTTTTGTATGCATGGAATCTGTTTACCAGTAACCGACCGGAAAACCTAAATCAGTACCTACATAATATGCATCAGTAATATCATTCTCATTTTTGGTAAAATCAAATGCCAAAACATACGAACAAAGAAGTGAACAATGGATGGCAATGCCCGGCAGTGACCCATAATAATCAGCACTGTTTTGTTTCTTATAACTCGGGAGAAATGCGTTTTCCTTTCACTGTTGGTCTCAGTACAAGGCTAGCCATATGAAAAACAAATACAAATGCTTCACCCTCAGCTCAGAGCACATACCTACCTACGCAGCCAATTTTCCACATAATACGAACGCAACTCAGCTACCGCACACGCCACAGTTGGATGTGATCAAAGCAAATGATCAGTCAAGGTCTTGTGTTTACAGTATGACACTGTTAACCATGTCTTCCAAGTTGCTAATGGTTATGACGTCATATACAAAATACCTTGCATTGATTGGTTGACACAGATTTCAGAACAGAAAACACTAACACAGCCAATTTTGATCGGTGGCCTCCGGGACTCCGGAGAACGTCTCTTAAAACTCAAAGTTTCCCACTATAGGGTGGCAGAAACACACGTATTCCGAGACTCGGCTCCAGAGCCGGAGAAGTGTTCTCAGTGTGCATGCGCATGATCCTGCAAGTTGCTGTTGGCACGTTGTTGTCGGCAATTCCAGTGGTTGAGGTTGATGGAGTGTGTGAAGCTGTGGTCCAGCTGCTCACTGCTACAAAAAGTGATTAGTTTGAGTGGTGACCGAAAGTGGAATAACCAGCGTTTTTTTCCGTGTCGTTCTGTTTGTTTTTATTGATATTAATGTTCCCACATTTGTGTCGGAGTACATGTGAAGCCCATCCTATCCAGTATGAACCCGGAGTGTAAAAATGTTTTCAGAGATAAAATCTCTTAAGAAGTGCCTTAATTCCCACCCTGTGCACGAGCATCCTACTCGTGGGGTGTGTTGTGGTGGTGGTGGGGGTGGATTTGTGCTTTAGGGTGCGTCGACTGCATTGGTCATTTTGCACCCATGGGGTGTGTTGTGAATATCTATTAGTTGTGCGGCGTGAGCATGTCGGCAGTATCAGGTATGGATTTATAAACTTGGTTGACATCGATTAAGTGTACTTTTGTTATTATTGTCTCTACCGTTGCTCAGGAAGTTGGCTTATAACTGCATCCTTCACTAATTTAACCACAGCGCCAATTTGTCATCTGGCAGTCATCCGTCGGCTGCCAGATACCGTAGAGCTGAGTGCAGTCTCAACGTAAATTAGAAAGCATATTGCAATTTGCTGATATTCATAAGTTTAATTCTATTTATTTCAGCAGCATCAATACTAAAACCTATTTCGTTATTAAAACTGATGTGAGAATTAGATTTGGTGGATGCTTTTAATTTACGCAGATCACCATGCCGGGTCTTCTCCCTCTATCTTGTTCCTGAGACCACGTGACCTGGGAGCAAATTTCTGCTGTAAAACCGACTAATGATACTGAAAAGTTTCCAAACAAATTCTACCAGATTTTTTCGGAAAACTATATTTTCTTTGAAAACAGCTTAGGTTAGGTTAGGTTATGCTGGGTTAGGTTTCTCTTAATTTTGAGAATTTTCAGAAAATAAATTGCTTGACATTTTTATACTTTTATTTTTATTTTTGTTTTTCTCCAAAGGTAGGTAGGCTAGGTTAGGTTATGCTATGTTGCAGTTTTTAAATATTTCTTTTTATGCTGTGTTACCTAACTCAAAGCCAATTTTTGGCATTTTGCTCACAACCTGAAAAGTAAGCATTTGCACAGAAAATATTTGGTCCCCTCATCTTAGTCAGGATAGTGATAGCAGGACAGTGATAGCAGCAAGGAGAAAGTGCTAGTCGTAGGAGACTCTCATGTGCGGCATTTAGATAGGGTATTCTGTAAAGGTCGGACAGGTAGGAGGTGCATCACCAGGCCTGGTGCCAAGGTTTAGTTATTTAGTACAGTTTAGTTTAGTACAGTTATAGTGCAGGTAGGAGTGAACAACATAGGTCCTGCTAGGAGTGAGGAGCTGATGCAGGACTACAGGGCCCTTCTGGCCACCCTGAAGCAAAGCAATAGCAGAGTTATTGTGACAGCTATTCTGCCTAGGGCTGGAGTCTCCCCTGAGTGGAGCTCTAGGGCACTGGCAGCCAATGCCAGGGTAGGTAGGCTCTGCAATGAGTTAGGTTTGACTTTTGTTGACAAGTGGTGCAGGTTTTATGGCTCATCTGACCTCTATCAGAGGGATGGCCTGCACTTCTCCGAGAAGGGGGTGCAAGTGTTAGGCAAAGTATATGAACATGTCCTTCAGGGAAACTAGATAATGGGGTGGGGAGGGAAGAATTGGCATTGCCATCTCAGGGATATGCCAATAGTGACAGCATAGGCAATAGAACCTCACAGTCAGCAAATAGGGGTAGCAGTAGATCAAGGGGGCAGAGTGGTAGCTCATCCAGAGATGATAGAGCTACTCAACATGAAAAAAGCCAAAGAGGGTCATGGAACTTTTGTTAAGTGTATGATGCTTAATGCTCAGAGCATTCGATCCAAATTTGATGAGTTCCGGTGTTATGTTGCTGAGTAGAAACCAGATTTTGTTTGCATTACTGAGGCATGGGTCAGTGAGGGATATTTTGGGGATAACTTGCAGGACTATGAGATCCAGGGATACAATATGTTTTGATGCAATAGGGGTCCAGCAGTGAAAGGGGGTGGTGTAATGCTCTATGTGAATAGCTTATACAGTTCTCAAAAAGTAGCAGATGGGGTAAAAAATGTGTCTGTGGAGTTCATTTGGCTTGATGTTGCTGTGGGAAAAGGCAACAGCAATAAACTGAGGATAGGAGCTTTGTATCGATCAGGAGCCTTGCCACATTCTCAGCAACTGGAGCTCGATAAGGTGATTTGTGAGGAAATCAGTAGAAACTTTCAGAGGAAATGCCTTATTCTTGGTGACTTTAATCTAAAAGGATATGAAAATGTTGGTGTTGGCTCCCCATCATGTAAACTGTTTAGGAAATGCCTTGAAGAGGACTTGTTCTTACACCAGTTTGTAACAGAACCAACCAGACAGGGCTCATTCTTGGACCTTGTCTTCTCAGTTTTAAGTGATTTAGTTCAAGACTTGACTGTAGGAGAAACTCTGGGAAGAAGTGACCATAACGTAGTGAGATTCATGGCACAGGTAGCAGGGACAATCAAGGATAATTTGGCAAAGATTCCAAATTTTAACAGGGCAGACTTTGACTGCATGAGAGAGGCTTTAAGTGCCATATAATGGGAAGAAGAATTCTTTGATTTAAATGCCTGTGAAATGTGGGAAAATTCAAATCTTACTTGAGGGAAATTCAGATTAGACATGTCCCCCAAAAGCAAAGGTGCAAAAGAAAGGTAGGAAAGCCAGCATGGCTTACACCAGATGTGATGAAAGCAATTTAGGCTAAGAAAGATGCTTTTAGAGTACTTAAGGAAGCTTCAAATATCGTAAATCTAAGGTCGTATCAAAAATCTAGAGATGCTGTGAAGCAGAAAATCAGAGCAGCAAAGCGAGCAAAAGAATTGGATTTGGCTCGGAACTGTAATGGGGATAGTAAAAAGTTCTTTAGTTTCTACAAGCTAAGTAAAGTTTCAAGCACAATTGGTCCACTGGAAGTAAATGGGACTATATTGAGTGAGGATGGTGAGATGGTTGAGGAGCTGAGCAAGCAGTTTAAATCAGTGTTTACAGTGGAGGATGTGACTAATCTGCCAACCGTGAACCACAGTTCAGTGACAGGTGATCAGATACACGACGTTGATTTCATTGATAGTGATATTGTTTTCAATTATATCAGACAAATAAAGCCAAACGAGGCAGCAGGACCTGATGGAATTTATGCTAGGGTATTGCAGGAAGCTGAAAAGGAAGTGGCAATTCCACTTAGTATAATATTTTGTAGATCAGTTTCACAAAATGAAATTCCAACACATTGGAAAAGGGCAAATGTAGTTCCTATTTTCAAGAAAGGAGAAAGAGGGAAAGTTGAAAACTATAGGCCAGTAAGCCTCACATCCCTAGTCTGCAAGGTACTCGAATCAATTATCAAGGATAGAATAGTTAGTTTTATGGAAGGAAACAGATTGATTCAAGATACTCAACATGGGTTTAGAAAAGGGCGATCGTGTCTCACAAATCTCTTGGACTTTTTGAATTTTGCTACAGAACAATTTGATCAGGGAAATCTGGTTGATGTAGCATATCTTGACTTGAGTAAGGCCTTTGACAAGGTACCCCATAAACTGTTAATGATGCAGCTTCAGGTCCATGGTATTGCAGGTAGCATCCTAAAATGGATAGAGTTGTGGCTTTCAGATAGACAGCAGAGAGTGATGCTAAATGGTACAAAGTCATCATGGCAAAATGTTCTTAGTGGAGTCCCCCAGGGGTCGGTACTGGGGCCACTATTGTTCATTGTATATGTGAATAGCATTGAATGTGGCCTAAGCAGTGCGGTTTTGAAATTTGCGGATGATTTGAAGATATTTAGGGCAATAACAGGGCACAATGAGCAGGTTTTGCTGCAGAAAGACTTAGACGAGCTAGTGAAGTGGTCCGAAAAATGGCAAATGAAGTTTAATTTTGATAAGTGCAAAGTCATGCATGTAGGTAGGCAGCATATGAAGGCACCATACTTGATGGGTGGCCAAGTACTATCTGTGACTCAGCAGGAGAAGGACTTAGGTGTTATTTTGAACACAAAATTGGGGGCATCAGAACAGACCAAAGAAGCCAGGAAGAAGGCACTAAGAATGCTTGGGGCAATACAGAGGAATGTGTCATGCAAAAGTGAGGAGGTCATCAGGAAGCTTTACTGTGCATGTCAGGCCACATTTGGAATACTGTGTCCAAGCTTGGTCCCCTAGTTATGATAAGGATTGTTGGCTTTTAGAGAGAGTACAAAAGAGGGCAACACAAATGGTTAATGGTATAGGCAACCTGGCATATGAGGAAAGAATGAAGAAATTGAATATGTTTTCACTTAGATATAGAAGGCGGAGAGGAGATCTCATCGAGGTTTTTAAATTTGTTCATGGTCAGGAACAGGGATATCTCAGGGAAATGTTTGAATTTAACAGAAATGATGCAATTAGAGGTCATCAATTCAAAATTAAAGTTAATCACAGCAGGACAAGGTTAAGACAGTCTTTCTTCACCAACAGGGTAGTAGAACACTGGAACCAGCTGCCAGGAAGCATTGTCAGTAGCAACACACTGAACATCTTTAAAAACGGCATAGACAATCATTATAAGAATAGGGGGCTTGTTTTTCTGTATTCCAGGGAGGGTTGATCAGCAGGGAGGAGTTTGAAATTGTTGAGTGTGTTATGCAATAGCAAGTGAGTCTCTTATTAAGTCTAAACGCTTTATAACTTTATATAGGGTGTACCTAGCAGTGGATTCAGCACCTTCCTTCGGGACGTGATACTGATGAGATTGTCTATGGTAGCACAATGGGTATGATGGGAGGAGTTTGTAATTGTTGAGTGTATTATGCAATAGCAAGTGAGTCTCTTATTAAGTCTGAATGCTTTATGAATTTGTGTGGGGTGTGCCTGGCAGTGGATTTGGCACCTTCCTTCGGGATGTGATGCTGATGAGATTGTCTATGGTGGCACGATGGGTATGATGGGAGGAGCTTGTGATTGTTGAGGGTGTTATGCGGTAGCAAGTGAGTGGTGCTAGATGGGCTGGGATATGTGGCTTCCTAGGAACTTGGGATGAGGGATTGATTGGGGTGAGAGTATGTACATTTCTGGTACCTTTTCTGGATAGGCTTGACCCAGATGGGCCCCTGTGGCTCTTATTAATCCTTAATACTTTATGACATTTTTATGAGTCTCTTATTAAGTCTAAACGCTTTATAACTTTACATAGGGTGTACCTAGCAGTGGATTCAGCACCTTCCTTCGGGATGTGTTACTGATGAGATCGTCTATGGTAGCACAATGGGTATGATGGGAGGAGTTTGTAATTGTTGAGTGTATTATGCAATAGCAAGTGAGTCTCTTATTAAGTCTGAACGCTTTATGAATTTGTGTGGGGTGTGCCTAGCAGTGGATTCGGCACCTTCCTTCGGGATGTGATGCTGATGAGATTGTCTATGGTGGCACGATGGGTATGATGGGAGGAGCTTGTGATTGTTGAGGGTGTTATGCGGTAGCAAGTGAGTGGTGCTAGATAGGCTGGGATATATATCTTCCTAGGAACTTGGGATAAGGGATTGATTGGGGTGAGAGTATGTACAGTTCTAGTGTCTTTTCTGGATAGGCTTAACCCAGATGGGCCCCTGTGGCTCTTATTAAGCCTTAATACTTTATGACTTTATGACTTTAGTCACCTTCATCAACTTGGTTTTCTGAATAATAAAAAAGCACCTTATAATGCAAATTTACCATTCTTTCCAAAATTTCTGCCCAAAGTTGCAAATTTTCTAAGTAATAAAAAAACAACCTAACCCATCCTAGCTAAACCTGCCCATTTTTTGCTTTTTGGAGGACAAATGTGTAAATCTCATCACGTGAACATATTAAAGCACAGTAACACTGAAATATTGTGACTTAAAAAACACACAGCTTGTTTGTAAAAAAATGTTTGAATTTCATGGTGCTTCAACCAATACTGTGATCATTTGGCAAAAGAAAGTTCAATTGTTTAATAATTGTTGCTTTGCTATGTTTTATCGCCATTCAGTTTAGTCTGCAATGTGTAGAACCAGGTTTGGTGAGGTGCACTAGCCTTGGAAAAACATGCACCAATATATTTGTGCCAGAGATATTGAATAGATTCCAGGTAGATCAAATAGATGTCTAGCATAGCAAAGAAAGGTTAAAGGTCAAATAGATGTTTACTTCTGAATGTGATTAGGATGATGGAACCTTTCATTCCCATGGGAATGTGTCAAACAGTGATGATGATGATGTTAGTGATGAACAGTGTCAAACAAATTGGCTGTTTGTGGATTTTTGGAATACAGAGGCCAATTGCACTAAAATTGCAAGCTGTGTATTCACACAGAATTTGGTGTCAATGCACTGCTTGTGTTATTTGTAATGATGACATTTTGCTAACATCACAAGCTAGCAAAACTACAAAACCCAAAGTACATTGTTTGCTAATGACAAACTATCAAAAAATCTGTGGTATTCAATTGTTTGTGATAAACATTATTTGGGATGATGCTTTCTGAAACAATTCATCAGCTTTTGGAGCTTCTAGTAGCTCCATCATCAGATGGTATATTGTAGGACAAGACAATTCATTTGGGGTACATTTTTGATAAAATGTGTTTTGGGATTTTTTGGAATTGTTTTTCAGAATATGATGTTTATGAATGTGACTAAGAAGATGCAACCACTCATTTTTGGTGCTGATGCTTACTTTTCAATTTGAACGATGAAGTCACATCAATATAGTGTGATGTCATGGGTATGGCACCGAGGCTTCAACTGGCTAATGCTACAAATGGTTCACATACCTTAATGAGATGGTCGAAGTAGTTTAACCTAACCTAACCTCATGGTGCATTATATAAATTATAGCTATGATAAACCAAGAGGTAAGCAGGTTAGGTTAGGTTAGGTTAGGTTAAGCTACTTCAAGCTACTTTGACCATCTCATTAAGGTATGTGAACCATTTGTAGCATTAGCCAGTCAACCTAACCTCATGGCACATTATATAAATTATAGCTATGATAAACCAAGAGGTAGGCAGGTTAGGTTGGGTTAGGTTAGTTTAGGTTAAGCTACTTTGACCATCTCATTCAGGTATGTGAATCGTTTGTATCATTAGCCAGTCAAAGCCTCAGTGCCATACCTATGATAGCCTCAGTGCCATACCGCATAGCCTCAGTGCCATACCGCACTGCTTAGGCCACATTCAATGCTATTCACATATACAATGAACAATAGTGGCCCCAGTACCGACCCCCTGGGGGACTCCACTAAGAACATTTTGCCATGATGACTTTGTACCATTTAGCATCACTCTCTGCTGTCTATCTGAAAGCCACAACTCTATCCATTTTAGGATGCTACCTGCAATACCATTGACCTGAAGCTGCATCATTAACAGTGTATGGGGTACCTTGTCAAAGGCCTTACTCAAGTCAAGATATGCTACATCAACCAGATTTCCCTGATCAAATTGTTCTGTAGCAAAATTAAAAAAGTCCAAGAGATTTGTGAGACACGATCGCCCTTTTCTAAACCCATGTTGAGTATCTTGAATCAATCTGTTTCCTTCCAGAAAACTAACTATTCTATGGGTTGCAAGGTGTAAACACATCGCTGTGGAGCTCCTGCTTTTCTAGATAAGTCGTTACCAGTATACCAGGCTTAACTGTGGATAGGTATTTAGCAATTACTTCTGTGCATATATTTGCATAGCTTTATCTCATAAGTTTCTTTTTTGGCAAGCTGATTATAATATTTATATCTAGAGACGCTGCCCAGCGCCATTTTGTCCATTCTGTCTGTCTTTGTCTAGTGTGTCAGTGCTTTCAGCTACTTATATAATTTTTGGCAGTTATTCAGCGAGTGATTTCTTCTTTCTTTAAAACCACTGTCAACTTTCTGCACAGTGATTACCTTGTAAGTGCTGCATAGTTAGGAACTAGCATATATCTAAGCTTTGTCGGTTATTTTGCTCTGCTCTGTTATTTGGTAAATAATTTTGGAGCAAGGTATTTGTCAATTTCAATCTAGAATAAGCTGCAGCCTTTAGGATGGTTAACACCAGGATGCAGGCACTAGAGGATGAGGTTAGGGTCCTTAAGGCAGAGCTTTCCAAGCTCAAAGCTTCCCTTGCTTCAAAGGGCAGGCCAGAACGTAAGGGGCAGTCTGTAGCAGGGGCATCCTATGCCCAGGTGGTCACAGGCCACCAGGTAACTGTAGCTTCCCCTGCTGTGGAGGTAGCAGGGAGATCTGAAGAGATAAGTGTTCCTGGTGAACATAATATTTCTAGTAGCTCACAGGAAGGGCAGTGGTTTAAAGTCAAGGGGTGGAGGATTTGGAGG
Organism: Ashinkailepas kermadecensis; assembly: GCA_034440615.1. Taxonomy (NCBI): domain Eukaryota; kingdom Metazoa; phylum Arthropoda; class Thecostraca; family Neolepadidae; genus Ashinkailepas; species Ashinkailepas kermadecensis. The sequence continues at coordinate 219,671 of JAOTOM010004987.1, forward strand.
CATGAGCCTAAGCAAGGGGGCAGTGAGTGGCAGGTGGTAGGTGGTAGGAGTGGGAAAAAACCTAGCGAAGCAGCTCAACAGACAGGAGTAGTAACAACATCCAACAGGTTCCAGGTATTGGAGGAGTGCCCCCAGGATAGTGATAGTGATAGTGATAGCAGCAAGGAGAAAGTGCTAGTCGTAGGAGACTCTCGTGTGCGGCATTTGGATAGGGTATTCTGTAAAGGTCGGAAAGGTAGGAGGTGCATCACCAGGCCTGGTGCCAAAGTTAGAGACCTGGTCCAAGTGGTCGCACAGGCCACCAGCGAAAACCAGTTCAGTACAGTTATAGTGCAGGTAGGAGTGAACAACATAGGTCCTGCTAGGAGTGAGGAGCTGATGCAGGACTACAGGGCCCTTCTGGCCACCCTGAAGCAAAGCAATAGCAGAGTTATTGTGACAGCTATTCTGCCTAGGGCTGGAGTCTCCCCTGAGTGGAGCTCTAGGGCACTGGCAGCCAATGCCAGGGTAGGTAGGCTTTGCAATGAGTTAGGTTTGACTTTTGTTGACAAGTGGTGCAGGTTTTATGGCTCATCTGACCTCTATCAGAGGGATGGCTTGCACTTCTCTGAGAAGGGGGTGCAAGTGTTAGGCAAAGTATACGAACATGTCCTTCAGGGAAACTAGATAATGGGGTGGGGAGGGAAGAATTGGCATTGCCATCTCAGGGATATGTCAATAGTGACAGCATAGGCAATAGAACCTCACAGTCAGCAAATAGGGGTAGCAGTAGATCAAGGGGGCAGAGTGGTGGCTCATCCAGAGATGATAGAGCTACTCAACATAAAAAAGCCAAAGATGGTCTTGGAACTTTTGTTAAGTGTATGATGCTTAATGCTCAGAGCATTCGATCCAAATTTGATGAGTTCAAGTGTTATGTTGCTGAGGAGAAACCAGATTTTGTTTGCATTACTGAGGCATGGGTCAGTGAGGGATATTTTGGGGATAACTTGCAGGACTATGAGATCCAGGGATACAATATGTTTTCATGCAATAGGGGTCCAGCAGTGAAAGGGGGTGGTGTAATGCTCTATGTGAATAGCTTATACAGTTCTCAAAAAGTAGTAGATGGGGTGAAAAATGTGTCTGTGGAGTCCATTTGGCTTGATGTTGCTGTGGGAAAAGGCAACAACAATAAACTGAGGATAGGAGCTTTGTATCGATCAGGAACCTTGCCACATTCTCAGCAACTGGAGCTTGATAAGGTGATTTGTGAGGAAATCCGAAGAAACTTTCAGAGGAAATGCCTTATTCTTGGTGACTTTAATCTAAAAGGATATGAAAATGTTGGTGTTGGCTCCCCATCATGTAAACTGTTTAGGAAATGCCTTGAAGAGGACTTGTTCTTACACCAGTTTGTAATGGAACCAACCAGGCAGGGCTCATTCTTGGACCTTGTCTTCTCAGATTTAAGTGATTTAGTTCAAGACTTGACTGTAGGAGAAACTCTGGGAAGAAGTGACCATAACATAGTGAGATTCAAGGCACAGGTATCAGGGACAATCAAGGATAATTTGGCAAAGATTCCAAATTTTAACAGGGCAGACTTTGCCTGCATGAGAGAGGCTTTAAGTGCCATAAAATGGGAAGAAGAATTATTTGATTTAAATGCCTGTGAAATGTGGGAAAAGTTCAAATCCTACTTGAGGGAAATTCAGATTAGACATGTTCCCCAAAAGCAAAGGCGCAAAAGAAGGGTAGGAAAGCCAGCATGGCTTACACCAGATGTGATGAAAGCAATTAAGGCTAAGAAAGGTGCATTTAGAGTATTTAAGGAGGCTTCAAATATCGTAAATCTAAGGTCGTATCAAAAATCTAGAGACGCTGTGAAGCAGAAAATCAGAGCAGCAAAGCGAGCAAAAGAATTGGATTTGGCTAGGAACTGTAATGGGGACAGTAAAAAGTTCTTTAGTTTCTACAAGCTAAGTAAAGTTTCAAGCACAATTGGTCCACTGGATGTAAATGGGACTATATTGAGTGAGGATAGTGAGATGGTTGAGGAGCTGAGCAAGCAGTTTAAATCAGTGTTTACAGTGGAGGATGTGACTAATCTGCCAACCGTGAACCACAGTTTAGTGACAGGTGATCAGATACACGATGTTGATTTCATTGATAGTGATATTGTTTTCAATTATATCAGAAAAATAAAGACAAACAAGGCAGCAGGACCCGATGGAATTTATGCTAGGGTATTGCGGGAAGCTGAAAAGGAAGTGGCAATTCCACTTAGCATAATATTTTGTAGATCAGTTTCGCAAAATGAAATTCCAACAGATTGGAAAAGGGCAAATGTAGTTCCTATTTTCAAGAAAGGAGAAAGAGGGAAAGTTGAAAACTATAGGCCAGTAAGCCTCACATCCCTAGTCTGCAAGGTACTCGAATCAATTATCAAGGATAGAATAGTTAGTTTTCTGGAAGGAAGCAAATTGATTCAAGATACTCAACATGGGTTTAGAAAAGGGCGATCGTGCCTCACAAATCTCTTGGACTTTTTGAATTTTGCTACAGAACAATTTGAGAAGGGAAATCAGGTTGATGTAGCATATCTTGACTTTAGTAAGGCCTTTGACAAGGTACCCCATAAACGGTTAATGATGCAGCTTCAGGTCCATGGTATTGCAGGTAGCATCCTAAAATGGATAGAGTTGTGGCTTTCAGATAGACAGCAGAGAGTGATGCTAAATGGTACAAAGTCATCATGGCAAAATGTTCTTAGTGGAGTCCCCCAGGGGTCGGTACTGGGGCCACTATTGTTCATTATATATGTGAATAGCATTGAATGTGGCCTAAGCAGTAAGGTTTTGAAATTTGCGGATGATTTGAAGATCTTTAGGGCAATAACAGGGCAAAATGAGCAGGTTTTGCTGCAGAAAGACTTAGACGAGCTAGTGAAGTGGTCCGAAAAATGGCAAATGAAGTTTAATTTTGATAAGTGCAAAGTCATGCATGTAGGTAGGCAGTATATGAAGGCTCCATACTTGATGGGTGGCCAAGTACTATCTGTGACTCAGCAGGAGAAGGACTTAGGTGTTATTTTGAACACAAAATTGGGGGCATCAGAACAGACCAAAGAAGCCAGGAAGAAGGCACTAAGAAGGCACTAAGAATGCTTGGGGCAATACAGAGGAATGTGTCATACAAAAGTGAGGAGGTCATCAGGAAGCTTTACTGTGCATATGTCAGGCCACATTTGGAATACTGTGTCCAAGCTTGGTCCCCTAGTTATGAGAAAGATTGTTGGCTTTTAGAGAGAGTACAAAAGAGGGCAACAAAAATGGTTAATGGTATAGGCAACCTGGAATATGAGGAAAGACTGAAGAAATTGAACATGTTTTCACTTAGATATAGAAGGCTGAGAGGAGATCTCATCGAGGTTTTTAAATTTGTTCATGGTCAGGAACAGGGATATCTCAGGGAAATGTTTGAATTTAACAGAAATGATGCAATTAGAGGTCATCAATTCAAAATTAAAGTTAATCACAGCAGGACAAGGTTAAGACAGTCTTTCTTCACCAACAGGGTCGTAGAACACTGGAACCAGCTGCCAGGAACCATTGTCAGTAGCAACACACTGAACATCTTTAAAAACGGCATAGACAATCATTATAAGAATAGGGGGATTGTTTTTCTGTACTCCAGGGAAGGTTGATCGACAGGGAGGAGTGGGAGTTGGGAGGAGTTTGTAATTGTTGACTGTGTTATGAAATAGCAAGTGAGTCTCTTATTAAGTCTAAATGCTTTATAACTTTATATAGGGTGTACCTAGCAGTGGATTCAGCACCTTCCTTCGGGATGTGATACTGATGAGATTGTCTATGGTAGCACAATGGGTATGATGGGAGGAGTTTGTAATTGTTGAGTGTATTATGCAATAGCAAGTGAGTCTCTTATTAAGTCTGAACGCTTTATGAATTTCTGTGGGATGTGCCTAGCAGTGGATTCGGCACCTTCCTTCGGGATGTGATGCTGATGAGGTTGTCTATGGTGGCACGATGGGTGTGATGGGAGGAGTTTGTGATTATTGAGGGTGTTAGGCGGTAGCAAGTGAGTGGTGTTAGATGGGCTGGGATATATAGCTTCCTAGGAACTTGGGATAAGGGATTGATTGGGGTGGGAGTATGTACATTCTAGTACCTTTTCTAGATAGGCTTAACCCAGATGGGCCCCTGTGGCTCTTATTAAGCCTTAATACTTTATGACTTTATGACTTTATGACATCATTACACTATGCCAATGTGACGTCATCGTCCAAATTGAAAAGTAAGCATCAGCACCAAAAATGAGTTGTCACATCTTCTTAGTCATGTTCATAAACATCACATTCCGAAAAAGTATTCCCAAAATAGCATTAGCCAGTCGAAGCCTCGGTGCCATACCTATGTCATCATACCGTACTGATGTGACATCATTGTTCAAATTGAAAAGTAAGCATCAGCACCAAAAATGAGTGGTTGCATTTTCTTAGTCACGTTCATAAATATCATGTTCTGAAAAACAATTCACAAAAATCCCCAAAAATCTTTTATCAAAAATTTACCAAAGATAATTTATAAGGTTGCAAAAATGTCAAACACCAGACATGGCACAATTCAACACAGTAATGATTGGCAGTGACTGTAAAACATCACAATTGAAACCTCCATGTAGTGAAGAAAACAGTAAGTCCTTAGGTACTGCGTTGCTATCACAGCAATAGCACAGGAATGCTGTGTGATTGATATACTTGGCACGACTTTGATACTTCTTAGATGTAAGTTGGTAGATATGCCTCCCATAGCACATTATAATTGAATCTTTGAGAGATATATTGAAGGGTTTATGAAGATTATAACTGTTATCTGGGGTGACCCATTCTGAAATGGATCTTGAGCTTTTTTTCAGTATACTTCAGAGCTTCAATACGTTTTAATTCAGTCTCCTCTTTCAATATACCATCTGATGACTGAGCTGATAGGAGCTCTGAGAGCTCATCGAATGTAAAAAAATCAAGTTCTTGCTGGGGTGGCTTTATGAACCAGGGTTCTATTGCTAAGCAGAGCTTGTTGGGTGAACGCTGGCCCCACCACCTGATCCATGAATTCCAGTTTATCTACATAATTTTGACTGGAAGTTTAATGTGCCATCAATGCACTGGCACAGCCGCCCAGTAGCTCGTCCCCTGCCTTATCAGGCCAGCTGCCAACTGACACTCCCAGCCTGGGGCTAAATGCAAGCTCGTGAAGTGACTCAAACCCTGTGTTGCCAGGACAGTGGAGACCAGTGCAGGCCAGCGCTCTAACCAACTGAGCTACCAGGGCGGTTTCAGAAAGGGTCGTCCCAGATAACGTTTATCATTCTTATAAGTACTTTTACATGTCTGAAATAATGACATCATTTGTATTTCACAAGTGTTGTTGATTGTTAGAAGTCCTGGTAAATACTGAGCTTGCAATAACATATTCTAGTCTGTGTGAAATTTGGTGGAGAGACAGTGCCAATGAAGAAAATGAATGAATTTGATTTTTTATAAACAAAGTTCAGCCCAATGGAGTAGCTGGGTATTTAGCCATAGGTGTAGGATTCAGAAAATTATTGGGAGGACACAGCACATGAAGGCAATGGGTGGTCCCAAATGGATGCAGGCATACCACACAGGGTTCCATGTTAAAAGTTTACATTATTGGGAGCAAAGCTAACATTGGGGAAGGGGGGGGGGAAGTGTCTTTCCAAAAGCATGCAAAGCTACACCCCTGGATTTAGCAGGACTCCAGACTCTCAAGGAAGATCGCCAACTCCATCTTTATCTGCCATAGGTGGGAGGATGTGAGGGGTGGAGGTAGGGTACTACCCCTTCCTGGCTCAATTTGGAAGTTCCCCTCTCCCCTGGATCCGTCAATTTGGAGGGGAGGGCTACCATTGACGTCAATTAGGTGCGAAATCTAACCTTCCGAGTTACCACTCACCACACCCCGGTAATGCTCGAGAAATGGGGAATGGAATTTGACTGGAGAGGATACGGCTAGCATGTTAGGCGAGGCCCTCAGTATGACAGGACCCTGGTCCCCTAAACCAACCCCATCAGATTCTCTCGCCATGGTGCTGGTGTTGGTCCTCCCAATATTTATATCATTCAATATATATTTTATTTATACCATATAATTGTTAGTTTACCTATGCACCAATGAATTCGGGAATGTGCTACTTGCTGCTTGTTATTTTTGTAGGTTTCAGCAGTTGAAGCTTGTTCTCGACGTTGCAAAAATAGGGACGTATATAATAAAATAGGGATGTGACCAAATCCATCAATGTTCCCAACGAGATTGCCCACTTCTTGTCAGAACATAGCCGAGGTAGTAATTGGAATCGGCAATTCTTGCGTCACCGGTCACACCGTGAAAAGTTCCCTATTGACTTTGTCACGACTGACAACATATCCTATAACCAACCATACACGGCGATCGAACTGACTTCCGCCGCGGTGGGGCTCCGAAGTGTATGTGGAGGCCCGGACAATATTCATCACGAAATGATAAAGCATCTCCCTCCATGTGAGACCGAAACACTGTGTTGCACCTTCAACCACCATCCCTGGCAACAAAGAAACTTCCCGGTAGCCTGGCGAGAAGTAGTAGTGTATTGAAGCCGGGCAAGAGCGGACTGGAGCCGCTCCACTATCGCCCAATATTTTTCACTTCGTGCTTGCACGAGCTAATAGAAAACTGGTAACTACCAGACTAACGTGGTTTTCAGAAGCACATGCCTTTTTCAGATGCACAGTGTGGTTTTAGGAAGAACCGGAATTCCTTTGACCACATTTAACCCTGGACACTGCAGCACGTGTGACGTTTAAGCAGAAACGGCATGTCGGTGCTGTCTTTTAGACATAGAAGCAGAATATGACATGACATGGCGCCAATGTATTATCGCAAAGGTACATAAATGCAATTCTCGAGGATCAATGGGGATCTTCATGCAGAATTTTCCGGCCGACCGACATTTTCGTGTTCGTATTGGCCACCAGCTATCCGGAAGATTTGTACAGGTGAATGACATGCCACAGGGAAGTGTTTTGAGTGTAGCATTGTTTGTGATAATCTTAAATGACATTTGCGACGTACTTCCACCAGAACTTGGTCTGTCTCTCTTTGCAGTCTATTTTGCCATCTGGTATAGCACAGCTAGGCTATCTGCTATGTCGACACATCTCCAATTGGCCGTTAACAAAACTTGAAAGATGGTGTGTAATGAATGGAATCCGTTTTTCAACACAACCACAACCACAAGACAACCACAATGCTTTTTTGCCGCCGGCGTAACTGTGCAGAACTCTGCCTCAGACTGTATGGTACCGGTACCAAATAACTAACTTTCTTCGTCCGATACTTCTCATACAATGCCTGATAGAAACTGCTAGATGATTGAACAGCTGATCTGATCTGGAAGGTCCTGAATAATTGTGATGCACAACAATTGGGTAACTGAATATATGCTTGGCCCCGCCTGTGACCATGCACCTAATTTGAGTACACGAACATGGGTTAGGTTTGGTCACATATCAAAGGAAACGGGTGTCAGGTACAAGCACATATTAGTTTGAGAGAAAAATGTTTAGGAGAATGGATCACCTTAAGGTTATGGGTATCATTGCAAAAGGATCCAAGTAGTTTTTTTAGACACCAATTAGTCAATGCCAGCAACTCGATTATATGCTGTTATAAAGGGCCCTTGGTTGCTAAGTTGCCATTGCTGTGTTGGTGACGAACTACTTCTAGTATATACAAAACTGATGAGTATAAAAAATATGACAATGCTAAACGCCAAAGCTTTTGCACTTGGCCTTTGTACCCCCAGTACATTTTCGGACAGATTGGTGTATAGACACATTGAAGTTGATGTATTTATTTTTGTTACTCACAGGAGGTGCTGTTTTAATACGTAAAAAGATGTGCTGTCGTGAGATAATTGCCGGACCATGGACTGAGTGCAACAGAGTTTCTTCCACCAGATTTTTGGAGGCATCTTCTCAAGGCGATATTGCAGAAGTTCATATTACACTAGCCTAAATGTTTTGAAGCTTTATTATAAAACTGCTAGTGTATAGAGATACCCCCCCACACACACACACACTAATTAGAGCGATATTTTTTTCTCCAGTTATATGGCACAATCTTCAGCTGCACTGTGGGTTCAGGCCATATGGCAGCATTATTGAGTGATCAAATAAGTGGTGGCAAGGTCGCCGAATTCCACACGGAACAACCAATGACAATAGAGAACATAGCTGATCGTCGTAGTGCTGCTCCTGAGCAGCGATTTGACCCGCCCTGGAATCACGGATGCCGACTACATTCGTCGTTTCAAAAACCGAGCTTCTTTTTTACACCTTGGCATTGCAGGCACACCGTTCCAGTATGTCCCACAGTGTCATCCGCCGTTGATAGCTGATGTAGTCTTGCCAGAAATATCTAGCAGCTCAGTGACGTGTCGCGCTTGTCGCCCGGCCCGTGTTTGACCCTGAAGCGCATAGGCCTTGTCCACACCACTCGCCGTTGCTTGACATTGAAGTGTATGCATACATCATAATGCTCGACACTGCTAGTGTCGAGTCATGCTTGAGTTGCTGTGCATGCCTGACAGTCGGCGGCGGTTGCAGCGGGCTGACGGCGGCGGCTGCAGCGGGCTGACGGCGGCAGCTGGAGAGGGCTGACGGCGGCAGCTGCAGAGGGCTGACGACCGGCGGCGGCTGCAGCGGGCTGACGGCGGCGGCTGCAGTGGGCTGACGGCGGCGGCTGCAGTGGGCTGACGGCGGCAGCTGCAGAGGGCTGACGACCGGCGGCAGTTGCAGCGGGCTGACGGCGGCGGCTGCAGTGGGCTGACGGCGGCAGCTGCAGAGGGCTGACGACCGGCGGCAGTTGCAGCGGGCTGACGGCGGCTGACCGCAACGGGCTGACGGCGGCCGACCGCCGCGCGGCGCCATGGACCTCGACTCGATGTACACCTCGTCCGAGTACACGTCGGAGGCGTCCGACAGCGAGTCGGCCGGCCAGCTCAACAGCGCCGCACTGTCCGGCCTCGGCCTGGACGATGCCCAGCTGCACGAACGGCTGGTGGAGCGCACCGCCGCTGCCGACACCGGCGACCTGGAGGCGGTGCACGCGCACCAGAACCGGCTGACGCGGGTGCCGGCCGCGCTGGCGGCGTTCCCGGCGCTGCGCGTGCTCGACCTCAGCCACAACCGGCTGACGGGCGTCGACGACGCCGTGCTGCGGCTGCCGGCGCTCACCAGCCTGGTGCTGAAGCATAACCGGCTGTCGGACGACGCGCTGCCCAAGGACTTCGGCATGCTGCCCCGCCTGCGCGAGCTCAACCTCAGCGGCAACAGGTGAGCCGCTCGGGTTCAGCGACAACAGATGAGCCGCTCGGGTTCAGCGACAACAGATGAGCCGCTCGGCCTCAGCGGTAACAGGTGAGCCGCTCGGCCTCAGCGGCAGCAGGTGAGCCGCTCGGCCTCAGCGGTAACAGGTGAGCCGCTCGGCCTCGGAGGGAGCGGGTGAGAGTCGGCCTGGCCGCAGCCTGGCCGGAGGCGGGTGACAGTAGGTGTGGCCTTGACCTCACCGGAGTTGATGAAAATAGGCCTGGCCTCAATCCCAAAAATAGCAGATGAGTGTACCAACCTCAGAGGCGTAACTGGGAAGAGGAAATGTTTTCTGATCCGACTGTTGAAATTGGATTAAATAAAAATTAGCAAAACAAAAAGAATGCGGAAACTACAGCTTGGTGTTCATATTCACTGTCATTACGTCGATGAACACAATAGGCGGTCATATTATAGGTGTTGGTGACAGCAGCAGGGTAAATGCATCATCCTTCGGAGTTGATAATTCTTTTGGATCATCGAAGAACCGAAAATCCGCGTTCCAGCTCAGTGAGCGCCTGGACTTTAACTGCCGCAGCTGGAAGGCGGAATGTTTCGTAGCCTGGGCGAGAAGCATGGCGTAACCCGAATGAGGAACGTTCGAGCCAAGCGTATAAAGAACTACCTCAGTCATGCGGCTATTTTTCTCCGCTCTCTCGGCCCCTGCCGTGCCGGGCACCGCCCGGGCGAATTCTGCAGACGTGCATGTTTATTGGTGCATCCTCGCGTCACCACCCTGCACAGACCTGCACTGTGCACACTGCACGGCCGGCACAGACCCGGTCACGTGTCGAGGCCCAGCCGCGGCCGGACCGATCGACTGGCAGCTGCGGCTGGCCCCGTGTGTGGCGGTGGCACGGAACTCTGTCGTTCTGTGCGCAGCATCTCTCCAGTTCTGTGCTGAGTAATCTCACCGGTTAGGTGCATTCGCTTCGCGGCGGGCGATTGAAATGCTGGTCACGCAAGACGGCTTGGTAACGCATTTCGCGGTGTCGGTCAGCGTGTGAAATGTCAATTGTCGCACGTGTTTGCACTGTGCAGGGTTATACGCGAAATTTGAACTTTAGTTTGCGGCGGCTCTCAGAGTATGCATCTGGTGGCACAGCTGTATCGCTGTTTTGTTCAGTGCGTGCGCTGTAGAAGACCTGTCATTGATAGCCATTGTATCCACTCATATTAATATTTAAATACACATCCTCGCGGCTCTTGTCTGGCAAGCCCGAGGCGTGGCTTTGTTGCATCGGTTGCCGTATCCGGTCCGCTTCAGATTTTTCAATGCTACAATTTTTGTCATTCGCGTTTGTTTAAATGCTGGGTAAATTTTTTGCGACGCTAAATAAATGTTATCTTTCGAGTATTTTCTTATGAAAGAAAATGCAGTATTCATGTAGACAAGGGCAAGATGGAGACGCCGAGGGGTCGTGCCAAGCACATCTTAACCAAAGTCGGAACTGGATGCTTCAATTTTACTTTGTCTAGCCAGAAACTTGTCTTCGAACTGTGACTTGGTGTTTGTTGGCCTGAATTATGTGAGATGCAGGCTTATTGCAAACTACTCAAGCGTACTAGTTCTGAAGTCCTCAAAGTCTATCTCCAATAAGTCAGCAGCGATAGTCAGCAGTGGTCTGTCTCCCATTACACACACCGACATGCCTGGCCGAACAAAGCGGGAGGCCTCTTACTGACTCCAGACTGGAAGACGATTTATGACCCGTGGTATTATAAATACTCCTGCGCTCGAACTGCGGTATCGTACCTACATACCTTCATGGGCGCTAAATGACCTCGTAGTCGGCGCGCCCTTAAGCCCAAATAACAAACAAACCTACGTACCTTCAATGCCTCGGACTACAAGTCCGTAATACATTAGGATGCATATTGAATACTGATGGTATACAGCATGCAGTAAACGTATACAGAAGGGTATACTGGAAATGTGTAAGGCAGGTATATAATAAAAGGATGCAGTGTAGTAGGGAGTAGGGAGCATACGGTTAGTGAACACTGGTACACTATGAGGCGTGTAGTAAGCTAATGCATGCGATGTACAGAAAGTAGATGCCACAGAGTATGCAATGCAACAGTATAGGGCAGAACATGAATTCAGGAGTATGGTTATGGGTAGATGGACGACTAGGTTGTACACAAATTGACACGGCGGGGTGTGCATTGTACGGTGCCTGGCTGCGGCTCACGTGCAGGTGGGTGTGCCGTAACCAGCTGCCCGCCCGCCATCACGCTGTGTCTGCGCGCAGTTTCAGCCACATCCCCGAGCAAGTGCTGGAGCTGAGCAGCTTGGCCGACCTGTACATGGCCGAGAACCGGATCGCCACGGTGCCCTGTGGCATCCACCGTCTGGGGAGGTGAGTCACGGAACTGGTGGCGGTGGCACCCACCGTCTGGGGAGGGGTGGCACCCACCGTCTGGGGAGGGGTGGCACCCACCGTCTGGGGAGGTGAGTCACGGAACTGGTGGCGGTGGCATCCACCGTCTGGGGAGAGGTGGCATCCACCGTCTGGGGAGAGGTGGCACCCACCGTCTGGGGAGGGGTGGCACCCACCGTCTGGGGAGAGGTGGCATCCACCGTCTGGGGAGAGGTGGCACCCACCGTCTGGGGAGGGGTGGCACCCACCGTCTGGGGAGGGGTGGCACCCACCGTCTGGGGAGGTGAGTCACGGAACTGGTGGCGGTGGCACCCACCGTCTGGGGAGAGGTGGCACCCACCGTCTGGGGAGAGGTGGCACCCACCGTCTGGGGAGGGGTGGCACCCACCGTCTGGGGAGGTGAGTCACGGAACTGGTGGCGGTGGCATCCACCGTCTGGGGAGAGGTGGCATCCACCGTCTGGGGAGAGGTGGCACCCACCGTCTGGGGAGGGGTGGCACCCACCGTCTGGGGAGGGGTGGCATCCACCGTCTGGGGAGAGGTGGCATCCACCGTCTGGGGAGAGGTGGCATCCACCGTCTGGGGAGAGGTGGCACCCACCGTCTGGGGAGAGGTGGCATCCACCGTCTGGGGAGGGGTGGCATCCACCGTCTGGGGAGGTGAGTCACGGAACTGGTGGCGGTGGCATCCACCGTCTGGGGAGAGGTGGCATCCACCGTCTGGGGAGGGGTGGCATCCACCGTCTGGGGAGGGTGAGTCACGGAACTGGTGGCGGTGGCATCCACCGTCTGGGGAGAGGTGGCATCCACCGTCTGGGGAGAGGTGGCACCCACCGTCTGGGGAGAGGTGGCATCCACCGTCTGGGGAGAGGTGGCACCCACCGTCTGGGGAGAGGTGGCATCCACCGTCTGGGGAGGTGAGTCACGGAACTGGTGGCGGTGGCATCCACCGTCTGGGGGGGGTGGCACCCACCGTCTGGGGAGAGGTGGCACCCACCGTCTGGGGAGGGGTGGCACCCACCGTCTGGGGAGGGGTGGCACCCACCGTCTGGGGAGGGGTGGCATCCACCGTCTGGGGAGGTGAGTCACGGAACTGGTGGCGGTGGCATCCACCGTCTGGGGAGAGGTGGCATCCACCGTCTGGGGAGAGGTGGCACCCACCGTCTGGGGAGAGGTGGCATCCACCGTCTGGGGAGGTGAGTCACGGAACTGGTGGCGGTGGCATCCACCGTCTGGGGAGAGGTGGCACCCACCGTCTGGGGAGAGGTGGCACCCACCGTCTGGGGAGGGGTGGCACCCACCGTCTGGGGAGGGGTGGCACCCACCGTCTGGGGAGGGGTGGCATCCACCGTCTGGGGAGGTGAGTCGCGGAACTGGTGGCGGTGGCATCCACCGTCTGGGGAGAGGTGGCACCCACCGTCTGGGGAGAGGTGGCACCCACCGTCTGGGGGAGGAGGTGGCACCCACCGTCTGGGGAGGGGTGGCACCCACCGTCTGGGGAGGGGTGGCACCCACCGTCTGGGGAGGGGTGGCACCCACCGTCTGGGGAGAGGTGGCACCCACCGTCTGGGGAGAGGTGGCACCCACCGTCTGGGGAGAGGTGGCACCCACCGTCTGGGGAGAGGTGGCACCCACCGTCTGGGGAGGGGTGGCACCCACCGTCTGGGGAGGGGTGGCACCCACCGTCTGGGGAGGGGTGGCACCCACCGTCTGGGGAGGGGTGGCATCCACCGTCTGGGGAGGGGTGGCACCCACCGTCTGGGGAGGGGTGGCACCCACCGTCTGGGGAGAGGTGGCACCCACCGTCTGGGGAGGGGTGGCATCCACCGTCTGGGGAGGGGTGGCACCCACCGTCTGGGGAGGTGAGTCACGGAACGGGTGGCGGTGGGAGGCCCATGTGTGTGTAGTAGCCGGTAAAGCTGGCGAGTCTCGTGCCCTGCCGATGGAGACTAATTCGTTATGGCACTGAGATGTGGCCCAGAATATCGTATTTTAGACAGTCGAGCTTGATGGGAAAATGTTGCCGACGTCTCGGCATACCATTTTTTTTTGTCAAGGCACCAACAAGCATACAACAAAGTGCTGTACCCTTGTTTGTGCCTTGAAAGGACGTTAGGTGGAAACGCTGTCCATTTTCCAGTTGAACCGTTAGCATATGTGCTGGACTAGGAAAAATGCCACATTTGAGTTGGCAGTCTGGAACTGTCATGATAGATACACCTAATCGTGTAACTTGAACATTAGTTGGATGAATGGCGTTGACGTTGGTGGGATCGTGGGTGCTCCAAGTAGTTGTTTGACGTTACGAACATTAAGATCATGCCTACGTGCACTGGAAGAAACATCTACAAGATGCATGGTTTGCTTGTGAGTGATATTAACTGGCCATTGACTTCCAGTGTTTGCGAATAAGCACGCGGTATCTACTGCGTTTACGTTCATTGGGACGCTATTCAGGGAAACATTCGTTCAAAATCTGAGATTGCGAGATCTGGTGTTTCCTAGTCACAGGTGCCAAGGGAACATTTCCGCTGGTGCATGGGTCACCCGTGTCATAAGCGAGACAGCGCTGTAGGTCGGGCCGGAATGGCCAACGTTACATGCGAGTAGTAGTGGAGCCGCCTGGCAGGCTACGCTGCGGGCGGCATGTGCAGCCATCTGCACGTGTTACGGTGATAAACAGCGCCCACCACTGCAGTGTGCAGGCTTATGCGCGCGCTACCATAACGTAGCAGTCGCGTGGCTCCCTGGACCGTCAACCAGCAGCACGTATGTTGTGCAGATGATGATTTTGTGTGTTTTGCAAGTTGTCATATGTTTGCTATGGATCGTGGGAGGATTGTTTGCGGTTCACGTGGTGTGTTCGTTACGCAGACGACGGGATGTTTGTGGTGGACGTGATGTGTTACACAGACGACGAGACGTTTGTGGTGGGCGTGATGTGTTACACAGACGGTGAGATGTTTGTGGTGGACGTGATGTGTTCCGCAGACGGTAAGTTGTTTATGGTGGACGTGATGTGTTACACAGACGACGAGACGTTTGTGGTGGACGTGATCTGTTACACAGACGACGAGACGTTTGTGGTGGACGTGATGTGTTACACAGACGAGACGTTTGTGGTGGACGTAATGTGTTACACACACGACGAGACGTTTATGGTGGACGTGATGTGTTGCACAGACGACGAGACGTTTATGGTGGACGTGATGTGTTACACAGACGACGAGACGTTTATGGTGGACGTGATGTGTTACACAGACGACGAGAGTTTTGTGATGGACGTGATGTGTTACGCAGACGGTGAGATGTTTGTGGTGGACGTGATGTGTTACACAGACGAGACGTTTGTGGTGGACGTGATGTGTTACACACACGACGAGACGTTTATGGTGGATGTGATGTGTTGCACAGACGACGAGACGTTTATGGTGGACGTGATGTGTTGCACAGACGACGAGACGTTTATGGTGGACGTGATGTGTTACACAGACGACGAGACGTTTATGGTGGACGTGATGTGTTACACAGACGACGAGACTTTTGTGGTGGACGTGATGTGTTACGCAGACGGTGAGATGTTTGTGGTGGACGTGATGTGTTACGCAGACGAGATGTTTGTCAATCGATCTACTGCGCTAATTTCGGTGTTTTTGCAATAAGTACATGTTTAAGTTGTGATCCTGTCCTCTGCGGCTCTGCCCCACTCATCCGCATCGTCTGCCGTCACTACTCTTCCACCGTTAGGCATCCAGTCCCAGGTTCGAAGTCTTGTGGCTCACATTACATGCATTTCAGTTACTTGTGGAAGCTAGTTGGTGCTTGGCTGCCACCAGATTCACAACATTTTGTTCAGCCAAATGTATAACAAAGCACAAACCAACTAAAAAGCAAGACCCGAAGCCAGCCAACTCCTGAAACAAATCATCACATCAGAAAATAATCCAGAATCAGATACCGATCAGCCTAACGCCACACTCCACAGCGTCGCCCCTGGACAGTCCCCTGGCCGATTGTCGATGCATTGAACTGACTAACAATAAGAAATCGGTCTTCAACACCAGACACCCAATTCTCGAGCCACACATTTCCAGTTTCACATGCCGCTCTCGCAAGCGCGGCGCAGACACCCCAGTCGACGTTTTCCAAACTTTGTTCGTTTCGTATCGTTCGCATGGTACCCGTTTCGTATCGTTCGTAATGCAGCAGTCGCACAGCCAAGCAACTCCAACTCTCTTCTTCGTCCGCACTATCCCTGACAAGAACATTCCAGAGCTGCACACCGTTTACAAAGCCCATCTAACACCACGTATTGCTCGACGTTGAAAACACGCAACTTTCAAAGACGTGACGCCACTTTCCCACCTGCACTTACCCTTCAGCCAGATCGCCAATTTCGCGAAGATGTTCCCTGCGAAATATTAGCGTACATCAGATACAATTCCTGTTCTATTTCAGCAGTCACGGTGTTGGAACTTGAAATACTTGAGCGAATATATCTGTGATGCACATTTTTTTATGTTTAAAACGGAATTTTGTAACTTTGCCGTGCGCATAGCATATGTACGACGCGATCGTCGTGCTATTTGTAGGTCGGGCATTGTGGTATGAATTGTCAGGTCTTACAATGCCGCTATATGATCAACATGGTCGATGCGCCCTAAAGCCCAAATAACTAACTAAGGTCTTACAATACCACTGTGTACCGGCAGGCTGCGCATACTGCACCTGGGAGGCAATCAGCTGACGACGGTGCCGGCCACGCTGGGCAACCTCGTCTTCCTGCAGGTGCGCTCTGGCTCAGTGTGTGGTACACAGCTGAAAAACGTCCGCCGGCTGGATGTTTGCCGTCCAGAACGCTACCCTGTGTAAAAAAAAACTATACTCCGCTCTTCTCTGCTGGAAGGTTCCATGGTCCATGGTTCCACCACAGTGAAGTGGTGGAAGCTTAGTTCTCCCTTAATACAAATGTCCTTGTTTCAACCCAACAGACTTCCATTCCTGGAATAGTACTCTGTATTGTTGTAAAGGGAATTAGGGCTGCATCATCCATTCTTGAACTTCTTTTGTTCCACTAGCTATTTCTAACTCCATTATTGTCAAGTAGAAAAACAAGATTATAAACCCAGGGTCAAGATATACAAAAGGGTACTATGTTCTAATGACGGAATCAAAGTAAATCGACTTTACAAGTTCGATGACTCAAAGCATCCTCTCCAAATCCAGGATTCAAAATATAAATCCAACCCTAGTGTTGTAGTAACACGCCCTTCCATTTTGCGTTGGCTCGCCCTGTTTTTTTGTGTGTGTACTGTGGTTCTATCCGTAAAACACGCATGCATTTGGTCCTGCGTGCTTGATTGTCCAACGTAGTCGAGTCCTTGAACCCGAATAACGGAGATATTACGCCAAATGGTTGCATGCAGTATTGCAAATAAAATATATGTCTGAATTGCTGATACGGTGTGCTGTGATTAGATGACTGCGTTCAGGCGTTGCTGTTCTGTAACGCCAGTGAGTTCATGGCAGTAATGATGGACACGAGGGCATTAGCCAGGTGTCTTATTTGATGTCTGGTAGGCTGGGCTTGAAATTTGATTTACGGCTCTAATGAGATTTGATGTACGGCTCTAATGAGATTTGATGTACGGCTGCTGGTCTTGAAATCCAGCAGCCGTAGTACCCAGTCGTGGAGTACCGATCATATCTTAATCAGCCGTAGTACCCAGTCGTGGAGTACCGATCATATCTTAATCAGCCGTAGTACCCAGTCGTGGAGTACCGATCATATCTTAATCAGCCGTAGTACCCAGTCGTGGAGTACCGATCATATCTTAATCAGCCGTAGTACCCAGTCGTGGAGTACCGATCATATCTTAATCAGCCGTAGTACCCAGTCGTGGAGTACCGATCATATCTTAATCAGCCGTAGTACCCAGTCGTGGAGTACCGATCATATCTTAATCAGCCGTAGTACCCAGTCGTGGAGTACCGATCATATCTTAATCCTCACAGTGTGAGGGATCAATTTGACGCCTCGAAGTTTATGTAAGGCAACTCCTAAGCCGTCCAAGGTATCGCCTTGAAATTTGACACTCATTAATGAACACACACGTAAAAAAGAGATCCACTCTTCGAATGAAGTTGGGCAGGCCACAACTTCCCCTCAGCATGGCATTTATACTTGTATTTAAACATTTTTCATTCAATACGAAACGGAAGAAGATGCAGTTAGAAGTTACATAGTATATAGATGAGTGATTCAAGATAAATGCAAAACACAAAAAGTGGCCTCAGGTCATCAGGTGAAACGGAGATGAAAACTGAGAAAAAAAAGTTATTTTGCATAATTTTGTCACTAATCAATATTGAAATACAGGATATTTATAATGGTAGTTTATGTCAACTGTGTTTCAGGTTTCAGGCCAGTATCAGGTCGGGTCAGGTCACTGATATGACCTGAAGCGTCAGGAGGATACGCATGTGCTCTGGAGGCCAAACTACGGCCTGTTACGAAGTTATAAGGCTAAATTACGGTTGATTAGGGAGATTTTGTACGTTGATTTCGTTGATGATCTGATTCGACGTACTGTGATAAGATTCAAGGTAATCAGTGTTTTCTGAAATATCAGCAGCGTGGTGAAGTTGTGCTCCAGCTGGGAGCCCCAGAACGTCTTGTGTCTGGAGTGATTGTCCAGAGAGACGTCGTCCGGATCGCGCATACTTGGTTCGAAATAATTGCTGCTAACTGACCTCTATTAACTTGCCTTTCGAATGACAAAGGGCGGCAGCCGGGCGCTTGCCCGGCTGGCCACGTAAACTCATTGACTCTGCTCAGAGCAGCGTGGCAGTCCAGCCTCGTCGACAACTCCTCAGCGACTCCTGAGCGTGGGGTCTCCACACACCACTGACCGGCGGCCGCACCACATGACCCGCCACATGCGGCGGGTGTCACGAAGGACAGTCGGCCTGCCGCCGACCCACAGACGCCGGCTCAGCAGTTCAGCGCGCCACGCCAGCTACTGCGATGTTGCGGGACGGCGGCTGGCACATTCGAACATATACAGATATGACTTGGTCACCTAGTTTTGTGTTGAGGGTGTTGGTAGAAGCTAACTTCGCAGCAAAAGCAAGTATTACTTTTTAATACAATTAGAAAGGGAAACTGAATATTTTGTCTTATCTATACCCAGGATCCAGGGTATGGGTCTATGCTTCCCAGGATATGTCTATACCCAGGACTCAGGTGCGAGTATATTTTTTTAAAGAGTTTACATTAAGTAAGATTTTTCTTAAGTTTTTCTCCTGAGACTCCTGGCGGTTTTCCCCAAACATACAAATTACTTGGACCTGCCTATGAGTATGGGCATTTCGCTGTTGCTTCACGTATCGTGCATTATATCTGGCTCAACATTGCAAAGTAAATTGCCGTGCATAATTATGCAGTTTTTCCCGTCGGAGATATCTCGTTTGGCTTATCCTTCTGCGCACCGTGACGGGCGTGCTTGGGCGGCGAGGCCGCTGAGCACTTATCGGCGCGCGCGCGAGCGCCGTCACCAGGCGCGGGGCCGGTGACGCTGCGGCCGGCCGGCCGGTCGTCTGCTGGCCACTGCGTCACGTGACGTGTGGCCGGCCCAGGGGCTCGACACGCGGCGGCTGCGTGCCGGCGACGGGACGCCGCGTGGTCGGCGACACACGGCAGCGTGCCGTGGCGGTGGACGTCACGCACGACAGCGTATCATAACCTCCACAGGTCATAACCTGAACAGCTCATAATTTCCACAAATTGAACATACCCAAAGGGGTCGTAACCTCCACAGCTCCTAACCTCCACAAATTCAGCATACCCAAAGGGGTCGTAACCTCCACAGCTCATAACTTCCACAGCTCACAACCTCCACAACTCCGAAGCGGAGTATGATACACCTCCGGCTATCGCTCAATGGCCAAATCATACAGTTGTGAATTCGAAGTGTGGGCGGTCTTCAATGGTCGGCTAGTTAGCCGTTGTTTACCCGTGGGTGGAAGCGGTGTAATGTTCAGCAGACATGTTTGCGCTGAAGATGTGTTCGAAGATATGCTAAATATGTAAATGCTTTCAAGTAGATGTTCTCTATTCCAGCCTCATCAATTATTTTCCCCTAAAAATGAATCCAAGCGCAAGAAAAGCCTTGTTACAGCTTGTTTGCTTCACTGACTAGAAAACAGCCTTGGTTGTTGGTTTTATTCCAGAATTCATGCGCAGAGCCAACGGAGGTCACATGTTTTGAATGCAACTTTTTGCATACTATATAATTAAAATGAATGCAATTCAAACAAAGATACAAATATTCAAAGGCACCGACTTCTTATTCCGATACACATCTAATACATCCACTAAAGCATGCACATTTATTTTCAAATATCGTGTCTTCAGCCGAAGTTTCGATTAATACACAAGCATAATACTACCAAAAGCCAACTGAAGTTTGAAACAAGCCCATTCCATTTTTTAAACGGTCAGGTTTCAGTGTGTTTTCCATTTTAGACAAAACTCATGCTTTCATGTGGTAGTCCCGAACCCTCACTTGCCGAGCGCATTCCGTTTGCCTTCCCGGACGAGGTGCTGATGTTCCTGGCATGGTATTGTTTTGTATGCTTTTGAGGGGACATTCGCCCCCTCAATGTTGGCTTCGCCGCTCACGCCCAATAATTCAAACTTAACATGACACCCTATGGAGTGTGTCCCCAATCAATTTTGGCCCGCCTATGGGCCTCGTGTATTTTGCCACCGGCCTCCAATCATTTTCAGAAATGAACGCCCCTGGCCCCCGACCATTTCAGCTCCAACTGAGCCGCGGAACAAAACAGGAGCGTTGTTCATCACGAGACGTACCTATTGGTACCTGGGTTTATAAGTTCCATCAACGAGCCATCCTCCATTATACGTCAAAGACGACGATTCTGTGAAACGTCGGATATTGGCAACTTCAACGGGGTTGTTCGCCAAGCTTATTTAATGCAAAACTGCCAATTAATCGGAGTGTAGCTTAGACTAATATAAATATCCACATATCTGGCCTCATGACCTCGTTGCAGATCGTGTCGGATAAAACTCTCGCAGGTCACACTAAGCGTGATATACAATGGCTTGCAAATTATCTTTCGTAAGTTATCAGAGCTGAAAATGATCGCTGAATTATAATTCCGGCCAAAATTTCCCCGACATGGATGTCTTGTCGAAGAGGATCGTCCGAAGTTGATCGAGAGCATTGACCCTCCTTGACCTTGGGAAGGTTTCCGGTGAGACCTGGTTGGTGCGAGAACGTCTGAAAATATGAAATGTTCATCATCTGAACACAGTGCCTGCAGCAAGACAAGAATACTGGAATTCCTGGAAAAATTCCTCAACCAGGCCACCGGAAATGACCATAAAACAATAGTTTTACATTGGCACATATTTTAAATAAAGAGATCAGCAAATGATGTATCGTCAGTGAACGGCAGTGCTCTCCATCCACTGTTTTCCGCCGGCTGCAATAGTAAGTTAGTCATTTGGGCTTTAGGGCGCGTCGACAACTATGGCCATATTGCGCCCACCGCTGGTTGCAGTAAAACCGCTCGATGATGACATTTACTCCAGCCCACCTCACTCCCTGGTACAGCCATAAATAATTCGTGAAATAGGGCGGAATATACCACTTCCTGAGCACTGAATCAACATCCTTCCCAGGGAAGTGTCGACATAGCGCTTGTTGGTATATGCTTATGAAGTATCCACGACTCGTTTCTAAAAATATATCGTGTATAATATGCTTATGCTCACCGTTTTCGGTAGTGATACACAGGCATCTCGAAACACAATTCCAGATACAGAGATTATCTATGATGTCTGTTAAACAATGCCATCTGTTGATTGTGCGGTATTGCAATCTTTCATTAGCATTGTTATCCCTATATTAGATGTATCCAAATTGAATGAAAAATATGCACTTGTGAATATATTATGAACTAAAAATTGAGCTT
Organism: Ashinkailepas kermadecensis; assembly: GCA_034440615.1. Lineage (NCBI taxonomy): Eukaryota > Metazoa > Arthropoda > Thecostraca > Neolepadidae > Ashinkailepas > Ashinkailepas kermadecensis. The sequence goes on from JAOTOM010004987.1 coordinate 241,492, forward strand.
GAAGGAATGAAACGATATTTAAATGGACATTCTTTCATGATAAATTTCGACATCTCACCTCACGAAAAACCATGATTTTAGCACTGCCCTGGTATAGCGAGTAAATTATTTCCAAGTAATTATTTCCTATTTAATTCCATATAAGCAGAATTAACTATAAGCTATTCTGTCGCCTGCGCATGGTCAGCTTGATATAGTTTTGTGCTGTACCGGTGACGGGTTATAACTGACAATTTGCTAGTCGGATTCCATCACGTGCTGGCTCAAACGTCTTTTGTGGTCTACGCTACCTATTTTGGGCGTCGCCTATTTTTGAAAACAGTATCGGCAAGTTCAGGCGCCCGACACGGAGGGAGTGGCAGGGAGAGTCGTGGGGAATCAAACCCCAAACAGCATTGGCATGCGTTGCTCAAGATCTTCCCTAGGTTTCGTACCTGACTGTTCTGTTGAAAATATGGTTCATATTTGCAGCCATCGTCACTTATTTCCTTCATAGTTCAGCAAACACCCTAATTCATTGCAAGGCTATGTAATCTTATGGCTTTGCTATTAGTTGCCTTGTTTAGGAAATATGCTGCCAGCGCATTGGACATAGTCCATGTCGCGGATGAGGTGTTAGACCCCGTTCCAGCCTCGCAAGCTCCGACCAGCCATGTTCCACTCACGACTCGCCTGTGTTCACCTGCAGGCCTGCCCCCTGTCGTGCGTGATCGGCACTCGAGCTTGTGTTCGGTACGCCAGGTTCTGGTGCTGTGCGACAACCGGCTGTCTGAGCTGCCCGACTCGATTTGCCGACTGTCGCGGCTGCGCACGCTCCTGCTGCACGCCAACCGGCTATCGACACTGCCGGGCGCCATCGTCCGACTGCGCGCGCTCAAACAGGTGCATCTGTGGCGCCTTCGCCGGCTAGTCAGCTGACCTTTCGCGCCAACCCCAGCCGGACAGCTGTCCAGTGGCGTCCTCCCCAGCCAGCAAACTGTCCAGTGGCGTCCTCCCCAGCCAGCAGCTGGTTCTCCCGCCAGCAAACTGTCATGGCGTCCTCCCGCCAACTGTCCAGTGGCGTCCTCCCCAGCCAGCAAACTGTCCAGTGGCGTCCTCCCCAGCCAGAAAACTGTCCAGCGGCGCCGTCCCCATCCTAACAACTCTTACGTGGCGCCCTCCCCAATCGTGCCGAGCGTCTATTGGCGCCCTCACCAGCCTGCTAGCTGTCCATTGGCGCCGTCCTCTGCGTGGAAGCTCTACTGACGCTATCAGCTTGCCACCTGTAATGGCGTTTTGAGTTAATTTCCAAATGCATCTGTGCCCTCCGTCGCCGTTCCATCCGTCCTGTGGTGCTTTCGCGAGCCGTTCTTGCCCGGCAGTGTACTGTCCGGTGGCGCCATCTTCGATTGGTGATTCTTCGCTGATGTAACTTCTTGGTCGTCACCTGACAATGTCGTATGCCCGGACAGCTCGTGATGTCATGTACCTCGGTAGCTGACGATGAATACCCTGACAGTTGACGAGGCCGTGTACCCCAACAGCTGACTATCAAGGTACCCGGACAGCTGACTATCCAGTGTACCCCGACAGCTGACTATCCTGTGTACCCTGACAGCTGACGATGCAGAGTACCCCAACAGCTGACGATGCCGTGCACCCCGACAGCTGACGATGCCGTGCACCCCGACAGCTGACGATGCCGTGCACCCCGACAGCTGACGATGCCGTGTACCCCGACAGCTGACGATGCCGTGTACCCCGACAGCTGACGATGCCGTGCACCCCGACAGCTGACGATGCCGTGCACCCCGACAGCTGACGATGCCGTGCACCCCGACAGCTGACGATGCCGTGCACCCCGACAGCTGACGATGCCGTACACCCCGACAGCTGACGATGCCGTGCACCCCGACAGCTCAGCCTGCGCGACAACCCGCTGGTGCGGCACTTCGTGACCGACATGCAGTACGAGCCGCCATCGCTGGTGGAGCTGGCCGCCCGCACCGTGAAGCTGCACTGCGTGCCGTACGGGCCGGCGGACCTGCCGGCCGAACTGATCCACCACCTGGCCGCCGCCAAGCAATGCGTCAACAAACGCTGCAAAGGTAGCCGCCGCCACGCGCCGGCCAGGGTCTCTGTTCTGGTGACTGGGGCACAGTGTGTGACGGTGGTTGGGTTACAGTGGATCACTCGCACGGTGGTTGGGTTACAGTGGATCACGCGCACGGTGATTGGGTTACAGTGTGTCACTGGTACAGTGATTTGGCACCGTGCTTACAGGTGATGTGGGGGCATATGCTAAGCAAATCTGCATACGCTAAATACGGAATATCCACCACCGCAGGTGGTAGGTATTGTCCGGAGCCCGGTGTAGTAGGTATTGCCCGGAGCCCGGTGTTATGTGTGACTCCGTTCGGATAACTTCGTTGGGTAGTATGTTACCCAACGGCCCATTTTGTTTTTGATCGTTAGCATTTTTTATGTTCCTTCGTCATTCGTAGGTGGATTTTAATACGCGATTGAAGGAAGCTGAGAAGAGTTTACGGCCGAAATGGAGCTAATATTAGGCCGCAGAATATGCCATAATAAACAACCAAGGAAAAATTGAACCCAAATTAAGTGGGGATTAAAAGGAATGCACGGGTTTATTTGTTGATCCGGTCGCCGTTGATCTATGTCATGCATGTTAAGCAGATAGAGGTGATAATTCTACGACGTAAGAAGGGTGTTTCGAGATGAACAAAAAAGCACCTTTTCCCATTGTGTTGCACTTAGTACTGGCTTTGGCAGTATTCACCCCGCACGGCCTCATAAAGTTAGTCGAACCATGAACGGTTGTTATATATAGCTATTGATCATTTAGTGACACACCCATGCAATTGTTTTGTCTCACCACGGTTGCGTTCGTAATATCTCCGGATGGCATATCTGTATCTGTGGCAATGTTGCAACGTTGCATATGCAATGTTACATATCTGTGGCAATGTCGCAACGTAACCAGTAGTCGCTTGGCGATCTGGGAAAACACTCGTATTAAGGGGCATGTGCCACCATACTGAAAGCTAACAAAGTAATGAAGGATTACGTGCTCCGATATTTTGTTTCCTAAGGTGAAAAACCTAGAAAAAAAAACCACAAAAATGACCGCGAAGGTATTTCTCGCTATCGGAATTTCTTTTTCTTTTCGATCGTGAAATACCGATTGAAATGGCTCATATGCTTCCTTGCGACCAATAAACTGGTCCAATGCCCAATTAGATTTTCGGGCACCCTGAAGCCTAAATTTAGTCCACTAAGACTGTTTTCCGTAGAATGATCATGCTACTAGTCTGAGGAGCACGTCGTGCATTTCAAATGCACTTTAAGCTTTCACTTAAATGCTTTCATCTACACTATTCACTGGAAAAAAAACGACCAGCAAACGCCGGCTTTTTATGGGGCCCGTTGGGATGAAATGCGCATTCGTCCTTTCATACTTGAGAAATATCAGAAGTAATCGGACTTTAGAGAACTGATTGAGCGATGGAATAGCTGGTGTGTAAGGGCTTTTTGGTTACCTGCTCAGATCGGTCTCTTTGGAGAGGATTGGGATTTTACACACTAGGTTCTCTGCGGGGTTTTCATCTCGCAGCCACTAAGAAATTTATTTGTGATCCGACATGACCCTGTACACTATCATGACGTGTTTAGTGATCCTATGCCCATGCGTACTAGTTCTTCATAGTCTGTGAACGACGTTCGTAACTTAGAATGATTGATATGTTTTACCTCCCCGTCCCCGTTCCTGTCTCGCCTGCCACGTCCTGACGGACGGCTCTGCTCCGACAGGGGTGTTGTTCGACACGTTCCTGTCTCGCCTGCCACGTCCTGACGGACGGCTCTGCTCCGACAGGTGTGTTCTTCGACACGCGAGTGGAGGACGTGCAGTTTGTCGACTTCTGCGGCATGTACCACATCCCGCTGATGCGCTACCTGTGCTCGTCGCGCTGCGAGAGCCAGCAGGACGCCTACGGACGGCTGCCGCAGGACGAGTCCGACTCGGACGAGGAGGTCGGCTGGCGACAGCGCCGCCTCAGGCGCGTCCTGCTCGGCTAGGGCCGGCCAGTCGGCAGGCGGCCTACCGATGAGTCTGACTCGGAAGAGGCGCCTGAGGCGCGTCCTGCTCGGCTGGGGTGCGTCCTGGCCGGCGGAAGATTGGACGCGACTCGTCCGACGGGGCCGGGGTCGATCGTGCCGTGCGTCTTGCGAGGCTGACTAGAGTGGGCGGTGTGCCCGTCGGACAGACTGGGACCACCGTCTGCATTCCTGGCGGGACTTTGGCCGGTAGTGCAGGCTGTCCAGACTCGGCTGTTAGCAAGCAGGCGGAGAGGCGGAGGCGGCGGCGGCTGCGTGTCGTGCCCGGCACGCTAACCTCTGACACTGCCAGTCGCTCGCTCCGGAGAGCCGCAGGTCTGGCGCGGGTGACGGCCGCCGGATGTGGCGAGACGTCGCGTCAGATTAGCTCCACTCGATGGGACACACTGGCGGCGGCAGTGCCGGCTGGCGATAGTGTAGCGGTGCTTCGGCTGGGCCCGTGCTGATTTGGCATTGGCCAGTGAGACCGAGACAGAGTCCGGGACAGGCTCGCCGGGTCGACATCCTGCAGTGAAGTTTTTGCTATCGTAACTGCCAAAGGGGTTCTTGCAATACTGATGCGTAGATATTTTGGGAAGTATTACCGAGTTTTCGAGTATTATTGCTGCTGATTATGGTTTGTTGCGTTCTTAACTTCGAACGTTTATCGCCGGTATGCATGTATGTGTATCGGTTTTATCCAGCCAACGGCCCGATATGCGAATTTTTGTCTTCCATCCGCATGACAAATTTAGATACTAGACTTGTAGAACTTGTCTAGTTTGTCATTGCACCGAACTATAGAGTAGTATCCCACGTGTTAGGTATCAGTCATCAACGGAAGAGTTGTATTTTGTATTCTGAACTACTCGTGTTATCCCTTGCTGAAAGACTAAAACTACGAGTGTGTATATCGGATTTAAGTCAAACTTCGCCTGCTGGACATGATGCCCGTTTACGTTCTATAGTTCCCTTAAGAACAATCCACGGCGTGCTGGCGTGGATTGACGTTGATCGTGGATTGATTGACTGACAATGTCTGACAGTGGAAGGCATTTGGTGCAATGTAGCCACGCCCTGTGTGCAAGCGTTCCGAATTAAAATGAACACTGACGTCACTTTTATCTCTGGTTACGCAGTGACAAGCAGGTCTGAATATAACATGCATCGTAATTCGTAACACTTGCACAAACACTGACAGACGAGACGGAAGTGAACGAATTGACCGGCTTGGAGGCGCGCCGACGTGAGTGGTTGTGCAGCGATACATCCATTGGAGGAGAGTTCAAAACGTGGCAGGCGGCCACCGCACTGTTTTCTCTGTAAGAGGTATTGCAACTTTGAAAAGGCCGTGGAGGCATCGAACCGAATGGCTGATGTAGCGGAACTGGACTTGGGGCGTACTCGAAGTGGCTTCTTGCGCTTTACGTATAGCGAATGTGCGGTAAAAAACATCGCAATGACTTGCCAGTGACAATTTTGTACACGGCAATGACCGTTTTTTAACCCGTGCATAATTATGCAATCTTTCCGGTCACACCGTCCTCTTTCCTCACACACCGTCTAGGAGGGGGGGGTGATACAAACCCCCCTCCAACCTCCAAACTAAGCGTCGCACGAAAACGAAAGAGGTGTCATCGGAAAGCGCTCGGCGGGTTTGGCCAGACCATCACCCAAAATTTTCACCAAATTTTTTGGACATCACCCAAAATTTTATCCCCCCAATAGTGACGTCACTAGGGGGCCTAGGTTTTCACGACTTATATCATGTTTTTGGCTTTGGGGAGTTCATTTCGGGGAGATTTGAAAAAACCAAATTATTTGGAATCAGAAAAGAAAGGCGAAATCGACCATGGCCAAACAATTTTTCCCACCCAGAAATAATGTCTTGAAATTTTTAAATTGAGTTTTCGATTTTCTGTAATTTTTCTTCTTCTAGTGGATAGAGCGGACCGAAAAACGTTGTTCGAAGTCAACTTGCTCTCATAAAAAATACTTATTTTAGCCAGAATCTTCGGTTTTAGCTCTAACGGGCAAATATGCAAAACTAATAAGTAATCAAAAACGGAAAAATTCCTCTGGTGCATTTTGTTTCGTCCTTAAAGATAAGCAAACGCTGAAAGTTTCATTAAAATATCTTTATCCGTTAAAGCGTGACGACTGGTTGAACTTTTCTGGAGGTGACCTCACTTGACCTTCACTAACTCGACCCTAGATGACCTGACCTCCAAATATTGACACAACATGCCAAATTGATGTGGGAAATGGTATGCCAAATTTCGGCGCGCTGTCGCGCGCCGTTCTTTCACAATACGCCGAAAACCTTAGGGCGGGGGGGGGCGTCTATCACCCCCCCCCGAGACGGCGCGGGTTGAGCAACCATCAGCCATCTCCGAAGGAAGTCAATTGAACATGAAATTGAAATGGGTGCTGTGCCCCCGGCACAGCAAACATTCCGTTGGGGAGAAGGCCGACTAATCACTGTTGCCGATCTGTGTGGCTACGGCGTTACACCGCGGACCTCTCCGACCGGTCTGATTTCGGTGCGTTGCATCATCTCAACAGTCAATTCACTCCGTCCGACCAGTCCATGTGGGAATGTCCGACCAGTCCATGTGGGAAGCCGTAGCGACCGTCGGGTCCGCTGCGGCGCTCTGCTCCCGGTGCACCTGTCCGCCGGCGCCCGCAGGTGTTACCGTAACAGCCCATCGTCCGTTGTGAGTCATCCAAGTGAGGGCATCCTCGTCAGCGGGAACCTGCCAAGCGATTTAGACGCGGTGCGATGACCATTCCCACGACGAGCCGAACACTGCAGCTGCCGGGCGGGCCGTGCGTCCTGTGCGCCTCGGCGAGCGCCGGTGCAGGCCGTCGGGGGCCGTGACGTCAGCGCGCCGTCTATCGCCGCCGGCCGGTATCTGCCGGGGTCGCGGGGTCGCCGCCGCACGCCACAAGTGTGCGGACGCGGGCGTATCGCGCCGGCCGTCCACGCCGCGGCGGCTGTCGGGGGCAGGCCGATGCACTCGATAGCGCACGCCCGGCGCCGGAGGGGCCCGCCGCTCGGGCGGCCCCCGTCTCCGACATCCGACCGTCACGGCATGCGCCGGGAAGGTGGGAGGACCGCCTCTCGCCGGTGGTCGGCCGTGTGTTCGGTCCGGCGGTGACGTCCCGTCGCGCAGTGCGCCTGCCGAACAGGAAGTCCAGCCGATGTCGGCTCTGACTGGGGCGACAGGTTTGGAGCCGTCTGGCGAGATCGCAGACAGCACGTTGTGACACTCGTCCCATGTTGGGGATGGGTAGTCGAGGCGCGGGGTGTCCGTCTCCCAACCGGGAGGTTGTGGGTTCGAGTCCCACCCGTCGCTATTCTTCGCCCGCGACCGATCGGCGGCGTTGCATGATCCAACGGTTGACGAGTCGTAAAACCAGGGACTCAGGGGACGGCTTTCACGAGCAAGAAGGCTATTCAAGGGTCAACGTTCCGAAAATGTTCAGAATCATTGTGTCAGTGCGACGTGTCGCCACCTGTGAACGTGTGAATGGGACACCTGCGGCGTCTCCAGCTGTCTCCGCCGCTGCCACCCGACATGACGGCCGACCGCACCACGGCTCCGCCCGCCGCACACCGACACACACGCGCGTTCGGCTTGTCGTGTTAATGGTTAAGATACAACTTTACAACATAGGACGCCGGACTAAAAATGTGGATCACATAGCTAACGGTGGCCGGCCCGACACCCGAGCGACGGCTGCGTGCCGGCAGGTACTGGACCGGGAGGACCGGACCGTCCACTCACGAGCACACGTGACATCTCACCGAGTCACGTGACACACCGACATCGCCGCTCGGCCAACTCCGCGGGCGTCAGCCGCGGCCAGTCAGACACAGTTACGCGGCCCCGAGCGTAGCCGGGCGGACACAGGCAGAAACGCAGAGAGATAGAGAGATAGATAGATAAATAAATAGATAGATGGATGGATGGATGGATGGATGGATAGATAAATAAAAAAAAAAAAAAAAAAAAAAAAAAAAAAAAAAAAAAAAAAAAAAAAAAAAAAAAAAAAAAAGATAGATAGATAGATAGATAGATAGATAGAGAGATAGAGAGAGAGAGAGCGAGCGAGAGACAGATAGATATACAGAGAGAGGTAGAGAGGTAGAGATAGACGGGGAGAGGGCAGAGTGGGCGCGTGAGTCCGCATTACAAAAGGGGTGCGGCAGCGGGGTTCGGAGGTGGAGACGGGGAGCGCGGGTGCCGCGCCCGGTGCCGCGGCCTCCGACGCGGTGCACAGTCGCCATCATCCTACCGCAGTCAAATCTCTTCCCAATGGTAAAAGCCGCCGACGGCGGCGGCGGCGGGCAAACAAAACGGCGCGCCGGCGGCCAGCGCGGCCGGCGAGCCGCGCGCATGGCACGACCGGGCACAAGACGAGAGCGGCGGGCCGCGCGCTCCGGCCCGAGGTACACACACAAATGGCAACTACGGATGGATACAGAGATATTGCAGTGTACGCTGGCGGGCGGGCCCGCGCCGCCGGTGTCAGCCGGAGGCCGGCCGGTGCGCGGCGGTGGCGGCGGCGGCGGCGCGCGCGCGTCAGGTGCCGGCCGACGCGGCGCCCGTCGACGACGACGCGGCGGCCGCCGACTCGGCCGGGCTGGCGGCGCCGTCCGGTTCGGCGCCGCTCGGGCCGCCGGCGCGCGCGTGCGCCGGGATCAGTGTGCCGGCCAGCGACAGGCTGGACTTCAGCTCTGTCGGCAGCACGGCGCCGGTCAGGTCACAACACTGCACGTCACGTGTCGGCGCATTACAGGCTCAATCGCGTAATACCAGCTTCGATGATCACTAAGCCCAAACAGGTAAACAAGAAGACTACTAACTTTGATGAGGTAGAAGTAGACTATGCCAGACCAGCAGATGCAGACAAAGATGTCGAGGTGGAGAATGAAGATTTTTCGACACATTTTCGGCATTCACCTTCACTTCGAGTCGGGTCAGGGAGGGAGGGATAAGAGAGAATGGTCCGGTGAAGAGAGGAGCGGACAACTGATTCACTCGATGGTCAGTGCACGACTGAATCTTGAACTGACCCGAAATGAACCGAAGATGGCGAATGCCGAAAATGAGTCCAAGTCTTCCTGCATCATTGTGTGCCTGTACATACTCGTCTGCATCTGCTAGTCTGACATAATCTACTTCTTCCTCATCAAGATTAGTCGTCTTCATCTTTACTTGTTAGGTCACAGAAACTTGTTAGTCACCATCATGCCCTACATAGACGTAGCGATCCACCAGCTAATCACATAATGTTAGTCCGCGACTGATATGGGCGTTTTTTTTTCGGCCGCCATCGCCGTAATGCACAAAACAAACACTCAAATTGTGCAATAACCGCAGAGCGCTCCAACCTGTGTGACTCAACCCAGCTGTATTTTTCCATGGCCAATCACACGTCACATCGACACCAGACTGAGAGCACGGCGCATGCGTACGAGTCCACCGCAAGTGGAAACACACGGACATCGCACACTCCACAGCAGGAAGAGCAACACGGCTCCGCGCTGCACCAGCGCATTTGATATGCCCAAAAACCTCAAAAACCAAACGACGAGAACACCATGGGATCAGGTCACAGTCAGCACCACATGCACTGGGAGACACGACCCGCCTCGAGACTACATGCGGCACCAGTCAGCCCACGTCATCGGCACTCCGACGTGAATCGATGACGTCACAGCACCAGGCTGGCTGGTCGCCAATGGTCGCCGGAATGCTACCAGCGCCACTGACCCGCCGCAGGAGGCCGGCACCAGCCAGCATTGGCAGGCCGTCTAGCCTCGCCTCCATGGCAACATGGTAACTCTGAGCACATGAGAATATTGAAAGCCGACACGCAGATACGATACGATCGATGGGTTATGAGGTTGCACGAGTCCCCGAGCTCGTGCAACGCTGAGCGTCAAGTATAGCCTTGGTAACAGATCCGTCCCCAAGCTCGTGAAACAATGGGATTGGCCGTCGATGATTGAACAAATAAATACAAATAACAATACAAATTTCATCCCAAAAATGAATGTTGACCAGGGTTCATGCGGGGCAGTGTTATTGTACGTCCCAACAGTAAATGGAATGAGAGTTTAATTACAAACTTCACTGCACGTGGCATACCACTTTCAGACAATATTCAGTACCTAGTTTTGTAGGGTAGCTGTCTTGTGGGGCTCAAACCTACTCACCCATGGAGAATTGCAAGTTCAATGTTCTGCCACAAGGCTCCCTAGGGACTCGGGAGGAGACGAGGCGCCTGAAGCTAGCCCTCTTAACACGTGCCCTGGAGGGCCTCTGACAATTACGCGCACTTGAGAGAGGGATTAGTTATTGTGGTTTAGGGGCGCATCGACTGCACAGGTCATATAGCCCTGGAGAGAGGGGGGGGCGGCGGATTCCACCCCAAAGATCTCGGCTCCTATTATAGCTAGAGCAACTTTTTTTTTGCAAGGTAGATGGGTATGGTGATGTACTCTATTGTATACAAATTTCATGACCTTAGGTCAATATCTTCACGGTCAAATCAGGTCACGTCATATTTGGCTTGTTTTGCGTGGCTTGGCTTGACGTGGTTATGGATCACTGCGATTATTATTAAATGCTCCAAAATGGGCATCAATAATGTTTTGGAAATAACCAATGACGCAATACAGATGATAGATCAGGCATTTGACCTCAGGTCACCTATATATCAGCACTTCATCGGGTCAGTTACCAGTTCCAGTTACCGGAACCGGTCCGCCCACCGGGCCGGCGGGCGGCCGGCGCAATCGGCTTCAAGAAGAAAGGGCTGAAGTACATGAATGAAGTATGGAAACGCTTAGGTTCACAATGACAAAAACAGAAGTTTTCAGCACGGAGTAACATGCAAAATGACATGAATCGCATGACTGTCATTTCCGTTTCTGACAACCTTCCAGTTGAACAAGTTTGGTTCCATTGACCTGTCATGAACTTGACCTGAGTTGACCTCGGTGCCCTAACATGATCTTGAAACAATATTGCATAACAATATACATCAAACAAGTCGCTAGTATTGCCATTAATACTTCCCTTTTGCCGATATACGGGAAGCGCATCAGCGCCGATTTTTGTGGTCTTACGCAACGAAATGTTTTTACTTTGACGGCCTCTAACTCGAAAAAAATTTCGCCCGATTTTCGTTTTTCTTGCATTAAGCGGCGTGCCGTACATTTCTAAGCAGGTACACAAAAATGGCGTATGTCGACCGGTAAAATCGGGAGTTATTTACGACAAATCGGAGTGGTAGTGGGCGAATTTCGTCCCAACCCCCCTCTCCAGTGCGCGTGTTAAAATGACTGATTTAATGGCGAACTTTCAATCTCAACTAATACATGATGGAAGCCCTGCCGAGCCCCTCCCAGGGTCCTGTTTCACGACGCTAATAAACCACGAAAGTACAAATGTACGACAAATTTGCCGTCATTCGTGGATTCCAGCTTCACAAACGGTCGAACCTACGAAATCAAAATGGCGGGACGGGGGATTCATACATTCGTAGAAAATATACCCCGAAAGGAGGTACTTTTGTTTCACGACCGCGGGCTATCACATTTTTCCGGGCAAAATATTGGTATTTTGACTTGACCAACAACATATACACGTGGCTTCAGTGCCGTAGGCCTTGTCCATACATATTTGGAATACAATTGTCTGATAGCCTTGGAATCGTTATCGAAAACATCCATTGAAAAGTTGCGAGAAACTATTCATCTTCTGTTCGTGGCGTTTGGCCAGCGTGAATTGCGATGAATTCGAACGGAAGACGGCGACGGTACAGACAACACAACATAAAGTTCCTGTCAGTGCATTGCTTCAGGCATACATTTATGGCACATCAATGCTTTGGCGAAACAGTGTGGGCGGCGCCATTAGCCGTGAATGTGCATAAAGTGCGTCGTGAATCACCCAATAAACACAAACAACACATATGTTAGAAATTGATTTTAACAACATGTTTGTAGAAATGAAGCAGTTAAAAAAAAGAACTACACAAATCGATAATGTTTTGGATAAACATCGCTTATAAAGCATAAAGCAATAGCTTACGAACAGATCTTTGATGACGCTCACAAAAATTCGGAACTACGATTCCTAAGCTCGTAACTTTCGTGAAACTGGAGAATATACGGTCCGTCATTTGACATGCACATTAGTACCTTGGTAGATTCGTGAATTCTTTCGTGAAACGGGGCCTAGGACAAGCACGTTTCGCTTCTTATGAGAAGCGAATGCTCGTTAAGTTTCGATGACCCGGGGGACGTGAGTAACAACTCAATGCAGAAGCCTATCACCGGTGACACCGGGTCACACTTTGTTTTCCTTCAAATGTACCAACTTCTTTACGTGCTCACGTGTTCATGTTCACGTTCACATCCCTGGCGTGCTGCACGTGCCTCACCACCACCACCGCCAGCAGCAGCAGCAGCAGCAGCAGCAGCAGCAGCTGCCGCGGCCGGCCGCCGGCCACTAACCCGCGTCGGTGAAGTTGAAGAGCGGCGGCAGCTCGCGGCCGCTGGGCAGGCGCGCCTGCGGCTGCCGCAGCTCGTTGAAGAAGCCGTGCGCGCACGCTTCCAGCGGCGTGGTGCGCATGGTGGGCGTGTACTGCAGCAGCCGCGACACCAGTTCGATCGCCTCGGGCGGCGTCCGGGCCCGGAACACCTGCGGCGGTCCGACCCGTCAGCGGCCGGTCCGACCCGTCAGCGGCCGGTCCGACCCGTCAGCGGGCGGTCCGACCCGTCAGCGGCCGGTCCGACCCACAGCGGCGGACCCGTCAGCGGCCGGTCCGACCCGTCAGCGGGCGGTCCGACCCGTCAGCGGGCGGTCCGACCCGTCAGCGGCGGACCCGTCAGCGGCCGGTCCGACCCGTCAGCGGCGGACCCGTCAGCGGGCGGTCCGACCCGTCAGCGGCCGGTCCGACCCGTCAGCGGCCGGTCCGACCCGTCAGCGGCCGGTCCGACCCGTCAGCGGCGGTCAGACCCGTCAGCGGCGGACCCGTCACGTCAGCGGCCGGTCCGACCCGTCAGCGGGCGGACCCGTCAGCGGGCGGTCCGACCCGTCAGCGGCCGGTCCGACCCGTCAGCGGCCGGTCCGACCCGTCAGCGGCGGACCCGTCAGCGGGCGGTCCGACCCGTCAGCGGGCGGCCCGACCCGTCAGCGGGCGGTCCGACCCGTCAGCGGCGGTCGGACCCGTCAGCGGGCGGTCCGACCCACAGCGGCGGACCCGTCAGCGGGCGGACCCGTCAGCGGGCGGTCCGACCCACAGCGGCGGACCCGTCAGCGGGCGGTCCGACCCACAGTGGCGGGCTCTGCGCACACGAGCAGCTGACTCGCGGCTCGAGGCGTGCCTGGGCGACTGATTCAGCCATAGGGGGGTAAACGGAGTACCACACGGCAGACTGGCTGATCAGACGATGAATATATATGCAGGTACGTATGGAGACAACAAACCAACTCCGCCCAGCTACGTATGGTAGCCCGGTGGAACGAAACGGTCAGACACCACATTGCAGACACCATAGGCGTTATTGAGAAATCAACTTACATGCCATCGAATATCTGGTTAACAAGGTGTGCATCACAATTAGACGGTAACCAATGCAGTAGAACGAACATTGACTCAATAGAGTACAGGTAATGACCATTTTCATCCATATATATAGTTCAAGTCCAATAGCTCACAACCCTCCCGACAAAATGCAACATGCATGCGGTAAATGTTACACCTTGATGTGCCCTCCCGTTCCATGCCTCCATCTCCCTTGAAAGTCCGAAATTCTTCCCAGCGTAATTATCCAGTGGTCCAAGGATTGCATGACCCAGGAAAAATGGTGAATTATCTAGGACCACCTTCCAGTCCTGGGGAATCTATTCATGGTCTGATAACAATTTCATGAAATAGACAAAGAGGAAAACGGTCCACAGGCACCCATTCATATTAATAAATGCGAACAGAAATGAGCACACTATACTCAAACAATTCGCAACTGCGTCGGTCCGTCAGTTTAAGCCCCGATTTACGCTCGCAGAGATGCAGAAGTTGAAAGTAGTGTTGTCAGGACAACAGTCAGTCAAGCACGCACACTTCACACTCACACGCGCAGGAAGCCAAAGGCAGGCAAACAAGCGCAGCTTGGTTCATTCGTACGTTATGAAGTAATCACTACAGAGGAAGACGTCACGGCAAGCCCCAAACCTAAGCTACTATCTTCACGAAAAGTACAACGTAACTCTCATAAAAGTTTCCTGCACATGCCAAACATATCACAAGCCCACCACATACAAGGACTGTAGTGAAAATTAGATGGCAGAAAAAAAAACATAGCGCGTTGATTTGGACCATGGAACGATGTAAGAAAAGTTTCCTGCAAAAATTGGCGATTGAATATAGAGTCTGTACCGCAGACCAGGGTGCCGTCTCACAAATATCACCGACTTCTAGTCGCCGGTATTTACACACCCAGTCCATGTAAGACTCTGGGTCCAGTCCATGCATGGGACGGACCGCACAATGCATGTACTAGACGACGGCTCGGCACTGTCCCGGCTATGTCAGACTCCTGACAACGGATACACGGCGCTACACCCAGTCAGACCCAGGGCAGTGGGATATGGTGCAACACCTGGACAGACCCAGGGCGGTGGGATATGGCGACACACCCAGACAGATCCAGGACAGCGGGATATGGCGATACACCTAGACAGATCCAGGGCGGTGGGGTATGACGGTACACCTGGATAGATCGAGGACAGCGGGATATGGCGATGCACCTAGACAGATCCAGGGCAATGGGGTATGACGGTACACCTGGACAGATCTAGGGCAGTGGGATATGGCGCTACACCCAGACAAACCCAGGGCAGTGAGATATGGCGCTACACCCAGACAAACCCAGGGCAGTGAGATATGGCGCTACACCCAGACAAACCCAGGGCAGTGAGATATGGCGCCACACCCAGACAGACCCGGGCGGCGGAACACCCCGTCCATTGCCACATGGAATACATCCGGACGGCGTGCTGGCAGGCAGACGAGACAGGGATAGGGGACCGGTCGGGTCGAGCCCAGACGACACACCACCCGGAGGTCGGACGGCCAACGCGACGAGGCACTATAATCAAGCCATCAGAGCGGTTGGGTTTGCAAGCACGCACACGCAGACAGACGAGACAAGCCTCAAAGCCGATCCCGAGCCGTTAGTGAGGGCCCAGCAACGAGTCTACGGCAGGCCGAACGTGATCGCACTTACTCGGATCCTAGCGTGGCCCTTAGCCGGCTTAGGATTTTCGAGGAGCAACTGCAAAAGGCCGCCGCAAAATTAAAAGCGGTGCGGCTACACGGCATCGAACCGGCGATGGCCCGGTCACGTCGGAACGCCACAGCACAGCAGCTCGTAGTGTGCGATATCACGGGAAGACCGGTGGGGTCGGCGGAGCTGGATGTGGCAATATCGAGACCGTCGGCAGGACGCCGGCTGACAAGAACACACGCACACACACACGCACACACGCGTCATTGACCACCGCTAGCAGTGGCAGTCGGTGCACATAACACGTCAGCTCAGACGGTGTCGTGTCGTCTCCCACAGGGCGCTCCCAGATCCCAGAACAAGCAAGGGCACACGAAGTGTTCTTCCTAGTCGTACGCTGCATAGCACCGTCACATGACAACTAAGGTACATGCTTTTGTAGCCCCAATTTATATATATATATATATATATATATATATATATATATATATATATATATATATATATATATATATATATATATATATACGGCTAGGCCATGGGCCACCGTCGACTGTAACGTGATGAGCTAATTTTCTTCGTCAAAGAACACGCGGACACGAACTCAAAATCGCTCCCACTGTCGCATACAAGGTGGCCTAAATAAACAGGTGCCTGTCGCTGGGTCATAAATGCCGACCGGAAGACAACAATGCGCCTAATAAACTAATAAGGACAATAATAAAGTACCGAAGAAAGACATTTCTCCACTTGCACATGTTAAGAACAAACAAATCCAAGGGTGACAAGAAGCGTTCAAAATGAGCCCCGCAGTACCCGCGCTGGTGAGACAAGTTGCCAAATCATGTCGATCAATGCTCATTTTGCGATGTTGCTGTGAGCCGATGGTAGATGTTCCGATAATGCATTGATGGGAGCAAAACTAGATTAATCAGTCAGGCCCTCAATTGCAGAGCAGTGGGTAACTTTCGTATCAGAACCCGATATATGTCGGGAACAAAATTAATTTCTTTAAACAAAATAACTTCAAACTATGAATTTTATTCCGAAAAATATCACAATTCAATTTTAGTCCAGGACTTTATTTCATTTTTTTAAATTGTCCATTCCGTTGCTTCTTTTCGAAAGGTAATGCCTTCTCTTTGCTCATGACCATGCCGAACCAAGCAATGTGAACTTGATGCACAAAAGTATTTGAGTTGGTGTTGGGTGGGGACATTCGTCACCCTTGAGAACTAATCAATCCACTTTACTCGGTCGCCGTTTGGGGAGAACAAACTGTCGTGGGTTTAATAACCTTGGGGACCCACCTGAACTACCCTGGTGAACGGATATAGCCATCGCAATGGATGCCAATTCGACAGATATGCTGCCGACTGCCATGACCTTCCGTCACCCAATAAACCACTGCGATTGATAGCACAGCTGATTGGGCGCCATTTCCACGAGTGGAAATCCCAACTCGCCCATGTCACGCCATACTACACTACTCGCAGTCGAGAGCTTCCTTCATCCCGACTCCACAAATGTGTGCAGTTCTCAAGTGCATTGACGTGCTCTGAGAGGGAGGAACCCAGGCTATGCGTCGAAGTGGGCGTTTTAAGACACAAAACTTGCACAGATCAGCACACAATCTCTCTAGAAATCCAGACACACTTATTGGTAAATTTAACTTTTAAAGCCAAATTAAGCCATCCAGCACACTCATAGTCACCCGAACCAAGATTATTTTTCATCGGAAGCTGTTTTAATCCTCGGTCACACGAGTTGAAAGCCAGCTTCTGGATAGACCAGTGTTGGCGGGAGGATTAACATATGCACTGTCTCCCACCTTCTGCCATGGGTGGGCGCGAATCTGCGGGAACTTGAACTCGGTGTAGTTGGGGTTCATCTCGCCCAGCTGCTCGCGTGTGGGCGTGCCCAGCACCTTGATGATCTCCACCAGCTGGTCGACGCCGCTGTCGCCCGGGAAGATGGGCTGGCCCAGCAGCAGCTCCGCCAGCACACAGCCGGCGCTCCATACGTCTGCACGGGTCAGATCAAGTCAGTACACAGCCTCCATACGTCTGCACGACTCAGATCAGGTCAGTACATAGCCGGCGCTCCATACGTCTGGACGAGTCAGGTCAGGTCAGCACACAACCTCCATACGGCTGGACGAGTCAGGTCAGGCCAGCACACAACCTCCATACGTCTGGACGGGTCAGGCCAGGCCAGCACACAACCTCCACACGTCTGGACAGGTCAGGTCAGGCCAGCACACAACCTTCACGTCTGTACTGGTCAGGTCAGGTCAGCTGACCAATACCACTCACCACCAGCCCACCACAGGCGAGCGGTATGCCAAACCATACGCCAAACCAGGAGCGGACTCAGAACGGCAGACACAACTATCGGTGTCCCGGACGTCGACACCCGCGCCAGGGGAGCAGGACCGCGACGTCGGCATACCCACCCGAGCGGTGCTCAAACCGTTCACAGAGCACAAGTATTACGCCAGCCGACACAAACACTGGTCGGTTCTCTCGACGAACAATAGCGCTACATTTTCCTCATTTGAACGCGGAATGTCGCGCGCGCGCTTCCCCGTTCGTATCTAGTCTGTGCCAATTTGGCGTTTGTCGAGAGCTTACGGTCTGCTGTGCAAGCACCTGTGACAACACTGCATCGACAACCGGTCGCCGGCAGACGCCACGTTGAAGTGATTGCCGAACGCCACCAGCATCCAACCAGCCACGACAGCACCAGTCGGGTCCCAATGAGCGCGATGACGCACAACCGGACACCGAGCCCGGCGTGAGTCACGACACACGTCCGGCGGCTACCGAGATGCAACGTCCCACAGCACATCGGCTCGCGGTGATTGCGCCGCTCTCCGGGAAGCCGACTCAATCGGAGGTTGCCCGGGACGGCACAGGGAGATCAATTTTCCGCCACATTTGCTGCGTGACAAGCGGCCGCCCGACCCGAGTGCTGCAACACCGACAAACCGACAGTCCACCGGCCATC
This sequence comes from Ashinkailepas kermadecensis, assembly GCA_034440615.1. Classification (NCBI taxonomy): domain Eukaryota; kingdom Metazoa; phylum Arthropoda; class Thecostraca; family Neolepadidae; genus Ashinkailepas; species Ashinkailepas kermadecensis. The sequence goes on from JAOTOM010004987.1 coordinate 259,907, forward strand.
GCGACAGCCGGCTTCCGGTCCGACAGCTTGTCACGGCCACGCCCACTGCTGAGGTGAGGCGACCTCTCCAACGGTCGTCGTACGTGCACAGCGGTCCACCGCCAGCGCCCTGGCATTCCGATTCTTTGTGGAAGCCAACACCTAACAGGAACTGTTTATCGTTTTAGCCTTCTAGGAACGAAGTTCCTGACTTCCAGAATTGATTCCCATGAAACCTTGTAGTACACACAATGACAACGACAGCTACAAGCTTTCCTATGCCTCCCTGACTTCTGAATTTTTCCAGAAGTCTTGCCAGCAATTGTCATTTGTTCGCATTGCAACATACAAACTTAGTTCGAATTATTCCTGTTTGGGTGGTTTTATAGACCGTTCCTATGATAAGCAGATCTTGTTACGTGAACCCTGGCCCCACCGCCCGATCCGGAAATTCAAGATGAACGGCATAATTTTAGCCGAGCGCTTACATGATTCCGATTCACACACACACAGCCCGCATTCATAAGTAGCTGGTCGCCAACATTATCTGGCCAGCTGCCAACTGACACTCCGGCCGGGTGTTAACTGCGAGCGCGTGGAACAACTCAAACCCTACCTCGTCAGCACAGGGCACACCAATGAACGCCAGCGCTCTAACCAACTAAGCTATCGGGGCGAAGGGACAGCATCATATCTCAGTCGTCTTGCCGATTTGTTCGATGCCATCGTGGGTCTGGCAGTATTCGTCGCATACGCTCCACTATACAAAACAAAATTACAGGAAAGTGATACCGATGGATATCGCCCGAGACAATGCCACCAGCTGTATTCTACACAGACCACACTACACGCCTATTGATCAGCTAGACGAGCAGCGGACTGCCTCTCCGTCCGGTCAGACGAGCCACTCCGCCCGAGACAATGCCACCAGCTGTATTCTGCACAGACCACACTAATCGCCTATTGATCAGCTAGACGAGCAGCGGACTGCCTCTCGGTCCGGTCAGACAAGCCACTCACCAATGTTCGTGGTGTAGTTGGTGGCGCCGAATATCAGCTCGGGCGCCCGGTAGTAGCGCGAGCAGATGTACGAGACGTTGGCCTCGCCGGCCACCAGCACCTTGGCGCTGCCGAAGTCGCACAGCTTGAGCACGCCAGACTCGGGGTCGAGCAGCAGGTTCTGCGGCTTGATGTCCCGGTGGCAGATGCCCAGCGAGTGGATGTAGGCCAGCGACCGGAACAGCTGGTACATGTACAGCTGCCGTACGAACGTGCGGGTCAGCGACACTCTGCACGGCCCCGCGGGGGTAGCCGCCTGCGGTACTGCACGGAACACAGCACCCACCCCGGCTGTACATCACACTGCACCCACTCTGGATATGCATCACACACAGCACATTGTACCCACCCCTGCTGTACATCGCACATTGTACCCACCCCTGATGTACATCGCACACTGCACCCACCCTGGTTGTACATTACACACAGCACACTGCACCCACCCGGCTGTACATCACACACAGCACAATGCACCCACCCCGGCTGTACAACACACAGCACACTGCACCCACCCCGGCTGTACATCACACACAGCACACTGCACCCACCCGGCTATACATCACACACAGCACACTGCACCCACCCCGGCTGTACAACACACAGCACACTGCACCCACCCCGGCTGTACATCACACACAGCACACTGCACCCACCCGGCTATACATCACACACAGCACACTGCACCCACCCCGGCTGTACATCACACACAGCACACTGCACCCACCCGGCTATACATCACACACAGCACACTGCACCCACCCCGGCTGTACAACACACAGCACACTGCACCCACCCCGGCTGTACATCACACACAGCACACTGCACCCACCCGGCTATACATCACACACAGCACCCATCCCAGCCGTAAATCACACACACACACTGCACCCACCCCTGCTGTACATCACACACAGCACATAGCACAGAGCGACAGCAGCGCGCACAGCGCGACACGGCAGCAGTAGACACCCCATGACTCAGTTAAGGGGCCTGCACGACGCTGCGAACCCCTCCCCTCCCCTCCTCTGTGAACTGCCGTCTCGACAGTAGATATGGACCCGCGCCGCGGTCAAACAGTCGCGTGTTGGAGGCATTCATCTGCCTACTCATCTCTCCCATCTGTGTCGCCTAACAGGCGGCTGCGGCTGCGGCTGCGGCTGCGGCTGCGGCTGCGGCTGCGGCTGCGGCTGCGGCTGCGGCTGCGGCTGCGGCTGCGGCTGCGGCTGCGGCTGCGGCAGCGGCGGCGGCGGCGGCGGCGCCACTCACCTTGATGAAGCTGATGGGGATGGTCTGCTTGGAGCGGTTGTAGTGGCGCGACACCTTGTACACCGTCTCGGGGATGTACTCGAGCACCAGGTTCAGGTACACCTCGTCCTTCTGCGACACACGAGCGGCGGCGGCGGCGGTGAGCGGCGGCACCGCGCGAGCACGACCGTCGACCGACGCAGCGACGTACGTCACGTCTCTATCACGACGGACGGTTCGAGGCGCAAGGCACACTGCCAGACATATCACTGCCATCCCCGCTGGCTGGCTGATTATTGGGGCTCTCATGTTACAGCCATCCTAGTCGGTTGGCTGATTATTGAGCCTCTCATATTACGGTCGCCCTCTTGATTGGCTGATTATTGGGGCTCTCATATTACAGTCGCCCTCGTTGGTTGGCTGATTATTGGGGCTCTCATATTACAGTCGTCCTCGTTGGTTGGCTGAATATTGGGGCTCCAGGGCACACCGACAGCAGTCCTATGGCACACAGAGTCGCTCTCGTAATCAGCTGCCTCGCATCGTGATATAAACTTATCGGTTGAAACTAATCAGGCAGGTTAAGTGATGCTAGCGCATGTCAGCACGTCCCGGCACATTCATCAGCAAACAAACCAAAAGCGCCAGCCCCCTTTCCCAGTTGGTAATTTGGTGTTAGGGTGCGTACACCGGAACTGAAATTTGGCACGAATTCCACGTCCTTTGGGGAGACAGTACGACGAAACAGCATTGTGAACTTTGGGGAGAAAAACACGTAATGTACCAACGAGAACATACCTGAAGATGCTAATATGCTATGTATGGCCTCTTCCGAAAATATTTTCGAAAATCTTCAGCAGTAGTTTCCAGAATATTTTGTTTTTGCTACTCTACCCGTACCAATTGATCTATGCATGAGCTTCGTTTGCCTGAAAAATCGAGTGAGGTACGTTTCGGATAAAAAAAAAACATTTATACAGTGATCAGCAGTAGCTTCTCAAAAAGAATCCTTAAATTTTAAGGTTATAGTCAGCCAATAACTCCATTCTGATCTTCACCCGAATCTCGGAGACGCCACTGCAATATCCCCTAACATTGAGTTACACTTTATTCTAAAATAACTCAGAGCCTTAAGTTAGAACCACCGGAAGTAATTGTGTTTGCACAGGACCCGTCAAAATATCGCAGCAGGTACCGCAGTGGTAGTCATTGCTATTATCAGGGAAACCAAAACATCCGACTTGCTACACGCCACGTTAGAGCTTTCCGAGCCACCGAAATCGACTAAAATTACCATATCGTAATTTCGTTCGTTGATTTCTTACATTTTACCCCTTTCAATAACTTGGGGATGACCAGGCTGTTTCTATATTCTTGGCATCCGGAAAATCATCCTCTGCAGAAAATGATCATGATTTTTATAATTTGGAAGTTGCATGGTGCTCTTTGACGATGAACTGCTCTATGATAAAACATTTAAGATTCACTGGAAAGTGCAAACTGAGATTTCAATGTCACATATTCGAAGAATCTCCTCACCATCTTTACTTCTTGGGGTGGGAAATTCCCCAAAATTTTCCTCTCCACACCCCTGACTGCAAAGCATAAAACCAACCCTGGGGTGACTAAACACCACTCATTCACCTGGGGGTGACTCAACACAAACCACCACCCCCATTAACCTGAGTGTGACTCAACACTAACCACCACCGACTCACCTGAGTGTGACTCAACATCAACCACCACCCACTCACCTGGGGGTGACTCAACGCAAACCACCACCACCCACTCATTGGGCGTCGGATTCGTGACGTCCTCCAACGCGCATTACCGCACTGTCTCGTGACAGTGTACAGGAGTGAATGGAGATCGAAGCATGCATGCATGCGTGACATCCAGACATGTACGTACGAACACGTGCAGCATCAGTCAGCTTGCAGTGCCATCGTTAGTCACAACAGACAACGGATGTCACTGGCGGATACGGGAGTGGCACGTGGCCCCGGATCGAGATGGGGCGTCCCTCCAGAACGCTCGAGTGCATCGCCCCCCCCCCGCCAGCCTCCTCCCGTTCAACGAACATTTCCGCTAACGGCGCCCCTCAGGGTAGAAAGGCGACCCCTCCGGAGAAACGGCGCCCTCCAAAACAAGAGCACCCCTCGACAAAACGCCTGGATCCGCCCGTGACGGACGGCAGCGCGCGGCAAACGCAACAAATGACACACCACCTGTCGGACTGATGCCGCACAGACGGAATTATTCACGAGGCCAGCACGGGCTGGAGAACGTCAGCTGCGTGGCGTGGCGTGGCGTCGTGTGGACGGGACAGGACTTCACAGGACCGCGCACCGTGAGGCGTTGGAGCCTGCGCCGCCCCGGCCCCGGTCCCGGCGGCGGCGGCGGCGGAGGCTGAGGCTGCCACGCACGGCGACCGCCGCCCTCGCCGCCGCCGCACACGTGGACCGCGCCTTTTGGTGTCGGCTGTAGACCGGGAACTGGTCTGAGACTGGAACGGCGGCCGGCCATTTAAGGCGGCTGCCGAGTCAGCCGGCCGACTGTACCGCTGGGGGCTGCGGCACTGGACTGTGCTGCTGCCGCCGCTGCAGGCTGTACCACTGTACTGTGCCACTGCCACCGCTGCAGGCTGTACCACTGTACTGTGTCACTGCCGCCGCTGATCACTGGGCTGTGTCACTGTGCAGTACTGTACTGTGCCACTGCCGCCGCTGCAGGCTGTACCACTGTACTGTGTCACTGCCGCTGCTGCAGGCTGTACCACTGTACTGTGCCACTGCCGCCGCTGCAGGCTGTACCACTGTACTGTGCCACTGCCGCCGCTGCAGGCTGTACCACTGTACTGTGTCACTGCCGCCGCTGCAGGCTGTACCACTGTACTGTGCCACTGCCGCCGCTGCAGGCTGTACCACTGTACTGTGTCACTGCCGCCGCTGCAGGCTGTACCACTGTACTGTGCCACTGCCGCCGCTGCAGGCTGTACCACTGGAGTGTGTCACTGCCGCCGCTGCAGGCTGTACCACTAGAGTATGTCACTGCCGCCGCTGCAGGCTGTGCCACTAGAGTATGTCACTGCCGCCGCTGCAGGCTGTACCACTGGAGTATGTCACTGCCGCCGCTGCAGGCTGTACCACTAGAGTATGTCACTGCCGCCGCTGCAGGCTGTACCACTAGTGTGTCATTGCCACCGCTGCAGGCTGTACCACTAGAGTATGTCACTGCCGACGCCCCACTGCTACCACTCGTTGACGCACGGCTGGCTTCTTTTTCAACTGACTGTGAATTTCCTCAGTCTGTCCTTGTAGTAAGAAACAGCCAGCCCACTGGCTGGTGGGCAATAGCAGGCCTACTGGCCGGTGGACAATAAAAAGCCCACTGGAGGACCACGACCGTCCCGGTAAAGGACACAAGTGAGCCCCGCCACATCAGTGGGCGGAGTGGACTTCTGAAATTTGAGTACAGACTCACCTTTAATGAAAATTGTTTTTACATAACTTTTTTATTTTTGATATCATTAAGTCATTACGTGTACAGAAAATATATGACCTTCAATATACCAGGAGGTGCTGAGTTGATATCAAAAGCAACGATAAAGGTTATATTTTATTACTCAACGTTTCGGCCAGGGGCTATCGTCAGGAGTGATGAAAAAAGCTCAAGCTTAAAAAATTGAAAAAGGCACGCGGGAAAAAGCGTGCAAAAAGACACGTGGAATGCAGAAAAGCCTCCTCAGTGGTGCAGACACTCACAGAAACTCCAAACAAGAAACAAACTGTCAAGAAGGAATCCTCTGAGGAAGCCCTCGACAATGGTACATATACATATCGATACATACACTCAAGCACATATATACATATATCCAATATAACGCATCCAAAACATACTATATATAATTTATGTTTATGTAATTTTATGTAATATACCAAGACGTCGTTTGCGTGTTTAGTTGCGCCCGTAGATTACGTATATGTAGAGATTCGAGGACCTTCAGATCAGCGTTGTCCCTGGCTGTTGCTAGAATTTCTACTTTGAAGTTTGTGTTAGTGTCGCTGTGTTCCATGTTAGAATGTTTGTCGATCATGTGTTCGCCTAAAGGTATGCATGCTCTCCGAAGTCTGGCATCTCCTAAGTGCTCATTGTACCTATCCCTGATGCTACGTTTGGTTTCACCGACATAAAATGTTCCAAGACAGCGATTGCACGTTATTTTGTAAACTACGTTTTTCCGTGTGCATCTACCTTTGAGCCCGTTGATACCGGTATTGGTAGAAGAACGTGCCATACAGGTGTGGCACGTTCTTCTACCAGCAGGGCATGGCGGCATTTCCAGGGCTGAGCGGACCAGGTAAGATTTCAGCGTAGGTCCGCTAGTCCAGGCTACCCTAACATGGTTTAGATGAGACGAACGGATGGCTGCGTTTACCTGTCGACATAGTTGGTCATCGACAAAAGGAAGTCTCATGCAAACATAGTTGGTATTGCTACCCGCTCGATGCTGACGTTGTCCACCTATCCTACTACTGTTGTGGGGGTGAACAGCACGAGCGGCTGAGTGTACCCGATGTGCTGGGTATCCGTTTTCCAGGAAAAGAGTCGTCATCTTCGCAAGGATCCGCTCGCATGAAATAGTATCGGAGGAGACTCGTGCTGCTCTCCTCATTTGGGATGTTAGAACGGCCTTTTTAGTGGCCATCGGGTGGGCCGAATCATAGTGCAAGATAATGGGGGCTGCCATTGGTTTAAAGTACAGCTCGGTGGTGTAGCTCCCATCAGCCTGAACTACAAACAACGTATCAAGGAAAGGAATTGAACTGCTATGACCAGTGTGTTCTAAGGTAAACTTGATGCTGGAATGTTGTTGGTTAATTTCTGCAAAGAAGTCGAGCAGAGAGACCAAGCCATGTGTCCAAACACCAAAACTATCGTCCATATACCTCATGTAGAGAGCTGGTTTCAAATCATACGAAGCTAAGAAGATCGACTCAAGGCGGTGCATAAAAGCAATCGCTAAAGGAGGTGCACATCGGTTACCCATAGCTACTCCTTTTGTCTGCTTGTACATGAAGTTACCGAAACGTATGAGGTTATTGCTGAAAATATGTGTTAGAAATTTCACACAGTCCTGTACACCAATCCCGAAAGACAAATATCATCCAGATTATCCTCGATTAGACGAATCACAGCATCTATTCCCTCCTTTATCGGAATGCTGCCATATACATTTTTTCACGTCCATGGTGAAAACAATACTGCCTTCCGGAAGTTTGGTAGGAAACGTTTCTTTCACCCTCTGCAGGTACGACTCCGAGTTTGTCAGATGGGCGGGAACCAACGCTAGTATCTGGACGAGAATCTTACTCAAGAACCAATAAAACTTGTCTAGGGGGTCACCACTCGCCGACACTATAGGGCGCAGTGGAACCTCTAGTTTGTGGTTTTTTGGGAGCCCGTATAATTCCGCCGTGCAGCTGGAATGAGGAAGGAGAGATAACACTGTCTTTATGCAACTTCCCTGATAAAGTTTCCTTGATGATAGTACATGTTTCGATTTCGAGACGTTTGGTAGGGTTTGGTTGGGAAGGAATGCTCTGATAATCGTCCGTTATTTTCCTGGCTTTTTCAATTTAATCCGTTTTGTTTAGCACGACGAATCCTTTGCATTTATCTGACTGCTTTACTATTACATTCTCGTTGTTTTTCATTTCGCGAAGTACTTCCCTCTGTTTCGCATAATTGTCCGACATTTGTTCGATGCTTTGTTGTGATATTTATATGCTTTTAGCACTTTTGTCTTTAAATCTTTCAACTCAGATTATATTTGAGTTGTGGTTTTCGGTGGTTGGCATACAGGAGTGTCGGGGAACATTGGGCGAATCTTTAAAGAACCTGTGCTAGAGGTGCTTTGTGATAAGCCTGCCTGCGGTACCTGAGGTACAGTTTGCTGTTTTGTCTCCCTCACATGCTTCCACCGCAAACCATAGATCGCCCTTTCTACGCCTGATTCTGCCTTTTCCAAGCAGCTACGATCCACTTTCTGAGCTAACGCAAAATTGGGGCCTTTGTCAAGCAATCTCAAGATATCTGAGTCTAGAGGTAACTTACTTAGATTAGACGTGCGATTTGTGCGATATTGTTCAGTGCAGTGCATTCAGTGCAGGCACTGAATGGCGATGGCACTGAACAATATCGCACAAATCGCACGTCTAATCTAAGTAAGTTACCTCTAGACTCAATATCTTGGGATTGCTTGACAAAGGCCCCAATTTTTCGAAGGTCGTATATTTTCTTTACACGTAATGTCTAAAACCCAAGAGCATCTAAGAGCCATTCTTCGTTGTATTAAACAATATCATTAAGTGTCACGTTTGCATTTTTAGTACAGGTTATGAGTGAGAGTTGAGGCTTTATGCATTACAACTACAATTACCATTACAGTTACAAGCAATTACAGTCCTTATTAATCTCTATGTCTGAAAGCAATCATGGCTTCTGGCAGCAGGTATTGATATTGATTTATACAGGCAGCAGAAACATTACCGACGGGGACGAGTGGTCTAGGGGCAAGATGCTCGTCTCACAATCGAAAGATTGTGGGTTCGAGTCTCGCCTGTCGCTACTCTTCGCCCGCGACCGATCGGCGTGAGAGATTGGCGACGCTATATGACTCAAAGGTCGACGTGTCGTAAAACCAATAACCAACCAACCAACCAACCAACCAGAAACATTACCGACATCATCACCATCATCATCAAACAAGCAACAATGGTCAACAAAAAAATCATTCATTAATGGGTATTAGCCATGTTTATATGTACGTGTTTTATATCAGTTAGCTTTTTCACATCACATCACATCACATCACCCCCCCCCCCCCCACCTCCACCACCACACACTCCACAAAAGAATCAAGTGCAGGACACTGCCAGTGGGGGCGAATTTACTGCGGGCGGATACCACGCAACGACGGCGCGGCTCACTTCTCATCGTGGATAACGCTGCCAACACAACATACAGCCACTCGAGGGTATCTGTCGACGGTATCTGGCAACGAGGGAAGCCGGCGCGACACCGGCCGACGGTCTCCACCTGGGTACTAATACTAAAGGGTACAACGGAATCTAGTAGGTTTTCTAGTTCCAGCCCTAGTGACGTAGGCAGGAATGTGCGATATTTCTATTAGAATGGTATATACGGTCACGTCATGAAAACATTCCAAATACGTTTCAAAACCTGGCTAAGATTCATCTGTGGCGCAGCGAAGACATCAGTGTTGTTGTGGTTGGGCATACGGTGTTTCTGATTGTTGGCACGGGAAATTGAAATATGAGGCTGGTGAATATTGTTTGGATTCCTAGATTATTGAACATGCTCCTAAGTTTGGTGCAGAATTTCTTCAGTTCATGGGATACAACAACCCTGAACCTGTTATCGTTCATAATCCTTAAAGTTTCACGAATTGAAATTGAAACCATTGCTGGATTTGTCAAATATGAACCTAGACTTACCGGTAAATGTATGCTTCAATGTGTTTTATGAATCCTTGGAATTTATCATTCCAATGCAATGTTGATGAATGTGACTAAAATGATGGGTCACTCATTTTCTGTGCAAATGCTTACTTTTAAGGTTGCGAGCAAAATAACACAAAAAAGGGCTTTAATTTAGGTAGCATGGCATAAAATAAATGTTTTTTAAAAATGCAGCATAACCTAACCCAGTGATAAATTATTCGTGAAATAAGGTGGAATATACCACCTATTGAGCAATGAAGAGACATCCTTCCCAAAGAAGTATCGACATCGTGCCTCTTGATGTGTGTTTATGAAGTCCCCATGCCTTGTTTCTTATGGTGGTTTGCATGTATGTATCATGCTTATGCTCACCATTACATATTGTGATACATACACATCTTGTACCTAACGCGATGTCAAGTAAAGGATTACACATGATATGGTCTACTGTTTAATATAATTTGCCGATAGTATGGCATTCTTATCATTCTCATTAACATAAGTTTTCCTATATTAGGTGTCTCCGAAGATAAACGAAAAAGATGCACATATAAGCAGGCTATATGCTCAAAATTTAGTTTGAAGGACTTGGCGATATTCTAAACGACATAGTTTCCATGGGGACTTTCGACATCTTAGTGGACTCGTTTCGACATCTCACACCTAGCGAAAAACCAATATTTTAACGCTGACCTAACCTAACCTATCATAACCTCCTTTTGGAGAAAAAGCCTTGTTTGCTATGTCTTAGAATATTACAATCTTGAATGTGCCGTGAACACCAGATGAAGGCAGCATACATGTTATGACATATTACAGTAGTTCAATACCCATTGCCCAGCATATGGAAACCATTAGATGGAACTAAAAAGAAAGCATATTTGGCATGACATGTAGACATGTAAGCATATTTGGCAGGACATGACATTATAGAGCCACTATCTGCTCTCATGCCCTGTGTGAAGTAATAAGAAGGTAAAGTATTTTGTGGAGTAAGTGGGAAGTATCTGAGATGCAGGTTATCAAATTGATTTAGTAATTATGTCTGTGTATCAGTATATACATGTCGGAATTGCTCCAGAGCTTTAAGGGCAGCATTAAAGTGCATTTTGAGGAAATATCCTCATCTCCAACTATGATGCTTTTGTCAACTCAAATTGCTTGTGATTTACCATGCATAATTAATGCCATTTTCATACTAGAGTGCATATGCATTGGAGCATTATTTTTCCATGGTCACATCCTAGACTGTAAATCTTAGTAACTTGATGTGTACTGCGTGCATCAGCTGGTTCACAGAGACCCATGGCCCCTAAAGGAAAATGCACACTGAATGCACTTGGGATAACAATTGGACCAACTACAGTGCAAAGATGCTATTAAGAAGAGGATTTGTGGTCATGCATGCCTAAAATGAAGCACTAATACACCTCATTTTATGACAAGGTGCATTTTTTATGAGATAGCAAATAATTTCAACATTTGGTAGGAATACCTGGTAGTAATGTTGGAGAACTGCATTCATTATATCTGTGGTCTTCTTTTATTCCAAACTGGTACGGAAAAGGGGCTGAAACATGTCTGTGTGTATTCATACAAATATTATAAGCTTCAGTACACTGGATATTCAATTTCAGGTCAATATCAATTGAAGCTTCATCATCTCCAGGGAGGGGGTTAGTCACCTTGTGGCCTTACTCTGGGATACACTCATGGTCAGTGCTATCGACAGGCCTTCAAGGCTGGTGCAGGGGAAAAGTCCAGCTGTTTATCCAGATGTTATCTCCAAATGTTTGCTTGAAAAACCAAGGAATCCACAGCTTTAAGCTGTGGGGACGAGTCGTCTAGGGGTAAGATGGTCGTCTCACAATCGAAAGGTTGTGGGTTCGAGTATCACCTGTCGCTACTCTTAGCCCGCGACCAATCGGCGTGAGAGATTGGCGACGCTACATGACTCAACGGTCGACGTGTCGTAAAACCAATAACCAACCAACAAACAGCTTTAAGCTGCAGTGTTTTGAGGTTGTGGGAGGAACTGCTCCTACTGTTCACACCAACTTCCCTTCCCCAACAACAGAAACACCTATATTTCATGGGCTGGATTTTACATTGGAGGTCTAAGCCCCTTTCAGTGATTAAGGCTCAAAGTTCACACATCCCAGATAGAGTAGCGTGGACAGTGGCGTACCTAGTATTTGCATGTGGGGGCAAACGGATTCCGAGGTGGCTCAAGTAACACTCATACAAATAGTCGCCGGATTTGGACCAGTATTTTTCATAAGTACCCATTATTTTTTATGCTAAGATGAGTAGGAACAACTTAATTTGGCGCTGCAAGGTGCCAAACCTATCACCATCGTTCCTAAGTCAGTGGATTTCAACCCTCTCCCTCCTGTTCAAATGCCTCCGAAATGGCCGGCAATAAAATCATATATTCATATATCATTGGGGTTTTCATATATTACTATTTCATAATCTGAAATGGCCGGTATATATATATATATATATTATTGATTATTATACTATAGATTACTGGGGCGCAAAATACATGAAGTTAATGGGAATCCCCACATTGATGGGATGCATGCTCCATGGCACCCCATGTTAAAAGTATAAATTATTGGGGGACAGAGCCAACACTGAGGGGCCATTTGCCCCTCAAAAATGTATGAAAGAACACCCCTGGTCTAGACGCATATGAATAAAAATGGAAAACAATTCTGAAAACCAGCTGCAGGTTCCGTATCTGCACATGGGTGACACGGGCGTGTCATTCTAACCAGTATCGGTACCTCAGCCGGTAGCCTAAATATAATGTTGGCGCCCTTTCCTAGCCGGAGGGGTACCAACTTTCTCATGGGAGGCACATGCCCCCAGTGACCTCACCCTTGTTTATGCCCCTGCACCGAGTGGGGAGGAATTATGTTGCAACAGTTATCTCTCACTTGATCCTACCCCTCCTTTCCAGCCGTGATCTTCAGTTGGCCTGTCTCATCGTACTGCTACTACCCGTGGCACCGCGCGATTCCTGCGGCGCTCGACATGAATGCAGTCAGCGTGGGTCCAAGCAAAAAGTCCTAGGGTTAGGGAAAAAATAGGACTCATATTCGTGGACAAGATTCTTCATGCTTTCAAATGAACCCGATTTTGTCCCATTTTGATGGTATTTAAAATCGGAAATGGCGTGTAGAAAACACGGAAGTTTGGCTGGAGCGCCTACGGGACTGAGCAATTGTCCAGCCCTTGTGACGTCACCGGTTGCCAAACGATATTGGAGGGCCCCGAATACTAGTCGCCATATTCACCTGCCTCCAACACATCACTGCGCAACACATCACTACCCCTATTACAATATGCACTGACTCACGATCCTCCGTGGACGCTCTCGCGGCACTACACAACACCACGCATCCCACGCTCCACGCCATCCGACACCTATACAATGACAACCAAGCACACCTTCAGCTCACCCTGCTCTGGATCCCCGGACATAGGGGTATCCCGGGAAATGAACGGGTTGACGGACTTGCCCGCGCGGCGATCGACCTCCCCGCCAACCACAGAGCTCTGGTGCCCCCAGGGGATCTTCTATCCCTCGCTAATAATGTATTTAAAACATATATTCAGGACTGCTGGTCACATAACACCACACACCTATACGATATCAAGCCCACACTCTCCAGCTGGCCCTCCTCCAACCAGCACACACGTCTGAACGAGGTGACACTCGCCAGACTCCGCCTGGGACACACCAAACTGACACACGATTATATTTTTCATAGACCTCACCGCCATCCACTTTGTAACACATGTCACGTTCGCCTTACCGTCACCCATATCCTACTCGACTGTCCAGCATATGCTCCTCACCGTCGCTACATCATCCAGTATTTCACAAAGATCCACTCACAACTTTCGCTTCGAGCTCTCCTCGGGAGTGACCACCCGGCACTCCTCGAGTTACTTTTCCGTTTCCTACAAGACACAACTTTCCGAACAGATATAAAGCCTCCGTTACATTTCCTGATTCAAGCCAACCTGATGAAGGTTATATGACACGTGCCACACTCCGCACTGGCTGTATGACTCCGCTCCACATCTCTTCCTCACCGACGTCGCAAAACACATACATATAGGTTATCTCACACTAGGTAGACAGGATCCGATCCAATTTGGCTAATACGGACGGACTTCCTTTTAAATTGCGCTTGGTTTTTACCTACGGGTTTCCAAGCAGCTTGGTTTTCCCCTTTTAGGGGTTTCCAAGCTTTAACTTACAACATACACCTACACATACAAGGTCGGGCCTGAATCCCACGACTCGCTCTGGGTGACAGGCCTCCGCTTCGCCAGCCAGGTCGCAGGTGGGCAGCGGAGCCTCTCCGTAGGCTGTGAAGCTGCCCACCCTCCAAATGTCCTTCCAGTGTTATGAGTGACTGTATGTATGTATGTCTGCACATGTACCTGTATGCCATGCGTGTATCGTCTCTACGCCATGTTTCTTGTTTGACGGCGTCTCTCCTTTCTACGTTGGTTGTTATTGTTTTACGACACGTGACGTTGATATAACTCGCGATGTCACATAAGCCGTTGGTCGCGGGCGAAGAGGAGCGACGGGGGAGATGAAAACCCAATTTTTGATTGTGAGACGTAGCATCCCTACCCCCTTCAGTTTCTTCTTTAACGTAGCAATCTCTAGCAGATGGCACTTTGCCTCTGCTAAAGATTTAGGGGGAAAAAAACTAGTCTCCACCGCCGCGTCCGACCACAGGAGATCACGCCGCGCCGCCGCCGGCTGGGCCGACTCCGGCCCAGTAGCGATCACCACAGCTGGCCAACCACGTGGCACGTGTGTATGACACTACCATACGGCCGCCGTGCTGGCTGCATGGCGTACGGCCAACCACATGGCAGGTAGGTGTGTGTGTGTGTGTGTGTGTGTGACACTGTGCACGTGGCACCTGTGTGCGACACTGTACACGTGGCACGTGTGTGCGACACTACACGTGGCACGTGTGTGTGACACTACACGTGTGTGTGACACTGTACACGTGACACGTGTGTGCGACACTGTACACGTGGCACGTGTGTGCGACACTGTACACGTGGCACGTGTGTGCGACACTGTACACGTGGCACGTGTGTGCGACACGGCCACTGTGTGAGATCACGCCGCACTGCCGCTGGCTGGCTGTCGTCAGGAAAACATTACAGCTGCCGCCCCGTATTGCAACGTGCCTTCCCACCGCCCACGTGCCTGCCACTACAGCTGCCTTCCCACCGCCCACGTGCCTGCCACTACAGCTGCCTTCCCACCGCCCACGTGCCTGCCACTACAGCTGCCTTCCCACCGCCCACGTGCCTGCCACTGCAGCTGCCTTCCCACCGCCCACGTGCCTGCCACTACAGCTGCCTTCCCACCGCCCACGTGCCTGCCACTACAGCTGCCTTCCCACCGCCCACGTGCCTGCCACTACAGCTGCCTTCCCACCGCCCACGTGTCTGCCACTGCAGCTGCCTTCCCACCGCCCACGTGCTTGCCACTACAGCTGCCTTCCCACCTGCATTCACGCCAACACTACAACCGCAACTGCAGACCCCCGCCCCCATCCTCCTGCTCCCCGACGGACGACCTAGACAGGGCTAGTGGCGAGTAATTAGGCTGATTGCTGTCATGTCCCATGTACCTGAGCTCACATGTCCACGTCGCCGCGTCTGAATATCAGCCGACGGCCGGTACCGCGGCCTAACGACGGATTCACGCCCGCACGGCGGTCGGATCCAACCACGACTTACAGGTGGATCCAAGTCATATGTCAACATGCTTTGTCTGCCCAGACGAAAATCCTACTGGCATATGAATCGCAAGTGCCTCAACGGATCCAGCACTGTATTTCTGGATTTAACCCCCATGAATCCATGGATCTAGATGATTAACAGAGATGCGTTGCAGTGAAACTAATTAAATAATCCCACCGGGAAGCCCACATTGGTCCAGTCAGAATATGTTCGTGAATTGCGTGTAGACGTTAGCTAGTTAATCCAGCCTAACGTGAGTTCATTAAATGTGGAATGTGGACGCGGTCCAACATGTCAAATGGAAGTGATTCAAAATAGAACATGGGCTGCATCACTTTCACGTGTGGTTCACATTTATTTCCAGAAATTCTCAACAATATTCACTCAGATCTGGAGCGAGCGTATCTACTCAGATCTGGTGCGAGTGGATCCACTCAGATCTGGTGCGAGTGGACACACTCAGATGTGGTGCGTTTGGATTCGGCTCAGATATCAGAACCTCACAGTATCCGGATCAGGCGCAGCGCAGTCGCGAGAGGCCCTCGTGTGCGGGTAATGGCCTGCGGGCTGGGTAACGACCCGTGCAGCGTTCTCTCGCGGCAGCGATTGGTTGTCTGGCCGACGGAAGGCGCTCCCGTCGCCGGCGGCGCCCACACGCCGTCATCAGTAGGCGCTGGGCGGCTAACGACGCGCCACACGAGACACGACGCCCGACACGGAACGACGCGCATCACCAGACACGACGCCCGACACGGAACGACGCGCCTCACCAGACACGACGCCCGACACGGAAGACGCGCTCACGAACGACGCCCGTCACGAACGACGCGCCACAACGACGCCCGACACGGAACGACGCGCCTCACCAGACACGACGCCCGACACGGAACGACGCGCCTCACCAGACACGACGCCCGACACGGAACGACGCGCCACACGAGACACGACGCCCGACACGGAACGACGCGCCTCACGAGACACGACGCCCGACACGGAACGACGCGCCTCACCAGACACGACGCCCGACACGGAGATCGTCGACCGGTGCCGCACTGGCGCCGTGGTGCCGCATGGGCGGCCGGTGCCGCGATACTTGTCTGTCTTGACAAGTGTCGTCTTGCCTGAACATGTTATTAATCGATTAATAGCATGGATTAGGCTCGATTAACACAATGTTAATCCAGCCTAAGGTGAGTTCATGAAATGTGGAATGTGGAAGCGGTCCAACAACGTGTCAAATGGCAGTGATTCAGAATAGACACTTGTGTTGACCTAACGGGCGACAGGCGTCGCGACACCTCATACCTCGCCATGCGGCACAGCTGGCAACACGGTCTGGGAACACGGTCTGGCAACACGGTCTGGCAACACAGTCTGACAACACTCACCTGGTCGCCGCTTGAGTAGAAAAAGTACTTCAACTTAACGATATTGCAGTGTTCTAGCTTGCGCATGATCTGGAGCTCTCGGTTCTGAAACACGGAATGCAGCGTTTCAGCATTTCACGCAGCTCTAGTCAAGTGGATCCTGCCGTAGGAGTGGCAGCAGCAGGCAGAGGGACAGTTTCCACCTCCCCTCTCCTCAGTCCCCGCACGCACCGACATCTTTACCCCACGCCTGCCTTTTTCAATGCGTCAGAAGCTATTCGCGCTGTGCTACCAGCACCCTCAACATAAATCACCACTTATCCAGCAACGACGAGTGCGATGTTGGACCAAAGATCACCACTCAGACCACAGCTGGGTCAGAATTACCCAAAAAAACTCATAACACACTAGATGCTGACGACGTGCTTCATGTAACCTGTGCCGAGCGTACTCACGTCCAGCATGTCACAGACACGGACACCCGCAATGATCTGCATGTCTTCACGGCACGACCAGCGTGATGCACGAGGTATTTCATCACATGCACCACATGCCATACACCAAGCTACTGTAAGTTCCAGCGTGCCGGCCCGTGGTTTGCACGTACACGCAGAAAGAGGGAAGGGATGTGTGGTTCTGAAGCCAAAAGCACAACGCTCCACTGATGCTTACGATATCAACAAATTGATACCGCAAACTCGACGTACATACATGTACGTCGTATAAATAGAGGCTGCGGGAATACCCATACCAACTCTGATAATATTCAATAAAGACTTTATTGGGTGAAGTCTAATAACCTTCCCTCGCACTTCCAGGTACTCAACATAATTAAATCGATGCGATGCTGTCACAGGCTTCATGAAAGGCTATGGTTCTCCGAAAAGAAAAGTACCGCCTTCGGCGTCTCACAAGAGAAGAGGAAAATGTTCAGCAAGTCGGCGCTAGCATCTTACCTTGAACCGCTTGTCTTGGAGTACTTTTTTGATTGCCACCAACTCTCCGGAATCGCACAACTTCGCTTGGTACACCACGCCGAAGCTGCCATTGCCTATCACCTGCAAACGACAAGCTGGGCGTCAGATTCACCAATCACAACAGAAAACGAATGTTTCTCCACCAGCCAACACAGAGAGCCAACCTTTCTCAACCGATCACATGGAGCGGACGTTTCTCCACCAATCACGGCACAGAGCGAATGCTTAGTGGACGCGGCTTACCGCCGTCACAGCACTACACCACCGTCCACCTCCAGCTCACCGCTACAGCACTACATCACCACCGCCAGCTCACCGTCACAGCACTACATCACCACCACCAGCTCACCGTCACAACACCACACCACCACCGCCAGCTCACCGTCACAGCACTACATCACCACCGCCACAGCACCGTCACCACCACCAGCTCACCGTCACAGCACCGTCACAGCACCACCACCACCACCAGCTCACCGTCACAACACTACACCACCACCACCAGCTCACCGTCACAACACTACACCACCACCACCACCAGCTCATCGTCACAACACTACACCATCACCACCAGCTCATCGTCACAACACTACACCACCACCACCAGCTCACCGTCACAACACTACACCACCACCGCCAGCTCACCGTCACAACACTACACCACCACCGCCAGCTCACCATCATAGCACCACACCACCACTGGCAGAGGAATACACCAGACCGCTCACCCAACGTCAACGGACTCCAAACTCAGCAACACGACCAGGGTTGGATTAACAACTCGAGGATCCCGGATTCATAGAGCATTATTTTCCAGGTAATTTATTTGGAGAACATAATCGAGCTGTTTTTCTTTCGGGCATCTTCCCGTGTCAAATCTCTGAGAGTGTGGGTACCAACACGGGGTCTATAATTTATGAGTAATGTGAGACAGATCAAACCGAAGTACGCCAGTTGTTAGTTAGTTATTTGGGTTTTAGGGGAGCCTCGTTCCTTGTTGATCTAGGTTCCTCGAAAGTAATACAATGTACTCAGTTTGTGAAAAACAAGAGAAGAAGAATCTACGTGCCATAGTGATGTGTTTTTTTTTAAAGGGCTGTGATAAATGATGGTTTGTGGTAAAAATATGTAACGGCGAAATTTTAGGTTTGCACCAGCTAATTTACAAGGAGCACAATTCGACTTTAAATTGGGGCAATGGGGAATTAAAGGTTATTATCTGGAGAGCATCATTTGCTTCATGACAAAATCCACGACTGAGTATTTTTCAACCCTGAACAGGTCTCTGGTGAGCCGGTGAGCAGCCAGAGAGCGCAACTGGTGAGCCGGCCAGCAGCCGAAATGCCTACCGCAACACACCCACCGTCGCCATCAACACAAACAGACTCCGGCAAAATGGCCCACACCGCGGCACCACAACCATGCACCACATGGCAACACAAGCCACTATATATGGCAACACCCAGCACCAGTGTGCGCACTTCATTACCAACTCGGCTCAATGCCATCAGCGTCAGTCGCAAAACAGTGTACACGGCACACAGACAAGGTCGGGCCTGAATCCCACGACTCGCTCTGGGTGACAGGCCTCTGCTTCGCCAGCCAGGTCGCAGGTGCACGGCAGTGGAGCCTCTCCGGACGGTTACGATGCTGCGCCACGCTCCAAATGTCCTTCCATTGTCATGAGTGTCTGCTATGTATGTATATGTACCTGTATGCCATGCGTGTATCGTCTCTCACGCCATGTTTCTTGTTTGACGGCGTCTCTCCTTTCTTGACTAGTTGATATAACCGGATGTCACATAAGCCGGATTAACGTAATTTCTTCTTTAACGTAGCAATCTCTAGCAGGTGGCACTTTGCCTCCGCTAAAGATTTAGGGGGGGAAAAAAAAAAAACCGTGTGCGTACTTCATTACCAACTCGGCTCAATGCCATCCGCGTCAGTCGCACACCAGTGTGCACGGCACCAGACACTGCACGGCCAGCTGCGGCCACGCACCAGCGTGCACGGCACCAGACACTGCACGGCCAGCTGCGGCCACGCACCAGTGTGCACGGCACCAGACACTGCACGGCCAGCTGCGGCCACGCACCAGCGTGCACGGCACCAGACACTGCACGGCCAGCTGCGGCCACGCACCAGCGTGCACGCTGCCGTGACCCGCCGTCCGCCCCCGACAGGCCTCGGTGCCGATGTGGGGGCGCGGGCTCGGCACAGCCGACAACACCGTTCAGCGCTGGCAAGCTCTATCCAGCAGCTAATATTAATCGCTGTTTTGCACAGCAACTCGAGTCGCCCGCACAACACTGACGGATCTAGGACTTTGCTTGGCGGCGAAATTTTGAGGGCGCGTTTTCGGCTCCAAAGTTGGTTGAGCGGGAGGGGGAGGGTAGCACTCAGGTCTGTCACGGAACGCCTTTCGGGTGCTAAGGTAGCCTTGGATTCGTTCCTGCCAGACAACCAGCTTAGCCACTTTAGTCGTCCATATGGACAAAATTACACAATATATATATATATATATAATACTGCTGCATGCGAAACAGTTAGGGCTTAAAGTGAACGTTTGAAATGGACCTGATTGTTAGCAAGGCTACGATATATCATATGCATCAAACTGTGATAATTTTAGTTAAAAACCCGCGCGTACAATTTAAAAAGTAACTACAACTAGCGAGGTTGAGAGTTCAGGCAATGCTTACGAAATCTACTAGGAGAGACAGAGCACATAATAGGCATTATAATCATTGGAAGACCAGCTGCGTAGGTCTCTGCCTCAGACCGGAAAGATATCGGATCCAATAAACGTGAGGACAATGTCGCGTTTACAAATATGCGCATCTATATCATGCTCTACATTTGTGACCAAGATTCGCTCGGTTTGCGGGTGTTGATCATGCTCTCCACCAGAGCCGTGTCAGTCACCGTTCCCAAAGCCGAGGTCGGGCTGGTCGCTACACCTCCTCAGACGCGACCACCATTGTCTCCGGCCCATCTTCGCACATAAATTGCTACCCGCCACACTTCTTTTCCCGGCAGGCTGCAAGTGTCACCGCACGACACCGCTCTATGGCCCTGCACCGGATAGAATTGAAGTGAATTAGAGCCGATTTGCATAACCCGGACCCGCGTGCCAGTTAATTGCACGGTCCCGCTCCCCATACTGTTTGTTCCCCGGTCGCGTTCCCTGGTCCCGCCTCTCAGCCCCGTCACTGCGTGGTTAATGCTTTCCAATCCCGTTCCCACTGTTGTGTTATCAATATTTGTTTCGTGTTTCAGGTTCCCTGTTTATACAGCACACATTTTTTGTATGTATTTATTTTATATCCACGTATCCCCACCACAATTCATCTGGCAAGACAACACGTGCGCATACCAAATTATCCACTGCTCAAACCAGTGTCTTGAAATTCTGAAATTTAAATGGGTATCCACACTTAGTGACAATGGTTTTACCATCACCTTTTGTTTTTGGAATCATGCAGTGCGCAGTTTTTCCTTTTCACTACAGATTGTGAGTGAGATTTGAGTCTTCAAAAGCGTTTATGGCTTCTGGCAGCAGGACTGTACTGATTGGTAAAAGCAGCAGAAACATTACCGACATCATCACCATCATCAAACAATCAACAAAAGTCAGAAAAGAGTCATTATCTACATGTACATTTCCACATCGTTTTACACCAGTTAGCTTTTTAACATACAAAAACCTATTTCAGGATACTGGCTTAAATACGTCACTAACACGGCAACTGATAAATGCATTTGCCAGCTGTTTAATGGGACAAAGAGGCACATGTTAATGGTTGATGTCAAGCTCTATTGTACCGATAGTACTTTCCAAAAGGACACCTAACGGTACGATGTTGACCGGGATGAAATGAACTATCCGTACATAGCACTTTCATTGCCAATCTCACCAGGGTTTGGTCACAATCGGTGCATAATTAGAGCCGTTTTGGAAAACAGTGACGTCACCCCTTGCGGTGTCACAATAACGCCGAACACGTGGGGCGAACAGATTAATGCTTGCTGGACGGAATGTATTCGGTACACGGACCACATATGCTTCAAATAGTTGTTTCGTCTGGCTGCCGAGTTTTAGCCATAGTCGTGGGAAAATGGCCCAAAACAACAAATTTCACCGTTTATCCAATTGTGGGAGTAGTCACGTGGCACGTGCATTTACCACAATAACAGTGAGAACATTTCCTGTTCAATTCACTTCAACAGTTTGCCAGTTTGATGTCGCTGGCCGTGGTTTGACCCGTGGTTGCTGGGCAATCGCCATTACAGTAAACGCTTGCTTCCGCTGTATTTTTCAAAAGGACTTCCCATTGATTGCCCCCATTTCTCCATGTATTAGCAATGGCGCACGTTCGGCCACCAAGATTTAGTCGACTTAAAACTTGCTTACTCCACGGTTTTGACCCATCCGAAGCGTGCGCAAAATTTCATTGAAACCTAACTTGGGTTCCGGAATTTCAGACATACGCTACATCAATAGCATATATGATGACACAGGAAAAACAACGTTACGGCTGGATCACTGAGCACATACAGCTTCATTCTGTTAAACTCTGGTTTTATGACAAAACCAAACAATGTCGGCAACTCCCCTAAGGTGCTCGCATGCTGCAACAAATGCCATTTAGCTCATATCATGGAAACTTCAACTCGACAACTTCTACAAAAAGCATTTCGATATATGTAGCGCAACCACGTGGTGGTGGTGGTGAGGGGGGGGGGGCGTAGCCGAGACAAGATGAGTGAACCGCACGTGGCTACCAGCCACAGCGAGACACGGCGCCACTCCAGGCACGTTCCTCGTGCCACGCGCTGATGAAAACCGAGCGGCCACAACATACATCACCGGCCATGGCAACCATGCGATCACCATTCGTCTCAGATGCCGGCGGAAAACAGCACACGGCAGTGGCAGACAAGCCGACAGCAGGATTGTTTGACTGTTCGATTGATTTGCATTGGAGCGTGCCCACCACAGGTAATTGCTCAAAAGGTCGACCTAATATATATATATATACATATATACTTTGTAATCCTGGATTTGGAGGATTTGTATTGTTGTTGTTCTTGTTTTTTTTTGTGTGTGGGTGGGGGGGGGGGTAATCGTACACGGAGATTACATTTGTCTTCAAACTCGTGCTACCAGGATCTCGTTTGCACTTTCCAGTGCACCTTGAGCTCTTTATCACGGAGCAGTTCATTGTGAAATAGCGTCCTTCAACCTCCAAATGAGAAAAAAAATGAAAGGATAATTTTCTATAGAGGATAATGTTCTGGATGCCAAAATTCAGACACAGCCTATCATTCCAATCCTGCTCAGGACACGAGCAATGCGAACAACTGCATGCCCGCGCATCAGCAGCACGCATGCACTGCAACACACTTCACATGCAGTCTCGTTTTCCTTGGAGGATCACCCCGCAAAACATGGCCGAGAGCAGAATGTACGTCGCTGGGTTGCAACAGCTCGCCGGCACCGGCACACTTCCGGCGACCACGACGCGACGACGGTGCCACAGCTGGCTAACGACGCCATGGCGCCACCGCAATATGGCCGCTGCCGGTCCCTGCAGGCCCACCACGGGCATGTTTTCTGACCATTGCTGTCATACGTTATTCATATGTGCCAGAGTCTCCAGACGACAAGACAATCAGAAGTTTTGCATGCGGAAAGCACAGTCCCTCACTTTACCATTCGCTGAAGCAGGAACACCACTCCGCTAACAAATCCAACGAACAAGTTGGTCCCGAGTGCCATTGGTCTGTAGGAGCACGTGTGCAGCCTCTGTCCCGATCTCTGCCGGAGTTCACGCAAAACTTCCGGCGGAACTTCAACACTGTCGGGTTCGGGCGGTACGACACGTAAAACCAAACACTGTCTGGGACGGTAGATCCTCATCGCCTGGTGTGACGGCCCTAAAGGTTCCATACGTGAAGCACACGCCCCTGACCTCCAGGTCGCAGCTACCTCAGGGATGCCCTTGCAGCGACTCGCGTGGGACAATGCAAGGGCGGCTGCATACGCAAAGGTACGGGACATTGTCCATGCAATCCTTTTTGCAAGCCAATGCCGTTGGAACTCGGATAGCTGCGTGAATATACTGTCCAGCTGCCGGTATGCTCAGGTGTGGTATGTTGTCCAGCTGCCGGTGGTGGTGGTGGTGGTGGTGGTGGTGGTGGCGGTTTTGGTGGTGGTGGAATTGTGCTTTAGGGCGCGTCGACTGCCTTGGTCAATTTTGCGCCCATGCCCAGCTGCCGGTATGCTCAGCTGTTGTATGCTGTCCAGCTGCCGGTATGTCAGCTGTGGTATGCTGTCCAGCTGCCGGTATGTCAGCTGTGGTATGCTGTCCAGCTGCCGGTATGCTGTCCAGCTGCCGGTATGTCAGCTGTGGTATGCTGTCCAGCTGCCGGTATGTCAGCTGTGGTATGCTGTCCAGCTGCCGGTATGCTCAGCGAAGTTGTCGAGAGTAGTTATTGCTTTTGTCAGTCAGGTATTAAATTCGTTACATACATATTTTGGTTTCTGGGTTTTCGACGAAAAATTATGCCAATACAGAGTTCACGTTGTTGACGTGTCAGATTTCAAAACGGGAAAAAAAAACATCAAGCATCTGAGTCCATATGCCATGCAAATGCAATGAATGACGGCTAATATGGCATTGAAAGGCAGCCTCTGAGAGATGGCTGACAATATATCCCCAGAATAAATTTGGAATGATCATCAAGCATAGACCACGCGCCACGCTACGTGTACCACCTTCATCACACATCTGATGCCGCCAGACAAAGCCGAGGCGGCAAGCCAATAATAGGTGTTACCGTACGGCGAGGTCGCCGCGGCCTTTTGCCACCGCAGAGGCGGTAGTTATGAGTAACAAAGCATGGCCGATCGGCTGACGACATAGAGCACCTTTCCGGTGGTGGTGGTGGTGGTGGTCGTGGCTTTACGACGCACTCAGCATCTGAGGCCATATATATATATATATATGTGGCGTCGCCTGCCTACCACCCTGACAGGAAAGGCGGACACCGCGGGGAATCGAACCCCGTACCTCTGGAATGCCAGACTCTCCGCGTAACCACTGAGCTACCGACGCCCTCAACTCGCCTCTCCCTTCCTGCACCTTCATCGAGGGCAGGGCGACCCACTTCCCACACACACACTGAATTATGCGAAGATCGCCCGGAAGATGTACATCGTAACTCCTGACCACGTGACATGCACACAGATGGGAAATTAGTCGGCGAGCCCTGGCCGGAAGTGGCGAGACACAACCGGAAACTGCGAGCTGCCTGCTCCATCGCCGCAGCAGCGACACACTTGTTTTCAGACAGCCCTGCGTGGCCTGCAATCCAGCAGGAACGTGCTCCACTCCCACATCCCACAAACGCGGCGGCAGCGCGACCACGCCGGGACATCGGCGGAACGTTCAGCTTTCATTTGAAGCTGGCGTCGGTGCCACGAAATTCCCAGATCGGACGGTGGGCTCGGGGTCCAGTCAACAAGCCCTGGTTCCGCATAGTCACCTCAGGCAATACCCCAGCCGAGGTGATCATCACCGGCATCAGGCGCCATTTTAGGCAGCGGACGAGCAGGGGCAAGAGGCGGTGTGCCTGCTGGAGCAGACGTGAGGCAATGGTCGTGTTCGGGCGCGTGACTCAGCGTTAGCAGGCGACACTCGCTGTGCAAGGTAGTCCGCGTTCGAGGCCATCTCGTAACCGAGACAACTATGGCAATGTCCACTTGCACATTGGGGAAGCCAGCTTTGACAAATAAAGAAAGATATTCGTATATAGGTGTCGTTTGTGAAATAGTTTTCTTTTTCGCAGCTAACTTGTATTTAACTGTGCACGAAAGATCCTCTTACAGCATCAGACGCAATATCATTTTAAATCCCAGTAATAGAACGAAAATATGTTGGCAACAGTTCAAAACTGATCCGAACTCAGTGACTTTGGACCCATTCGGACGTGACGCGACTTGGGGCCGCGGGTTCGGTTCCACACACGTCCGAGGTTATTATCGGAACACGCACGCCACCAGCACCCCAACAAGTATTGCTTCGGAGGTAATGTGGCTTCTGGGCTTTCTTCTCGAACTTTCGGTGTGGCGAGATGCGAAGTATGTTTTATTAAAATGTAGTTTTAACTTCTTCGAAACAAACAGTGCTAGTAGACCAGATGAAAAATTGTTATATATGCAGGTTGAAAAAAAAATAAAGAACGTGCTTAATTTTGGATGCAGTAAAGGGTGCGGAACCTCTGCAATGAAGAAGTTGACAATTGCGGTTTGGTTTCAAAAGCGTGTTGGCTGCTGCCGGTAAGGTTGGCTCGCTCAGTTCTATGAACGTCTACACACGACCGTATACTCGCTCGAGTTTTGTCCCCGCTTGTAGTAACCCCAGGTTTTAATCAGAGCTATATAGTCGCTCACATCCACCCTGCCCAGACGAATCAAACAGGCCAACAATAAATATTCATGTTATACCCGATGCATCTCATCCCGGAGTAACTGTTAGACGAGTTAGCGTGCACGATGCTCATATTTGTCACTGGAAACGCTGCGTCGCTTAAAGCGTCACTGGTTAGAAGCGTCAACACCCGACAACAGGAACAAAAACGAAATGGTGCTGGGGGCAGAAAACAGACCGGAACCTTTCTAAAACGAACATGTCCAATTATTACAGAATGAAGCCACCTATCAGTACGCATTCCGTGATTGTAGGGTACGATCCTGCATAGGTATAGGCCGGTAAAGGTGTGATGATTTGGTAGAGGGTCGGATCATACACTTTTGTCTCGTATTGGGCCCGGAAGGCAGGCAGCATCCAATTTACCCCTGACAGCTTCGCCTTTCGCTCTTAAAAATTAACAAGCAACAAACCCAAAGAAAACGGCAAGACGTGTCAGAATGTTCGCCAACTGTCTGATCGATGGCCATCCAAGTGGGGCTCAGGGGCTCACTGTGGGCTCAGGCTCAGGGTCAGGCTGGGCTTGGGCTCAGGCTCAGGCTCAGGGTCAGGGTGGGCTCAGGCTCAGGGGCTAACAGTGGGGCTCACTGTCGGAGAAAACATCGCAACAGACATACTCGGAGAACTCGGCGGTGGACACGGCATCACTTAGTCACGATCAGTGACGCACCATCTGAGGCACACTCGGGTAGGGCAGACGACCTCCGTGAGACACCACACACGACAGCACGTTCTGCTCTCCTGTACATCCTTAAGCCACCCGTAAACATCGTCGTGTGTCCTGGGCGAGCGGCTGTCTGCCGCAGTAATCGATCGACAAAGTTCGGATGCGATATCTCCCAAAACTTTACGGTGTGTCGGCTCAACTGCACGAGGGAACAAGCCCTCAGCGGGTGCCAACAACTAGTGTATGGTCATCACTCGTATTCCACTCGGTTGAACAATTGTATTCCTCCACAAAATGGCAGCGGCAATGCTTAACTACGCCAATTAGTACGAAAGTGAGCGTTAACAAGGCCGCTTAGGCACTCGGGCGGCGGCAAATTGACGCAAACTACAGCCCGCGGCCGGTCAACTCTGCTCCTATACTCAGCACTCTGTGGATAATCACCGCCTTTCTCTGGCAGGCAAGCGATCAGTGCGGTTCTGAACGTGACCGAAACAATGCGCGCCTCTGCGTGTTCCAGAGTCGAGAGTACGTCGCCTAACCCCCAAACATCATCGCATATATACTAGGCATGCCACGTTTCGAACGACTCAGCAGACCGGTAGCGCGCCAGAGGTTTGACGATTCGAGCGACCATTTGCAGTTCGAACGACACGTTTCAAAATGCGTATCCACTTTGAACTTTTCTACTGAATTGCTGAACTTTTGCTTGAACGTTCAGATGCCTGTCAATGTGCACGCAATAAACTTGAGAACTGCCTAAAGTAGGACAATCTGCCCGTGCAGCCATTTAGCCTTCTTTCCCGATGGCTCTACCGGTGCCCGAGTTGCATTGCATGTGCTTGATCTGTCGAGAGGTGTAACCATGTCAAATACGTAATATCTTGGGTTAACTTACTACCAACAGAGGTGTACCCAGCGCCCAAGCCACCTGAGTGGAAAGAAAACGATCTTGGTCTTGCCTACCACGATAAGGTCGTTAGGATGGTCCCAGATAACACGAACAGGCAAACTATCTCCAAGTGACCAAGTTGCACATCTGAATGAAGCAAGATGAAGCTTGTAGAGGTCAACATGGCATGCAAAGTTCGAGCTCGGATACCTGACCCCCCCCAGTGCTATATAAGACGTCAGCGGGAAAATGCCTGTGCCCGCTTCTGGCCTACATAATCGAAATGTCATGTCAGGTCAGGCGAACGCCAATTCTTGAGGTGATCCAGTCCGAAAACCATCCCAACGGTGGCGTATCTAGGGAATGAGATATTGATCATGCTAAGCCCTCCTTAAGTTAGAAGCCACATTTGCCGAGTTCATAACTCGAATGGTACGCGAAACGTCTGCCAGCATCGTCAAAACGTGCAAATGGCCTCCTTTGAGAAATCCCTGGATACGTATCCGATCCCCACAGCATTACTGCAGTAAACTGCGAAGTGATCGCACGTTACTTTAGCAAGGTGCTCCAACACAAACCTACGCCTCCTGGACTGCTCCCGACCGCAATCTGCACCGGTGACACTCGACTGGGCTACACTGGCAGCTGGACCGGTGACACTCAGCTGAGCTACACTGGCAGCTGGGCCGGTGACACTCGGCTGAGCTACACTGGCAGCCGGACAGGTGACACTCGGCTGAGCTACACTGGCAGCCGGACCGGTGACTCTCGGCTGAGCTACACTGGCAGCTGGACCGGTGACACTCGGCTGAGCTACACTGGCAGCCGGACCGGTGACACTCGGCTGAGCTACACTGGCAGCTGGACCGGTGACTCTCGGCTGAGCTACACTGGCAGCTGGACCGGTGACACTCGGCTGAGCTACGCTGGCAGCTGGACCGGTGACACTCGGCTGAGCTACACTGGCAGCTGGACCGGTGATTCTCGGCTGAGCTACACTGGCAGCCGGACCGGTGACACTCGGCTGAGCTACACTGGCAGCTGGACCGGTGACACTCGGCTGAGCTACACTGGCAGCCGGACCGGTGACTCTCGGCTGAGCTACACTGGCAGCTGGACCGGTGACACTCGGCTGAGCTACACTGGCAGCCGGACCGGTAACACTCGGCTGAGCTACACTGGCAGCCGGACCGGTGACTCTCGGCTGAGCTACACTGGCAGCTGGACAGGTGACACTCGGCTGAGCTACGCTGGCTGCTGGACCGGTGACACTCGGCTGAGCTACACTGGCAGCTGGACCGGTGACTCTCGGCTGAGCTACACTGGCAGCCGGACCGGTGACTCTCGGCTGAGCTACACTGGCAGCTGGACCGGTGACTCTCGGCTGAGCTACACTGGCAGCTGGACCGGTGACTCTCGGCTGAGCTACACTGGCAGCTGGACGGTGATTGGCGAGGGCGGACCGGTGACACTCGGCTGAGCTACACTGGCAGCTGGACCGGTGACTCTCGGCTGAGCTACACTGGCAGCTGGACCGGTGACTCTCGACTGAGCTACACTGGCAGCTGGACCGGTGACTCTCGGCTGAGCTACACTGGCAGCTGGACCGGTGACACCCGGCTGAGCTACACTGGCAGCTGGACCGGTGACACTCAGCTGAGCTACACTGGCAGTGAGCTTTCGGGAACGAAAGCCTGCTCCACCAATCCCGCACACCTAATGCAATTACGTGGGAGGATTGGTGTGCGATATACGCACTACTGGCATGCACGGCAGTGATACATTTTTATGAAATTGGGTGGAGCATACCATTAAATGAATACTCAATCGACGTCCTTCAAAAAACGTTTTGACATCGTCCTTTTCGGTGCTGCTCGGGCAGCATTCATTCACTTGTCTATAACAGCATCACATTAATAACTCTATCATGCGCATGCTCACTATTACGAATAGTGGTGCACCCACATCTTGTTCTATGATTACAGGTAATGCGGCTACCTATAATATGGTGTGCCATACAATAATTGTTGCGACATAGTATCGCATTACTTCTTCCACAGGTAGTGGAAATACCGTTATAAGTATCCCTGGCTTGCTAGGAATTAAATGTAAGTTGAAATAGAATCGTTTCAATTAAGTTCAGCCTCCTGCTATGCATTTTTCCAACATCGCACACTTGACGAAGAACCATTATTTCAACGCTGATACACGATCTGCTACAAGGCTCACTGGTCCGTGTGTGGACGAAGAGGAGTGACGTAGGGGTCAATCAGTGTATGGAGCACCACTACAGTGGAAGTTCCCGCAGCAACAGCCAACAATAAGGTCACTGAGGGGATAATCACCGAACGGGCCTTCACTGCACGGACATTGTATGTACAGTCAATACAGGGACGACCACTGTAGAGACCATCACTGTACGGGATAGCCACACAGACAATCGACACAGAGATAGCCACTAGACAGGCCATCACTGCATGGACGGCCACTGCAGAGGCAATCACTGCATGGACGGCCAATACCGGGACGGTCACTGCAGAAACCATCACTGCATGGACTGTCAATACAGGGACAGTCACTGCACACAGGTGTAATCTCAGGGGAGGAGACTGGGGAAGTGGCATGCCCCTCCCCTTCCCCGATACTGTCCATCGATCCCATGGCGTTGACTGGATAGAGTTGGCCTACAAATCCGCTTGTCCTGATCTCCAGAACGAGCTGCTGTCATTGCAACATTGACCGTGTGCAATGACGGACAAATAGTACGGCATGGCAACTGCAACACCAACTTTTGCAGCCACAACACCAGCTTTCTCCAAGCCCGAATCGTTTCCGCCGCACTGCAGCGCCAGCTTTCCCCGTTTCCACATCAACTTTGCCGACGAGTTTGCGCCGGTAGCCAGAGGCGGCCGGCGCGTGGGCCGGCCGCCGGTGGGCCGGCTGGCGGCTCACCTTTGTATCGGAGTAGGAGACCTCGTGCGCCTTGTCGGAGCCAGAGGCGGCCGGCGCGTGGGCCGGCCGCCGGTGGGCCGGCTGGCGGCTCACCTTTGTATCGGAGTAGGAGACCTCGTGCGCCTTGTCGGAGCCCTGGCCGGGCGTGGCCACCACGGTCGTCACCCGGTTGCCATCCTTGCCTGCAACGGCACACAGTGTGGCGGTGAGTTGCGTTGGGCGCCGGCCTGGCAACGGCGGCCACAGTCGTCCGGTCAGCTCCAGCCAGCGCCGGCGGTCCGCTGGCGGCGGCCACAGCGGTGCGCCAACGGGACGGCGCCGAAAAACACGGCCCATGCGCACACCAGCAATGTACACCCGGGCGACACGGTCCACACACACACACACACAGACGCGCGCGCCAACAGCGTGCTGCCCAGCATCTCCGTCCGTGCACACAGCGTACACCCCGGCATCCTCGCCCATATACACGGCGTACACCCCGGCATCCCCGCCCATATACAAAGCGTACACCCCAGCATCCCCGCCCATATACACATACACCTAGCCACACGACTCACACTTGCACCTGTATGCCACTAGCCAGAACGCCCGGCGGAGGTACGGCACCTGACACATGCCGCTCGCCTGCGCACGGATGGGTCGGCCCAACCAGGCAGCCACCGCAGGACAATTATTTGCGTAATATGGTGGTGTATACCACTTACTGAACACTGAATCGACATCCGTCCCAAAGAAGTATGGACATCGTGATTCTCGGTGCGAGTTTGTGAAGTATTTGTGCCTCGTGTCTTACTGTATCCGTTTATAAGTATCACACTTTTGCTCACCAAAACGGATCCGGGATTGTGATAACGAACATCCCGTAGCTCAATTACAGGTGAAGGGATTACCTATGATGTGCCATGTCATACAATGCCAGTTTATAGCATAGGTGTTCGTATCGTTATCGTTGACAAAGGTATCCCCAAATTAGGTACCTTGTAAGGTAAAAAGGAAAAAAAATGGAAAACAGGAGTAGTCATATATACATTGTCTCAATACTGGGTTTGCAAGACTTAACAAGATTTTAAGTCCTGCAAACTAAACATTTATAAATCCTAAAATCTTTGCAAGATTTTAAGTCCTCCAAACTACAAACTCCATTCCTTCCATGGCGATTTGAACATCCTGCTGCACATGTTTCGACATCTCATACCTAACGAGAAATCACATTTTAAAACTGAGCCGCCGGCACGTGTAGAGCCGACCGTGTTGGCCAGACGTGCGGCGCTGTCGACCCGAGTGGGCGGCCCGGGGGGGGGTCGGTGCCCGACACAGCCGTCCGTCCCTGATCCGCCTCTTATTGACACCGGTCAATACGGCCACATCGACCATCCCAAATGATCTTCTCCAATTTCGTCGGCAGGCCTTGATCCGGTGGTTCCCCCGCTTCTTATTGGCTCTGCGCGGAGGCATCCTCTCGGGCGCCATGCAGACACGGCTTTAAAACATCCATTCGCCGCACTGTATCACATCGATTGCAAGAGCCGCCTGGTAACAGCAGAGCAAAAAACGACATGACGTTAGCAGAAGCCGAATTAGACCAGCGCTGCCCAAACCAGTAGTCATGACCGATTATGACCAGTTCATTAAATAATAATCAGCATCCGATAATTATATAGCTTAAAGCTTATATAGCTCATCACTCATAAAAAAACTCATCTCATCATAGCTCATCAAAAAAGGAAAGAAAGAAAAAAAAAAAAAAAGGCACCAATACCCCAAATGCTACATGTGTTCTAGCAATGTTCATCAACAATGGCGATGACCCGACCCCGACCCCCCACTACACCCCATACCCCGAATTGGCACCGTCCGGACTGGCAACTCTTCTCGTCTACATCATCTCCGGCCCTCGACCATGTCTACAGCTTCCTGGAACTATGATCTACTCAGCTCTACCCAGCTCACTTCAAACTCCAAGACGCTCACAACTCTACTACAGCACCGATCAATAAACCAACCCTCTTCCTCCCTACGTAAAACCTTTATACCTCCACATACCAATACCACCATCAAACACCCGGAAACAGCCGACATCACCACACGGTGGCAGGCTGGCAAAATTCAAACACACACACACACTAGCTCATCATTCCCCAGCCTAACTATGACGCCTCTTTTCGGTAGACAAAGTACGTTTCCTCCTAAATAATGTCAGTATTGCGAGCTGAACAGAGATGAATCGCTGAACACAGACACATAGATTGGTTTGTCACATTATGTCTTGCGTCTTGCACACTTTGCGTCGTAACATACGTCTGCCGAAACACTTTCATTGCACTCAGGTGTCTCCCGTTCTGCGACAAATTGGAACAGTAGTTTTACCATTCAGCGATACAAAAACTACTTGGCCAGCATAAGAACACACGCCTAAATTACCTTCTTTTTAACTGAACTTGAAACATTTGAGTACGGTGGTCTCTATTTGCGTGGCATCGCGGTGCGATGTTAATAAATAACACACACACACTGTTGCGACAATAAGAAACAAGATAAAATATGTTGGGATGGTGATCGGGCTCGGGACTGTCCATATTTCAGCACTTCAGGGTGATCGGGCTAGGGACTGCCCATATTTCAGCACTTCAGGGTGATCGGGCTCGGGACTACCATTATTTCAGCACTTCAGGGTGATCGGGCTCGGGACTGCCCATAGCAAACATCATCACACCGTGCTTGATTGTGCGCCCTACATTCCTCCTACATGAGAAGGAAACAACAAACAACACACTTGCATTGGTGCATGTTCGTGACGATTTAATTGTGTCCTGCCTGATCGCAGTTTCAGGGCAACACGGGAGGATAACGTAACGACGCGTGACGAATCAGAAGCTCGTCCGCGCAGCCCAACAGCCCACCACCGGTCAGCAAGAGTGTACCAGGTGGCGAGTGCGACGTCGTACGCGTGCAGCCTCGGCACCCACTTGGGCAGCTGCAACATCAGTTTGCTCACACCAGACGTCAGTTGGCATGCTTCACAGCACCAAAACTATCTTTATTTAGCAGCAAATTCGAGCGGCACCCCTGAAATTGTCCTGCACCCGTTACTAGGGTTAGTTAGTTATTTGGGCTTTAGGGCGCATCGACCATGTTGATCATATAGAGCCCATAACAGTGTTCCTTTATACCTCGGTTTCAGGTTCTGTCCAAGTTTACTTCCAAGAGTAGGTAGTATTCACTATGCCCAAACCAGTGCAAATGTCTTTACCTCCCTGGATAGATGACGACAAATCGTACTTGTGAGAGAAACTCAAATAGTCGTCCATTCTAGGTTAACATCGCACAAATACCACAACACAATGGTCGGTGTTTATCGTTCTGGAATATTATCACCACAGCATGAGTATGTTTTTCATCTGCGCAGCCTCGTTGACACTGCGTATTGTAGTTTAGGGATGCATCGACTGCAAAGGTCATACAGCGGACGTTGACACTGCGTGCCATTTCCGAGTCACGTCACCAGTTGCATAACCCCGCCGTCACGAACTTAGGCGATTCCCTGCTAGTTTCGTCAGTACTCCAGACGAGCGTCCAATTATATATAAGAGCATGAAGGGAAGACTGGGAAGTCTGCTATGAAACCGCCTCGCACGCCAAGCGACGCACATAATATACGGACGACATGAGAGTAGCTGGAGAGGTCATGGGAAGGCCGCGGGAAGGGACGGGGTCACCGGAACGGTGAAACAAGGCTCAAGTGATGGCGCCAGGAAGATTACAAAAGGAACATGACAAATATCCGCCTCACAGGGTTGGACAATCTCTTTATAAGTCTCCTCGCCCAACCCATCCTCTTCTCCCGCGGTGCGCTTCTGTACGCGTCTTCAGGCGACTGGTGCTTCCCATCATCTGACAGATTATCAGCTATACCTCCTAACGAGTTGCACTCGACAAGAGAAGCCTACTGCCGTTGAAAAATCGCTCGCCATAAGTGACGAAGCTGTCGGAAGCTCCGACCAACTACCGTGACACCGCCGGCAGCTGGCAGACAGTCTGCCGCCGCCACTCCCAGCCCACCCCCGCGCGTGGGCGTCTGTCGCGACGGACCACTGTCCGTCAGGGGAAGGACCGGACCGGCTGATATCGACGGCGACGGCCGGGTATCTGTTGCGCCGCCGCCGCCGGCAGTCAGCACACAGCGCGGCCGCATCGTCACAGCAGCAGCCGGCCGGAGCGCGGCGCGGTCTGCCGCAACGCGGCCAACTGGCGCATGTCGGCCACCGGCCGGCACGACACGCCACGAACGCACACCGCGCTCAATAATTACCGGACCGGTGCGACCGCGGCCCGTTGTCTCGCGCCGTCCGGGCGGGCGGCGAACCCCGGCCGGCCGCCGCGCCGCGTCGCGTCGTACTCACTGGAGGCGGCGTCCTTGAGCCGGCCGAAAGCCTTTTTCGCCGAGAAGTCGCTGAGCTTGGTCTGGCTCCAGCTTTTCCAGCCGAACCTGTTGGGCTTGCCGGCCGCGTCGCCGGCCGGGAACTTGGCGTCGGCGGTCGGCGGCGGGTCCCTGGCACGCCGCACGTTGTCCACACTGTGGTGCTGCCGGCGCAGCTTGGGGCGCGCCGCGGCCTCCGCCGCCGCGCCGCACTTGTGTTCGCCCATTGTCCGCGCCGGGCTGCATAGGCGCTCCACGCCGCCGCCGCCGCCGCTCAGCACCGGTATTCGCGACTCCACGTCTGCCGCGGCACACCTCACCGTCGGGCGGACACAACCGGAGCCGGCCAGCCCGCTCGAGCTTCACCTGTGACCGGGCCGTGGCCGATACGCCGACGCGCGCGCCGGCACACAGCGCGCGCCAGGCGGCCCCGGCGGCTCCGGCGGCTCGGTCGGCGGCGAGCGACGGTCCGCGCCGTGCCGCGCCGCGCACACGACTGGCACCGGCCGCCGGCGGAGCCGACCGCAGGTACTGCCGACCGGGTCTGACGGACGGCCGGGCACGGTCCCTCCCCCAGTCCACCGACACCGGCCGAGCACGGTCCCTCCCCAGTCCACCGACAGAGCCGCAGGTACTGCCGACCACCGCAGCACGGTTCCTCCTCCAGTCCACCGACAGAGCCGCAGGTACTGCCGACCACCGCAGCACGGTTCCTCCTCCAGTCCACCGACAGAGCCGCAGGCACCGCCGATCGGGTCTGCCGGCCGGCCCGTGGACCACGATCCCTCCCCAGTCTACCGGCACCGGCTGACGGCGACGGTACCGACAGCGCGGCACACCAACTGACGAATGTGCGTGATTCGGGCTCGTGGAAGCTACAACTCCGCAAACGCTCGTCGTTGCATGCCAAGTAATCTGGCCGGAACATTTAATTAAGGTGCCGGCAATCCCACAGCAATAAAACGAATAGAGAAAGTGGTCGTATCGTTCGGCACGTGGCAATTATCAATCAACCATATGCTACCGGTGCAGCGCTGACACTAAAATATAATAATTTAGCGTTGAGGTCCATCCGACAACTCTTCCTTAGATATATGCATTTCCTCACAGTGAGTAAACTCAATTTCACTTCCCCTCAGTTTTCACTTCCTTTGCCGTTAAAATATTCCGATTCAAATGTGGTACACCTTCCTATCATTTATGGGGGCACCATGTACAAAGTGGAGTTCCAGCCTATAAAAATAACTGAGCTAGGGCAAGTCAAGGTCGGGTCAGGTCACAACACCGTCACTACGCGGTTGTTAGACATGCATTGAAACATGTATCATGAACTAACAGGAATAGATGCCCACAGCCAAAAAGCAAAGATGAGTCCATAAACAAATGTTAAAAAAGGAACATAGAAAAGGTTACTTCAGGCCAGGTCACCAGGTAAAACTGGGATACGAACTGTGGACACTGTTGTGCATCATTTTGTATCTGATTAATGTTGTTAAAACTGATCAAATATAATGAATAAACTATCATCACATGTTGCACTAATTTCGAAATCAAATTAAGTCACGCCGCTGGTATATGATCTAAAATTACCAGAGAGAAAGCATCACAGGCGTTTTGGAGTCTGAAACACGAACTAATACCAAGTAAAATAGCTATATCAGGATACACAAGGATAACATTTCACGTTAATTTGTTCCCAGTGTGAATATCAACAGGAAAGGTGAAGAAGTATTATAGACAATATACATAGTGAATATTGTCACGAAACCTTGGTTTGCAAATGATAAGAAATCAGACATTTGGCGTTGCGCTAGTGTCACTCATTACGCTTTCCTGAGCAGAACCGTTCCAAAAATCGCTAGCATCAACAATTCGTTGCATATTTCCCTGTACTTGAACACAGCCTGATCGGTGACCTTGACCTTGGAGCGTGTCAAAGTACACGAGTCAGCCGTCAGGTTTCGGTCATTGATATTTAAATAAAAAGCATATTTGTTTGACGACTCAGGTTGGGTCGAACAAATTTGTCGACGATGGAGTGACCGACAGCAGCCCCACCTTGAGCTACAGAGCTTCGCCTGGAACGTCAACCGGAAGAGATACACAAACACGCTCCAAGTAAATTCGAAACCTGAAATACGGAGCCACATCATGCCGTCGACCGGATTTTCTACCTGGCATAGAACGAAGCCAAGTGGAGGTCGACCTTCTACCTGGCATAGAACAAAGCCTAGTGGAGGTCGAATGTTGACCTCCCCCATCCTCTCGTGCTGCGAAAGGTGAGACATTACGGCGCACTTCGAGGGCCTTCGAGGGCCAACCAGGGGGAAGGGCTTGCCCCAGGATGCAGTTTCACGGTGGCTGGGCCATACGAAAGCTAGCTTGAGGCTGACAAGTTCGCCCGACGTCCCTAGCCAATCAAGATCAAATGCATGGTATGTCCCGAAACGTCTGACAAATTATTTAAACAGGCAACACCGTCCAAAAAAACGACACCGACACATTGCCACATATACGCTGAGCGCAAAGGCTAGATAAAAATGTCCACGCAACACTTCCACTGAGCAAGACCGAGCAACACCAGCTACCGTGCATGCCCAAATTACCACGCTAAGCTATGCAAGCTAGAATACCAACACCCCACATTTTTAATGGTAATATATCATGGCGATCATGTAAATAAAGGTGTCCAGACAACTAGTACTTGATCGCGATTCTTGTTAACATCGTAACTTGTGTCTAGTTACGTTCGGAACCCAGCCGTCAACGCATTCGCGGCAGTGGAGGAAAATGTGGGAGTGTTGTGGACCAGTCAATACCCCGCCCGTCCCCAATATCACGCCATTCACGCCGAATCCGCCGCTTAAATCCTTCAGATCGTTACACGATGCTCAATTGACGTTTATGGCATCTCTTGGGGCACAAGGTCATTTTGCTTACCTTTTTAATTCTTGTTATGGGCACGAATACAAGCTCATTGTGTGCTCAGATCGGAATAGTTCCATGCGCAACTAAACTCCCTTCAGACCGGACCAGTCTCCCCATCAATGTAGGCTAGACCCATCTCCTGGAATCCGCTGGCATTCAGCAGGGACAGTCTCCATCCTCCCTTCAGACCGGAACGGTCTCACCGCGTCATCCCTTCCCTTCAGCCTTCAGACCGTGCCTGTCCTATGTCACCACGGCCCTTCAGACTGGACCCACCCCTCCAGTCCCTCAGACTGGACCCGCCCCTCCACTCCCCCAGACCGGACCCGCCTCGCGCACGTCGCCGCAGTCGGTGTCGGCGACCGTTGCGACCGTGGCGGCCGCCACCGCGGTGGACCGTCCACACGTGCCGCGGCGGTCGGTGGTCAGCAGCACCGCCGCCGGCTTGCCGGCCGGCCGGACGGCGTGGGAGACGCCCGCTGCCGCCCGCCGACCTGCCACCTGGGCGGCATGGGAGACCCACTGCCGCCGACCTACCACCTGGGCGGCGTGGTAGACCTACCGCCGCCGCCCGCCCCCGTCCCCGGATATCAGCCGGGTACGGACGGAAGCCGCACCCGGTCCATGTACCGGAAACACTGCCCAACATTGGGCTGCTCCAGCCGGCTCCGTACGAGCACGAATCGGGGCGGCCCGAGTTCACGTACACACTGAGCGGGGCATCGATGGCCAAGGGTCGCTGTGCAAGGTTAGACCGGACCTAGGGAGTGCAAGGTTAGACCGGATTAAGAGAGTGCAATTAAATGGAGGACAAATCACCCAGCTAACCTCAGTTTTCGACTAGGGCGCAATTTAAGAATTGACAAGTACCAGGAACCAGTATAATTAAACTGAATGACTTTCCCGGTACATCGATCAGTACTTGACCGGCGCAAACCAACTTCCTATCTATAGCATGCAAATGTTTCCGCCGACATGCTAACAAATCGTTAGCACAGTTATGTAATAAAATAAACGTAGCCGCACGCTGCGCAAAAACCCATGGCTTCAACAACTTTGCCAATTGCTTATAGTACAGGTAGAGCAAATCATACGAAATACTTCATTCACGCATCAGCCAGCGGAATTAGCTATCAGTTCATGCGCCAAACATTGGGCAGAGATCCAGCAGACTAACGTACCGAGAACGGCGCCGAGTTCAGAGTCCACAGCGGCGTGCGAGGAAAACAGCCGGACAAGTGAGTCAGTCGACCGTGCGGTGTTTTTCGCCAGCATCGCCACTCTGAAGTGCCAGCTGTCGTCTGCACTTGACCGACCGGCGAGCTGGCCGGCCCGATCTCTGCCAATGGGCGGCACCGGCATCACCAGCGCCCACACGGGCCCGGCGACGGTGGTCTGCCGCACCTGCCCACCGCCCATTGGCGGTGGTGCTGCAGTGGCGCACCCAGCGCCACCCAGTTCAGGGGGTGCATTCGAGCCCCTTCAGCACGCTCCAGTACCCGCTCAACGAGCTCTTTTTCCACCCGATGGCGCCCACCCAGAACAAGCCCCCCGCGATCAAAATTCCTGGATCCGCCCGTGGTGTTGCCAGCGACTGCATCCATGGAAGGCACCGCCCCAGGTACGCAGCAGGCCGGTAAACTGGCCTCAAATGCGCAATGTTTGACCATAAGTATCAGTTCATACCAGTTTAGGCCAGCCTATTATAGACGAATACCAACTCTGTGATCATACAGCAAGTTAGTGGGGTAATTGACGGTGCACGTATCCAACGCGTGAAAAACACGTGGCGGAGGCAAAAGTCGAGGCGGGGGCGGGAGCACCAACCTGCATGACGTTGTAAGGTGGCACGGTGCCGGCTGTTCCAAGTACCACTTTCTGAAAAGCAAATCAAAGGCGGGCCCAGCCCTTTCTCATTTCGTCTGACGCTTGCTCCACATTCCATGCCAGCCATGGATCATGCATTCCACTTCGGCCGGCGGATACATGCCGAATTCGGCCGTCAGGCTGCGGGCTCCTGGTACCGCCGGCGGCACCCGGCGGCCCGCTATCCTGCTGCCAGGACAGCGGGCCTGCCTCTTCTGCTGCCCGGGCAGCATCTTCTGGCAGCAGTCCCCTCAATAACCCAACACTTCTGCTGTTCCGCCGACAATGAGTTCTGACAGCGGCCGGTTTGCGCGCCGTCAACTGGTGCAGCCGATAACAATGCACCTTTTGCATGTGCTTTGTACACAAATCGCACCGCGGCCGCACCAGACGGATTGCCCGCCACGTGAACAGAGGAGCTTTATCAGAATGCGTGTGCACCAGAACACAAGGCACAGTGCAGAAACTCGCAAGCCATGGCATAAAAAAAGACTTGCCCTTGTGCGCGCCTATAGGCATGAAGCCTACGCGTGCAGATAATTGTGGAACCTCTACCTACCCCGAGGGATATGAAGCCTCACCAGACCTAACGATGTCGCCTTTAATCAGAGCGGGGTCGTCAACGGCATGTGCTAGTCAGTGGCGTTCATTGGCTTCAGCAAGATAAACTGTGCACCCACACGACAGAAGGTTACCAGGCAAGTTCCCCACAGGAAACTTGCCTGGTAACTCGTCTCGCGGTGTGAATTGTCGCGAATCATTCGAGTTTATTGCGTGGGTACGACAGTGAGCTGTTATTCTTAAAGCTGCCGGCGGATATGCTCTTCGCTGCTTTTCTGGACATGACAATTGCACACTCGAATGATCCGTTATCAGAAACATTAACCGATAACCTAAAGCTTATCACTTATTCACGAGTCTCACATCTCTCACGAAAGGTTCACATCGAATCACGAAGAGATCACAACAGTGCTCTTCCCACACATGAATCGTGAACCCGTCAATCGTTAATCGTCTTTCCGGTCAGATACTCACACCACGTCTCGGGGGCGGGGGGGGGGTGAGAGGTGCCAGAGTACGCGGTGAAGTCTCAACGGGACCCGTGACGTGCCGGATACACCCTGCAACTGACACCCTCCACACTCGCCTCCAGCTTGTCACACGCCTAACTGAGCTCAGAAGTCGGCTCAGAACGAGCGTGAGATCTCGTCCCCGTGAGCCGTACTGCGCGTGAATCGCGCCTCACCCGGCCAGTTCTGCACGATGTCATCCAACTGACAAGGCCCCACCGTGGTCGATCGCGAGCCTACAGTAGTCTGCCCCGAGCCGACAGTAGCCGGCCCCGACCCGACAGTAGCCGGCCCCGACCCGACAGTGCCAGCCCCGACCCTACAGTAGTCTGCCCCGACCCGACAGTAGTCGACACCGACCCGATGCCGATCGGCCCGGCTCCTAGTCATAGGCCTGCGACCTTAAGTGCTTGGCCCGAACCTGGCTCTACAGTCATCAGCTGGGCCCGAATTATGCATAGGTGTTATATTTCCATAACCCCAAGGTCAGACGAACAAAATGAGTTTCGGAACCCATTTGCATAACACTTGAGAGCAAAACTTGGAAACCCGTAAAAAAAATGCACGCCCTGGGATCGTTAGAGGTTGAACCAGACAGCGGTTCAACTGTCTGGTCCGGCTGGACCAGACAGTGGTCGGCAGGACCACACAATGCAATGGTCAACTGGATCAGACAGTGGTCGGGTAGGTCCGGTCCGGTCCGGTCCGGTCCGGTCCGGTCCGGTCCGGTCCGGTCCGGTCCGGTCCGACGGCGGCAGCCGGCGACCGAGGTCGGCCGACGAGCTATCGACGCCGCACCTCTGACGTCAGCAAGTCACGCCAACAGCCTCCCCCCACCCCCTATGGATTATTCAGAGGGAGACATGCGCGATACTGGCGTGACTTGAAGCAGCGACGCAGTGGAACCGACCGTTGTATCGGTGGTGGCTTGACCTGCACCCCGCGGGCGCACCAACAGTCCACAACCCCACCGAATTGCACGTGCTGAGACTGAACCCTGCCCCACGGATTCCACCTGTACGTAAACGCAAATGTACGTATGGCAAATGTACGTATGCGCAAATGTACGTATGCGCAAATGTACGTATGCGTAAAAGTACGTATGCGCAAATGTACGTATGTGCAATTGTACGTATGTGCAAATGCATGTCCATTTACGCATGCGTACCTTTGGGTTTACGTACATTTGGTTAGTACACATGCCATACATACGTTTGCGGTAACCGGACAAATGTACGTAAGCAAATGTACGTACGCGCAGATGTACGTATGGCAATTGTGCGTAAGCACAGGTGTACGTATGGCGTATGCGCAATGTACGTATGCGCAAAAGTACGAATGCGCAAATGTACGTAAGCGCAAAAGTACGTATGATTAAATGCACGTATGCGCAAATGTATGTATGCACAAATGTACGTAAGCACAAATATACGTAAGTGTAAATATACGTATACGCAAGTGTACGTAAGCGCAAAAGTACGTATGTGCAAAAGTGCGTATGCGCAAATGTACGTAAGCGCAAAAGTACGTATGATTAAATGTACGTATGCGCAAATGTACATATGCGCAAATGTATGTATGCACAAATGTACGTATGCGCAAATGTACGTATGCGCAGATGTACGTAAGCGCAAATGTACGTATGCGCAAAAGTACGTATGCGCAAATGTACGTAAGCGCAAAAGTACGTATGATTAAATGTACGTATGCGCAAATGTACGTATGCGCAAATGCATGTATGCACAAATGTACGTAAGCAGAAATGTACGTAAGTGTAAATGTACGTATACGCAAGTGTACGTATACACAAGTGTACGTAAGCGCAAAAGTACGTATGTGCAAAAGTGCGTATGCGCAAATGTACGCAAACGCAAAAGTACGTATGATTAAATGTACGTAAGCGCAAATGTACGTATGCGCAAATGTACGTATGCGCAAATGTACGTAAGCGCAAATGTACGTATGCGCAAAAGTACGTATGCGCAAATGTACGTAAGCGCAAATGTACGTATGCGCAAATGTACGTAAGCGCAAATGTGCCTAAGGGCAACAGTACGTAAACGTAAAAGAATGCAAGAGCAAATGTACGTATGAGCCAATGTGCGTACATTTAGGCATACGGGCCTTTGCGTTTAAGCACATTTGGTCAGGTGCATATGCCATACGTACATTTGCTCTTGCGTACATTTGCCATTCGTAAATTTGCGTTCAAGTAAATTTGGCATACGTACATCTGCACTTACGTACAATTGCCATACGTACATTTGCGCACATGTACTTTTGCGCATACGCACATTTGCGCTTACGTACATTTGTGCATACGTACATTTGCGCATACGTACATTTGCGCTTAAGTACATTCGCGCATACGTACTTTTGCGCTTACGTACATTTCCGCTTACGTACTTTTGCGCATACGTACATTTGCCATACGTACATTTGCACTTACGTACATTAGCCATACGTACATCTGCGTGTACGTACAATTGCCATACGTACATCTGCGCTTACGTACATTTGCTTTACGTACATTTG
Source organism: Ashinkailepas kermadecensis (assembly GCA_034440615.1). Classification (NCBI taxonomy): domain Eukaryota; kingdom Metazoa; phylum Arthropoda; class Thecostraca; family Neolepadidae; genus Ashinkailepas; species Ashinkailepas kermadecensis. Next base: position 303,684 of record JAOTOM010004987.1, read on the forward strand.
TCCGGTTACCCAAATTCTCCCAATATAATTTCCACAAACGGCTGGATGTAAAATTGATTCCTCTTTCTAGTTTGTTTGCTCTGCAATTATGTACTCATGGGATTACCATCAAGCTGTCTCGTCTGCTCGTCTGCATCAAGCTGTACTGTCCACTTCATCAGAACGCACAACTCTTACATGGTGAAAGACGCAAAATTCCGACCTAGACGGACAATATTTTGATTCCCTTCACAAAACCAAAATCCTACAAGTCTACTATCACGGCTACTTGAGTTTTGACAAACAGGGAAGGTGAAATACGTCATGAAAACCTTCCAAAATATAAAAAGACCAACATCTGCAAAAAAAAACAACATATTTTGAACTATTGTGTAATAAATCAGAACATTGAGGTGACATGCACTCTGTTAAGAACGTGAAAAGGAAATATGGCGAAACCTTCGGGGCAAGAGTGCAAGCCTTAAGATCGGTGTGTCCAGATTCGAAAATGTGGGCGGGCTGGGGGGGGGGGGGAGAGGGACAACGCTTAACAGGGTAATTAATTACATCCGTCAGATATTGAGCTTTTTCTTGACATCTTACACAGGTCCATGTCAGTGCACTCACGAAATTGGTACCTGATAACAAAATACAGCTGGCATGTGTAGCATCCGAAATTTTAGTTGCATCGTTAATAGCAAAAGTAGAATGTTGATTTACATCTGACGCTGCGGTGAAAATCAATTCGAACGCACTGCTTAAGGTCATCCTCCAAGCACGGAGAAAATGAACCTGTTTTAAAAACTAAACACAATTTATCATGGGTAATGTTAACTAGAATCCTACCACCCCAAGTCCTCCATACTTGTAGGAAATTTCAGAATCCGCAGAAACAAACGACAATTTCCAGTCACCTGGGGCGAGCTCACACCGCCCACCCCCTCCGAATATTTTGGACTCTTCAAAAACAGGCCGATCGATCCATCAGCTATGTGCCGGAAATGCATGGTGTTGGCATTCTACATTACATTCGTAGTTTGCTACATTAACGCCCATTGTTTACAAACTTTTACCTTAATTAATTCTTAATGTTACGATACCAGAGGAACTAATTTGTATGATGAAAAAACATTTTTTCCTGTTATATTTTCCCTTAATGAGATTACTAAAAAGTAATTCAAATTTAGAGACCAAGCCCTCAACGCAGTGCTTCATGGAGTTACTATTGCGCCCAACTGCGCATATTCCTGCAACATGCAAAATGCAAGTGCTACAATAGCCAAACTAAACATACCATGGCGTCCAAATACTCCAAATAGGACGATGAGTATGATGATCTATCTGTTTACGTGGTTTATGCCTTCGAAATGCATGCTGACCGATACACGTGCAGGACTGAGGCGGAATCGCATTTCGCAATGTCGCTTTGTATGACAAGAACTCATCATCCATTATATAGTCAACTTCAAGTCCAATAGATTCCCAATCAAAATGTTCAACCCAACTTCTGGAAGTGCAAAAAATCGTCGACATGGAAATCATCTTCCCGTGGCGATCCGACCGGACCACTGGGTTCACTATTGGAGAAAGCTTGAGTAGGGAGACATCGGATCGCCCCCCCCCCCACTCATCCAGCCCCAAACGGAATAGCGTTCGTTTCGTTTCACCACAAACGCCTCAGCGTTCGGGCTGAATGCATGATATTGTGGAGGAAGTGCATACAAATTACAATTTAAGCATAAGTTTTATAAATTATTACAAGAATAAATTGGTTGAAAAAACATATAGAAAAAAGGAAAAAAATTTAAATTGTACATAGGACACGGGCGATTTATATCTATAGGAGTAAATCTTCTATGGTTATGAATATAGTATTCGTCGTTAGAGACAATCGAAAATAATTGAGCACCTCTGGAATTTCCGGGAAAATAAACCCAACCCAATGACTTGGTTGGCCTTAGATCGAAGTTGCACATATATGCAAATTACAAACGCACATGATATATATAATAGTTGTTAAACTGGCCTAACCAAGGAGGATTCAGAACTTAAGAGACTGGCCACTACCCCTGTCTTTACACACTTCCGGGAGGATATTTTTCTTCTCATGACCCAATTCTGGTTACTAATTAGAAAACGGCAAATGAGTGCTCTAGATCCGTCTTTATATTGCCTTTAGCCCCTACCCCATTATGAATATACCAGCAGCGCGAAAATGTTTATCAGGAACTCATCAGCCACTCCAGTCAGACGGTCGGTAAAACATTGATTGCTGTGCGAAGGAAATATATGAGACGAGAAAAGCGGGAGATTAACATCCAAAACAAATCCTTCAAAACATTCGTTACTTATGGCTAAATCCGGTTCACGATTGCACACATATTTGCTCCCTTTCAACTTTGAAGATTTGATTTGACTTCCAATGTCAGAAGCAACACAAGTAAATGTCAGGCGACCTATTTCTGTATTACCTACCTATTACCTATTACCTATTCTGTATATTCAGCCGTAACTTTATCATAGGGAGTTCGCAGACGTTTGCTCTTTGGCTCGGGCAATGCGAAACTTGACCAGCCATAAAGTCAAAATCCCACCGTTTAATATAGGCTCCGTGTCTTTTCGGGGAACACGGATGACCTCAGGAGACACGGACTACGGAACAAAAATTATTATTCTTAACCACGAGGCGGTCTTTGTTGCCTGATGTGCCTGATGTGTATGTTGAGCTTACTGTTTTACAGTCTAAATCCTGGGCCGGCATCAGTGCGGTGTGTGCGACGCAGCACACCCAACGAACTCCCAGAGGCACCGACGAGTAGCAACTACCATCAGACCTACGCTACGGTGCGCGTACTTGGGATGATGACACTATTCAGTCAAGTCCGACCTGGCCAGATTGCACGCGCTAATAATAACAGCGTGGCGCGAACCGGCGATGCGCGAAACGGCGTGACACGAAACGGCGATAGTCGAGCGCAGCTGTGGCGAGCACAGCTGTGTGCTATCGGGGCGGCTGTCACCTTAATACTATGGGGGCGGCTGCCACCTTAATACTATCGGGGCGGATGCTACCTCAATACCATCGGGGCGGCTGCCACCTCAATACCATCGGGGCGGCTGCTACCTCAACACTATCGGGGCGGCTGCCACCTCAGTACCAGTTGTACACCAGTCGCATTCTCGAAGTTCGAAAGGCGATGAAACACAATGCAACACAATGCAATACAATACAATACCGGGTAATGGGTCGAATCAGCTTGCCAGCACTTAAAAACTAACTATAGCCATCCAATATTATGTCACAAACTACCAAGTCGGTGCCAGAGTGACATGCTGCAAGACTATGAGTAAAGGATTGGACAGCTGCGAGAATCTGAGCGTCCAGTGGTCGCAGAATATGTGTGGGTTTATTAATTGCAGCGGCTCGAGACAAATTGTCGTTGAGTGCTGCAGGATATTACACGAAGGTGTCCAGACCCGAAATGGCGCCAAACGAATCAACAACTTGGCAGACACATCACGCTGAAATGCAACGAAATGCGATTTGTTAGCAATAACTTGACGGCACAAGCATAAAAACTGATCAGCTAGAACTAGCAGTTGCTATGGCAGTAGTGCCGTGAATCGAGTTCGGAGAAGCCGATTCAGGAAGTCAAAGCTATGTTCCTCGAAAGTCCAAGCTCCCTTAGGTGGTTATCATTTAAATTTGGAAATCTCAAGACACTGGTTAATTGCTGGGGGACTGACAACACAGCGACCGCGATGGTCGTTTTGCTTCATGGAAATAGTACTATTCGAAACGATCAAAACTGGACTGTTCTGATTACACATTATCGACCGATGCATGCACATCGCACAGGGCAATGTGAAAATGTACGCAAAGCTATCACCACATGATTTTGACCTAACAGAAAGAACAAATCAACCGCAGTCCGAAAATGAAACTCGTGCCGCCTTGTATGATGGTATCCTGCTATCAAAGGTGCTGTATGCAGTCTACTTGAGCACATGCAGTTCAGTTATCACGTCCTTCCCATGGCGTCGCTTCTCCGACTTGTTCATCTACGCGCGCGTGAGTGATGTGAGCGAGAGAAGAGGAGCGCAAAAGTGACTAACACAAACGAAACAGAGGAGAGGACGAGAGTGAGAAGACAGAACCGGACACAGCACAGGCAGAGGAGAGGACGAGAGTGAGACGACAGGATCGGACAGGGGGCCGGGCAGAGCGAGGCTACACATGGCGCGCGCAGCAGCAGCCGAGCGGGGCCGCCAGCGAGCGAGCGAGCGGCCGAGCAGCAGCAGCAACAGCAAGATCAACATCATCATCATCATCATCATCATCATCGGCAGCAGCAGCAGCAGCGGCAGCGGCGGTGCGTTACCTGCCATCGTGGGTCGCCCGCGCGGGCACACTGCGCAGCCGTGCTACGAGACACCGGCCGGCGGCGATCAACTGTCGCCTGCAACGAGAGAGCAGGCCGTCTCTCAGCGGCCGCACGCCGGACGCCGCACGTCGGCCGGCCGGCCGGCCGGCAGCATGCAGCGCGCGCCGCCGCAGACACCGCGCGCCGCTCCGGCACCAAGCCGTGCTCGGCCACAGACATCCATCCACGCGTGAGCGGAGCAGCACGTCGCCATCCGGCGGCAGACACACGCCGCGCGCAGGGCACAAACGGCGCGCGGCAGGCGCGCCGCACGCAACAGTCATCGGCATGCACACGTACCCCGTTGCCCCCCGTCGCCGCCGCACGGCATGCGGCCAAATGCATGCTGCTCTGCCGCACCGAACAGCCCCCGGCACGGCTGGCGGCGTGGTGAGCGATGCCGCCTCGTGGTAGACATAAGCGACACATCGTGTGGGATGCTGGGGCCGGCGGACAGTCAGGAAGCGTAAATGATCAACTAGTAGAGGAAGAGGACATTCGTCTCCGGCGACCAGGATGCAATCGAGTGGTCAACATGGGCAGACGATGGGGGACGACCACAGGCACACAGACAGTGAGTGGGTCGACGGACATGGCACGCCCCGAATCGACGGATGAAGAGCCGTACACTGCATAGCGCATGAGGTTGTCGTCGAGGAGTCATGCGCTCAGCAGTTCCCAATACTCACTGAGGCGGATGTGTTGTGACGGGCGACCGAGACGTCGACCGTGGAAGAAGCGGGGGGGGGGGGTGCTGATTACAGAAGGTTGGGCTGCGAGATGTGTCAATGGGAAGTATCCGTATGTGCACACGACGGAGGGCACGAAGTGAACGAACCAGGATATTCCAGCAGAGTGCTATTGCCGGCACCAACATTAGATGGAAATTGCGAATGCACATCGTGTCCAAATGAGCATTGGAAAAACAGCTTAGTCATACATTCGTCGTCTACATCATACGCCTCAGAAAAAGAGCCGCTCATTTTTCTTGTTGAGAAGTTAAATAGCGCTGCATAACAATACTGCCTACTATTTTATCTTTCATAACATGTCGAAAACTCACCGCTAAGTACGAGAAGGAGTTTCTGGTGTCACAAACAGGAGGAAAACTATCCTCTCCGAGCTAAATAAATGGCCTCAACGTTTTCCTCTCCAAAACAAGAAATTCAAAATGTTGACGTCCGGTGAAACATATTTATGTGCGATGGCTAGCAACATATTTTGTGTTCACTGGTCACCTGTTTCACCACCATCGTATCTGCATTATTCTGGTCTATTACGCTAACAACCGTCCCCAGATATAGGGTATTCATAATGAAGTTTTACTCATATTGTAAGTTCTGCAACAACTGCGCAGTGTTTCTCTAAATGGAGCGTAGAGTGATAGGAAAATCCAGCCTTGGTACAGAAATATATGCGACAGCAGCCCAACTCATGACACCACATTGGCATACCAGACCATAGCAGGGACCTCAACAAGCAGGTAGCAGGCGTGGGGGATGGAGTATCTTCACTTGACCGGTACCCAGGGTATCCTGACAACCGTCCATGAAGTGCATAGATGCGGACTGATTGCATAGTGACCATGACAGATAAGCTGTGGCTGAGTCAGGGCAATGGGACGGCAACCAAGTAGACTGAGATGCGGCGCAGGAAACAGAGATCGTAGGCGAGAGGTGGCCAGACGAACCCTGGCCGTACGCATCAGCAGCGGGGCCAATCTGCTTCCCGGACATGGGTCATTTAATGTGAGCAGACTTAGCTGTCCCCATGGTCAAGCAGCGGCTTAAAATGCATATTTCGTACAGACGAATGATAAGAGACCAGGCGAAGACCAACAAGCACACAACCGCGGTGGTGTTGTTCACCTTATTTTTTTTTTTACTCCGTGATAACCCGCTGCACCGCCACAGCATATGCAACATTCGGGTGTATTACGCCAACAGATGTAAACAGATGATTCGCCAACGCTTCGAGATGTAGGGCATTTACAATGGAGTTTTGCTTACGATTGTAAGCTCTGCAACAACCGCGCAGCACATGTCCAAACGGGCGTGCAGTGGTGGGTAAACCAGGCCATACCGCGGAGTAATAATGTAAACTTGCACTAGGAGATCGACATCGCACGTAGGCGGTGGACGGCCGAGCCCCGTGGCTCCTTTGTCGAGCCGTAACTCCCGCACCGGTCGATAAAGACCTTTGCTCCCAGCAGGTCTGATCCGTTTCCAAGTGAAACAGACGATGTGCCTACGCTTTCTTGGCAGTCCATCTTGGTAACAAAAAAAATAATCGGCCGCATGATCAATCTTGTTCCCGCAAATTACGTGCTAAAACTTGCACTGGGCGTTGGTGCAGGTGTTGTGATTCCTTGAGTTCTTTTTTACGACGCATTCAACCGCTAGGTTATATAGCGTCGCCAACCTCTCACGCCGATTGGTCGCGGGCGGACGCGGTAAGTGCCGTCGGTTGCAGGATTCGAACCCACAATCTTGCGATCAAGAGGCCGACGCTCTACCAACTGAGCTACCGCGGCTCCCAGGTATTGCGATTCAACAGCCAGGTTCGCCACGGCGATCAGATTTATAATACGGACAATAGAGCACTTCCCTACATACTGATGATAGAAAGTATTCGACCAGTATAAGGGAACAGAAAATAGACAACAGCCACCACAGCCTGGGACCACCCAAACCTAAGTAACACACAATACACAACGGCCCAGGGACACCGGGAACATCCAATCAACGTATGCAACATACAAGTAAACAGAGTCAGACAATTATTGAGTAGGAAATGCTAAGATGAGAGTAGTATATTCAGACACCAACAGCTGCATCTACCACAGGGTTAAAATAATGGTTTTTCGTTAGGTGTAAGATGTCGAAACGAGCCCAGCAGGATGTAGAAATTTGCCATGGAATTAGTGTTATTTAAAATGTTTTTGATGTCTTTGAGACTAAAATTTTAGTCAATAGTATAGGTACTTATGACTGGACCTTTATCATTTGTTTTGAGATTCACAATTTAAGAAGAGCTATATTCGGGATAGGGAGAATAATAACTATGATATAAAATGATATTGAATGCCATATCACATTATTGGCCATCCCTTTACCTGAAATTGCATTGGAAAATGTTCGTGTATCACCATTCCTTATCGAGAGCATGCACGTGCTATTTATAAATTAGCTACTGTTAGAAAGGAGACATACAGACTTGCTGCTTAGGGGCACGTCGACAGCAAGGTCATTTTGTGCACATGCAGACTTGATAAGCATTCATAAAGGAGCAGGATGCCGATACTTCTTGAAGAAGGATGTGGATTGAGTGTTCATAAAGTGGTATATTCCACCCTATTTCACGAATAATTTATCACTGTTCTGCCATCTCAAAGTGTCACCTCTGCTTCGCTCGGGTCACATGGGCCAGTCTCAGGTCGTAATTTCCTATACACCTCGGGTCTCGTCTCCTTCTAGGAACATGTAGACCGACAAAGTCTCGGTGCACTACGGTGCAGCTGGGTGAAAACTACGGGCATTCATGCATTAGACCACTGCAACTTCACCCTGTTCTCAAATGTGCTAGGATGTGTTCGAGCAAGACGTCATACTATCTGTAATTGCTGCTTTAATCAGCGTCCGATGCTTTCATTATTCGCCAGCGAAGCAGCGGAGGCTGGCATGACGCACATGAGGCGCCAAGGAACCCATATCCGGGAATTGAAGCCGCCCACATTCGTGCAACACGCACTGCTAGGCAGCAGCGCTTCAGTGTGTGATTATCAGTCACTGTGACTGCGGCCATCTGTTGGCCATTAATCATAACGCGGTTTTCCCGATTTGCCGCTTGGCGGATAAACCATCCCATCGGTCGGACGAAGACAGGCCGCACCGCTACCAGGTTTCTAACAGTTGGTATTGCATGAAGGAAAATATGAAATGAAATGAAATGGCGTGTTATGAACGAACAGCAAAGTAGAAACTGTGACGGGTAAAGAAGAAGTTATTCCCGCGCTCTCAGTAACCTACAAGTTGAATGAAGTCGGAGTGCACTTTGTCGACTAACCAGATGCCAAAAATGCGAACAAGTCGCATCACGCCCACCTTATCACCTCTGGACTGTTCAGCGACACCAACGGGTTCTCTTCACTCAAAACAAATTGTTCGAGGCTAATTCCTGTCTCTGTCCCGCTATCCCCGGTGAAGTATTCGCCCACAGTCTGCCTGGCTGTTTATTGACTTCACTGGGAAGGGGGTGATAATTAATGGCGTGGGGCTTCCTGATAATGTTGTACCATTTTGCCAGGACTTCCTGCTACGATATTGAAAATTGGTACATTTTCACTACACACAAACGCATAAAATACCATGACACACATGCAGCCAAATAACCATGGGCAGGTGAGCATATCTGTCCAAGAGTATGATTGGAGGTACTTGTTTGCTATTTGAGTTTAAGGGTGTTTCGACCAGTTGTATGATCACTAGCTCCCCATAGACATGCATACATGCATGCAGGTATTATGTACACATGCATATGTTGTATGTGCTTGTGCAGACAAGCCTATCAGCGTCTAGTATCACAGGCTTATGAGTAGAATATGAAATTTAGAATATGGAAAGAATGTTTGCCTGTATCTAGGCAAGATTACTACATTTTAAATTGTGGATGTATGCAACTTGTTCCCATATGGAGTCTAGTTCTCTTGGTGATGTCCTTGAGGATTATATGTTTGAATCAATCAATCTGAACGAGCTACCCCATGCCACATTCTCTCCAATATATATATATATATATATATATATATATATATATATATATATATATATATATATATATATATGCATGTATGTATATTGCATACAGAGCCCTTACACTTAGAAAGACGTACATGCATGCTAGAAAGAGTGCAGCAAAAAGCTACTAGGCTTATCAGTAGACTATAAAATTTAGAATATGGAAAGAAACATATGGCATTAGATATATACACACTTCAGTATGGGAGATTAAGATGTAATATGATTGAGATGCTAAAAACAGTAAAAGTGTGAGGTAATGTCAATATAAATGATGCTCTTCTATGCACGGCACCACATCAGGGTCATGAATTCAGGTGAGACAGGTCACGGTATGGCAGTTAAATACCAACACGTTTTCAGTCAAAGAATGGCTGATCAATGCAATGTGCTGCCTGATGGTGTGGTGGGGACTCTCTCATTGTAAGTGTTTACAAGTATGGTGGATACATTCTGCAGGCTTAACAATCATATTTTTACATTCTAACAGGTGCAGTGGGGACTGGGGAGACAGAAAGTTGGGTGGATGGATTTTGATTCATGACAGATCTTCTTAATCGTGCTTAATTATGCCAATAGCAGTTGTGCATGGCAGTGGATTCCATACCTTCCTTGACATTCCAGTATTGCCTGGGCTGAGGTTGATAAGGAATTGCATGCACTACACATCATTGAATGAACAGGGCTAATGGGGTAGATGGGCTAGAGCTCAGGATATATTATTGACTAGGGTGTTTCAGTATCTTTTTCTCATCTTATAGTATGCTCCCTTTGCAGGCTTAATGCAGATGAGCCCCTGTGGTCGCTATTAAGCCTTAAACCTTAAGACTTTATGACTATATAACTTGATGAGCACTTTCATGTTCAGGAATTTGTATGCATTGTCCTACTTCTTGTCCATGGTGTCAGTCCACGTACAATACTAATGGTGTTCCCCTAAGCTTGTGTAAGTAATGGGTGAAGCCACGGCACCTGCTGATGCCAAAATTGCTATTCTGACATCAGCTGTGTTGGCAATCTGGCAACACTGGCATCATCACATTGGCTGGATTCAAAACACTGGGCCAATCAGCAGCCTCCCTACCATCAGCAAGAGTTCATTGCAATGCTGCAAGCACCACTTGAGCACATGCCATAGCTACCAAAGCAACACCAACTTTCCCTTCACTGCCATTGAATAATGGATAAAATAAGTGATACAACTGCTCTTATATTCATACAGTGCATATTATTGACATGTCCAAAACTGCTTTACCAACTCAGTGTTCTCAAATTAATGTTCAGTTAGGTATAGATGTGAGAAAAAATGTTGGGGATAGGGAAAAAATGTAAAATTCCTGAACTTAGCTGTCCATTTTGAGACACATGCAATGTTGAATTCCATTTCCATCTGTTGAATTTGGTTGAAAGAAGCAACTGTTTGTATGTGTGAACAAAGCAAAATATAGGCAAGCAACTTTTGGATGGAATTTCTACAGCTAAGAAAAACTGGATGAATCTGACACGATCCTATCCTCTAGCATGTACTGGGGAGTTTACCTAATTAAGTGCAAATATTTTACACACAAAAGTGGCATGGTTCAGTAATTCTCGACCATGTCTGGAAGTTGACCAGAAACAAACAATTTTAAGATAATCTTGACACTTGCTTGGTGTTAGCCCCCCCCCTCAGAAAGTGCAGATATGGTCTGCATGATGCAGATACATATGGCCTGACAAACACAAAGTTGTTCATTGACATAAATGCCTTGATATGGCTCCTGTCAGCAAGCCAAACACAGTGGTTACAGACAAATCATGCCCACAAATATTATACTTCACCTTTTGGCTATGCCAAGACAGACTCAGACAAGTCTGTTCTTGCCCATACAGGAAAAAGTATGCTTTCTGTTGTGTATTAATATGCAGGTTACAGAGTGGAACACAGTCTCTGAATCATATCCTTGTTGTATGATTTGTTACATTTGTTGTAGGTGCTATGCTCTCTTTGTGGTGAGCTATTGACCGTTTAACCTGCCACCAGATGGTAGGACAAAAATTTAAAGATGGCGGCTACATTCGAGATAAACAATACGCGTACCGTATTGCGTGATACTGTCTGAGCTTGCTTTAGAGGAACACAGATGGATCCTAATGTACCAAAAGTATCAATTGTGCAAATATCAGAGCATATCGGCGATAAAAAGCGTTGTGCCATTGAGGGGGAAGCCGTACTAGATGCCGGACACATTATTTATTGTGGTACGATGGGAAAGAACCGGGCAAGGTTACGGTGCAGGCACTCTGCATACAATCCAGCCACCTACGCGAGAAGCCCCATGAGCTACATGCTGTGGTGGAGTGTGGGAGATTCAATTACAAATTATGTACAAATTACAAATTATATTAATTAAGTATACGAATTATAATGGTACCAGTGTTGTGTGACCACTAGCAGGTCAATCAAAATATTACCGTTGCATAGCATTGCTTTTTTTGGTTGGTGTTGTGCTAGCAATACCAAAAGTTCATGAGCTTCCAGCCCCATCATCATGGGTAGGTTATGGATGTACTTTTCAAGTTCATCACAGGTGTTCTCCTGTAGAGCAGCTCCAGCATTGGGCTGGCTGATCAAAACCTACCTTCCAGACAGACAGTTTCTGATAATGTACTAGACTGAATTGGGTGCCCCACCCAGTTGTATTTATTTTTTTCTTCAACTACACAATACAAATTTGAATGATTTTCCACTCCCTTGTTCTTGTGCTGCATAATTTGTATACATACTTCCTAATCACAACACTGTTGTCATTAAAAAAAAACATGCAGCCAAGCTTCATGTGCATTCACTGGTGGTGTATTGTGAAAATTATATTGATGTTTGCCGTGTTTTGAACTGAATTTCACCCTCATGTGGATCTACACTGCTAAGTTTCCACTGGGAACTTAGGCAGAAAAGTATGAGAATCTGGATGATATATCAGTGATGCAGCATCCAGGGACTTGTGCAAATTTCAGTGTAATGAAGCATCAGTCGGCAGTGTGCAAATATACTGGTGCTGGTGCACATCATCAAGGCGTCTGTCATGCTTTTCATTCGGGCAGACACCCAAGCCTCAGAGACATTTTAGAACACTGACATGAAGAGGCCTTGACAAGGTATATCAGCACCAATGCATATTTGTAAGCTGATGCAGACAATGCATTAGGAGGCAGATCTACCAATTGTATTATGGCAGGAGGAACTTTTTGAGGAGAGGATTCATGTATCCAGAGGGAGCACCTTTTCTACCTTTCAGGGATTCTCTCAGCAGAGAAACACTTTGAGTGGGGGTGGGTGCACTCAAGCATCCTGAGGGGCAGCCCTTTTCACTCAAAGAGAGACCGTATGTCTGGTGTGGCTGTAGTACACATGGCCCAAGGATCCACCACTATAATGCATATTTGTGCACTGATGAGTACCAAGGAGCACCAATGCTCATTAATGGCTGATGCCTTGGTGTGCACCAATGTTCTGTTCTGGTCATCCTTCACATCCAGAAGTTACTTCCTCGTTTCTTTCTGCTAAATTCACTTGCATGCCTTTCCAATCTGACTTGTTGAAAAACAAGTGCACAGCAGTAATTGTTGTTCAGCACGTTTGTGAGTAATACAATATATAAAGCATATGTAGGGTCTACAATAGTTCGAAATTTCGGTAAACCACATCCGTTATCTGATGGTCTTCTTCTGGATATAAAGATCAGCATGTGATTCCCCAAAGAAATGGAAGAAGTTTCTAGGGAAGCTTCAACAAGTCCAGTCCATATATTTGTTCTCCAATTTGTGCTCAGGGGCTTCTTCTATATAAATACCAAATAACTTTTAACACATCCCTTATGTGCACATGATTTACATACCAACAATGCCTCAAGGTTGTTTAATTTCAGCTTCTGCATTACATGCTAAATTGTACATGTAGATAGGCAATTTATAATTATGTGTATGAAAGCAATATGGTTGAATTACATGCTGGGAACACCAATAACTATAGCCTTCACCCAATTGAAGCCTTCACCCATACATACATACCAGAAAGGATATAATCATTCTTCTTGAAGTGCTTGATGCATACCTTCATGTGCCTTGATGCTTTCTTGCCAATTTTTAGAATATCGTGCCACTTTTTCGAGAGTAATTTATCTCTCGGGAAGCGATGGAAGCTGACTTCAGGTTCCCTCCTGTGTAATGATTTGCATTGTGGAACACAACAATACGCATTGGACTTGCTCACCTTATCCACTTGATCCATTATGTTCACAACTTTGCAAGAACCCTCACACTCTGAAACTTCAAGGACCGAAATAGTATGTGTAACCTCAGTGCTAGCCATTTCCATGTATGCCACTCTGACTTGTTTGCATTCTTGTTTCTAAATTGCTTCTGGTAGCGCGCCAGATTTGTCACACTTTTATCTGCCAACAGTAGTTCAACGTGTCTGCCAACAGGTGGCAACCCTTTCGCCTTGAACGGTCAATATTGCCTGGGTTATGCTTCTTATGATATTTGTTGTACACACCTATTTTTTTTGCAAATGCCCCCTTGCCATTGTTACATGTTGTCAACACTACCCTCCTCAATGGAAACCCTGGCTACTCTGCTGCTGTAACCCATATTACCAGGTAGGATATGTTCTAAATTTACCATTCTGATTTCAGTATTTCCCCCAACCCAGCCTGGTTCCTGCAGTCTGCCAATACGCCACCATGAAGCCATCCAACAACCGTCCTTAATCAAGAAAATAAAAAGGACTGGAACAGCACCTGTGATACATGGCTGTGCTGCATGACATTAGTGGCAGCTCCAGAAGCCTCAGCATGTGGAGAACGATAGCAAGCTTAGTTCGTTCTTTCAATTGAACACGAAGGGGACGAGTGGTCTAGGGGTAAGATGCTCGTCTCACAATCGAAAGATTGTGAGTTCGAGTCTCACCTGTCGCTACTCCTCGCCCGCGCTCAATCGGCGTGATAGATTGGCGACGCTACATGACTCAACGGTCGACGTGTCGTAACAACCAATAACCAATTGAACACGATCGATCTTATCTTAGATTGAAGAAGTATCTTATGGAAATGTATTCTGCCATGATTCGTTCTGGTGATGTTACCTGATAAAGATATGAATGTTGCATGTTTGAGCGTTAAGTGTTCCCTCCGAAAGCTAACCGGAAGTGACATTTAAAATACATTAAAGCATGGCCAATAAACGTGTCTTGGCCCAGTCAAGAAAGGTGTGGTTAGAATGTGAATCAGTTATATATAATTTGCATGGTTATACCATGCAGGGTATCATCGTGAGAAGAGTCCCATTTGCGACCCACCTGGTGCATGTGTCATTAAAAAGCATGTATGAAGCAATGTGAGAATGGTCTTCAGATCTGAGCTCACAAATTGGCCACTTTGGGCCACATGGTCGGAATTCCTTTCTGGATTGATTCTGGATTCTGGGGAATTGTGCAATTCACAGGTAGATCTTTTAAAAAAGAAGAAAAACCACGAGCTGAGTAGGTAGGTCGGGACAGATCAAAGGTGGTAAAAAGGAGTGACCACCAATCCCCATATTCTTGATGTGCCCTTTTGAAATTGGTTTCAGCATTTCTTGGGATTCTTGCACCTTTTTGGCTAACTGTACAGCACATATCTGCCTTTTTCGCGATCTCCGTTAACAAAAATAGCAGACTCCCTCCAGGAAATTGTTGAGTAATGTTAGTTACAGTGGCTTCAGAAAGTGACTGCAGTTTAATTTAACTGCTCGATCGCAGCTGAATAACTTTGTGAATTTGGTGCTCATAGCAGGTGCAATACCTTTTGAAAAATACTGGCTCTCCTCCTGGGACCACTGTTTTTAACAGGTTAGGCCAACAACAAGGTTAAGTTATTTTTGTACATGCAAAGTATAGCATTGATGCTATAACTGAAAATAGCATGAGTCTTCTGGAACATTCTGGGTACCATGGTCCAAAAACTTTTATCCCTATCTATACTAATGCCATGAGGGAAAAAGCAGTAATTATTTGGAATGTGGGATGGGGCTAGCGACTTATACACAACATAATATCTTCATGCATTCCTATTTTTACACAGACCATCTCACAATTTAGTGGTAATTCTGCTGGGATCTCACCAACACACCCAGTAGCACAGCCAAAGAAAGGAAGGACAAGTGACAAATGATCCCAGCTGCTTCTAGCAGTGTAGGAGGAATGTGTATCATACAAAAAGCAGGGGTGTTTGTTCATGGAAATTATTTGTTGGAAGCATTGGTTTGAGCCATGAGGAAAAACCATTCATGAGGCCAGGCTATCAGATGTCATATTAAGTTGTGAAAATATTGGGGAGCCCCTCATATACAAACTGACAGCTGCTGTGGCACAATGCACATGGGGATATCTGCCTTTTTGTTTCCCACCACAAAATAGGATGAAATTTTACATTACCCCTGTGGAATTTGCCTAATATGCAAT
Source organism: Ashinkailepas kermadecensis (assembly GCA_034440615.1). Lineage (NCBI taxonomy): Eukaryota > Metazoa > Arthropoda > Thecostraca > Neolepadidae > Ashinkailepas > Ashinkailepas kermadecensis. The sequence goes on from JAOTOM010004987.1 coordinate 319,364, forward strand.
GTCAAAATCCCCCACTTATCCTCAAAAGTGATATATGTATCCCCCAGTTGCTTAATGATCAAAACATGGCTCATCCTTTATCACTGGGTTTCTCCCTTTGGAAGAGACATGGGATTAGGCCTCCACATCCACTCCCAAATAGGAATGGTGGATGGTAAGCTGTCAAGATCCATTGCTTATTGGTGGATTCAGAGAGGGGGCACCAGGGGCAAGTTCCTGCCCCTCCCTCAATCAGGAAACTGCTCCTCACCAATCGAAAAGTGGTGCTCTATTGCAAAGACTTTAGATGGCACCAGGGGCAGATACAGGGGAGGCACTGAGGGCCATGCAACATCTTCCCCACATGGAGAAGTGGAGCTGAATGGGAAGTCTCAAGTTCACCCATCCTCATCTCTCAACAGATTTTTCAGTGAAAGTCACCTGAACAACATTTTGGCAACAAATTAGGGAAATTAGGGTATGTCTGCATCAGAAGCACCAAACACAAATTGGAAGGAATGCATGGACTGAATTTGCTGAAGCTAACCAAGCAACTTCTTCCTCTACCATTTTTTTTCAATTCAGAAATCACATATAAGTGATTCACATATAGAAGTTTCACATATAGAATTCATAGATTCACACAATCACATATAGAAGTTTTTCCGGTGTTTTTGTGTGCTATTAAAATGCATTTGATGTTCTTTTCTTGGCGAAATGACTACTTATTCAGTACTCCAACTGGAATTGTCTTTATCTTAACAAATAACTGTCATTTCACAAATAAATGAATACCAAATTCATTCAAATCACATGAAAGGACAACATATTTTGGACGTCACTGGACTAAAAGCTTCCTGTGAATATTTACCCAACCATGAAAGAATGTTCATTGCTGGCTACATTAGCAAGTTGCTTCTGGGCCTCAAAGCGAGATGCTGCAAAATTGTGTTCAAATATGCCAAGAATTTGGGTCATGCCAACAAAGAGAGTTTCTGCTGTAATTTCACAATAAAATTCAGCTTGAATTAGGTTTTACACAAGTATCTGTAAGTTTTACACTACACAACATCCTATGATTTTACACAATCCAACATCTGTAGGTTTTCCATGATCCAACTAAATAGACTGCAGTGCTCCAAAATCAATATGATTTAAGCTGTCCAATACTCATAGGATTTACTTGGTCAAATGTCCAGAGGGTTTAGGGAATGCAACATCCACAGGTCGTGCACTATTCAACATTCATAGGTTTTAGGTTAGATTGGGTTATTGTATTTCATATTATATTGTGCCTTATGGTACTCACAAGACAAGTTTTGCATCCACATTTTACCTCTATGAAGCAAACAAAGTGGTTAGGTTTGGTTAGGCTGAAAAAAGACATTTTGGGACCTTTTTCCTAGTTAGTTATTCAGGTTTTAGGGTGCCTCAGGACTTTTTTTCTTCTAAAATGAGACTTGCTTTCTTCAGAAGGCAGATAAGACTAGGTTAGGTTTTCAAGTTATACATTTTGAACGTTTTTCTGTACATTTTGAAAGTTTTTCTTTACTTTTCCCGAATATTTCTCAGAGGGAGGTAAGTATTTCTTAAAGGGGCTTAACTTATGATAGGTTAGATTGTTACATTTTTAAACAATCATCTCTAATATTGTATTACCTAACTCCAAGCCCTGTATTTGGTGTTATTTTGCTTGCCAACTGAAAGGTAAGCATTTGCATTAGAAATGAGTGGTACAATTATCTTAAACACACTCATAAACACTGCATTGGCAAAAAAGTTAGATCTTATAAAACAAATTAAAGGACAAATGTACCTTATTCAATGTTCAACCTTTTTTGGTTAACTCACAGGGTTACCCATCACGTGAAATGCTCACTGGTGCAATCCAACATGGCATATATGCATTCATAAATTCTGGACAAAAAAATAAGACATGGGAGTTGTTTCACTACTATATTCATCCAAACTTTTTGCATGTTCCTAATACAGCCTGTCAACTGTCATGTTTGCTCCATAGTTGCTGAGTATATTAGGCATGCACCCACCTTGGTAAAACATTAGCAGTAAATATGCTAATTCATACCACCTACACATTTGTCCACTTAACTTGCCTTTCTTGAAATTGCTAACAACAGATCAGTGTTCCCAACAATACCATACAACTTCCTTTTGGCAAGAATTGCAGCTTCCACACCAATGATGCAGGAAGGAAAATATGGTAAATTTGTCCTAAAAGGGGGTTTTTTTTTGGGGGGGGGAAATTTTTTCCTTGCGATACAATGTTTATCAAGGTGACTAAGATGATGGACCACTTATTTTCTGTGCAAATGCTTACTTTTCAGGTTGTGAGCAAAATAATGCCAAAAATGGATTAGGCAACATGGCAGGGGTTAGGCAACATGGCACTAAAAAAAATGTTTAAAAAAAATCAAATACAAATGCAACATAACCTAACCTAGCCTAACCAACCTTTGGAGAGACAAAAATCAAGCAATCTTTTTTCTGAAGGTTCCAAAATTAAAAAAAAGGAACCTAACCCAGCCTAACCTTTTGAGCTTTTGAAGAAAATTCCTTTTTTTGTAAAATGTTTGTGAAAAAAACACTGGAAGCTTTTTGGCATTGTTGTGCCTTAAGGTGGTAACAAGAAAAGTGTTTATACACATTTGCCTCCATAAAGCAAACAAATGGGTTATGTTCGGTTAGGTTAGTTTACATTAAGTCAAATTTTGTTTTCATACATTCCCCCACCACCACTTTTTGTAAATTTCATTTGCATAGAAAATATGTGGTCGCATCATCTTAGTCACCTTCATAAACATGGTATTCTGAAGACATTTTTTTTTTAGAACAAAAAACACCTTTTGAGACAAATTTACCAAAAATATCACACAAGAATTACTTTCAAAAGCATGGAACAAATTTATCAAGTGGATGATTTGCTTGCACCTCTTTGGGTAAGCAAGTAGGTATGTAGGTACAAGGTAGAAGATTAATTCATACTTACTGCTGATTTTGATGCTTCCCCAGTTTTGCTGCTGTGCCTGAGATTGCCTGCTCCCTTCTACAATTGATGTTGTACGTGCACGACCACTCATACTTGAATATGCAAGAGGTAGAGTAGCAAGAACACTAAACACTGTTGTTCCAAGCCTAAGATGCTTGAAAACTTGTCAGCACTAACACAAACAATCCTTCATCACACACAATGTTTGCCTCCAGAGATCAGAGAGTGTGATGAAACAAGTATCTTGCACGTAATTCTTCACACAATTTCACTGAATTCCGTCCCCAATCCGATCTTTCTGACCCTAAGCCACGGAAACGAAATGTACCACAAAAGGTTCATGTGCATTGGTACTATCATAAAGCCTCCTCACTGTGAACCAAAAGAACTTGACCATAATTTGTCAACACAAATATATAGCACAAAACAGAGACAATTTGATGTTAAAACCCAAATTCATCTTCCACAACCTCCTCGATCTTCCCGTCGATGATGGCCGTCCATAATCAAGTACAAATCCGGCGCACCTAATGCCCGTGCACAAGCTTAAATGCGGCAATCACCATTGCCGCTTTTTCGACGCCAGTGACGAAACTATTCGATATTTTGCGAGACATCCTTTGACGTCACTAACCTACGGTTTATTTTGTACACTGTCACTACTACATTGTGACAGTATTTCGGATATACAACCATACTGTTGCCAGAGCGGATGCAGGAGAAGAGCAAAAGGGACATGTGTCTCCTCAAAAATTTAAACTTTAAGTATGGGATCTTTTGGAGTGTGCCCCCAATCCATTTGAGCCTGCTTATTGCCTTGATGTATTTCCCCCATCCAATAATTTTCCGAAATCACCTGTATACACTGGCGGATCTGGCCCACCGGTTTGGGGGGGGGCAACTTTCGGTTTTCGGCGTCAGCCCCCCCCCCCCCTCCCCATCCCCCAGTGGCGTACCTAGGAATTGCATCAGGGAGGGGTCGAACGGATTTGGAGGCTGCCCATTCTTCCACTATTTTTGGTTAAAAGCACCGGATTTCGACCACTATTTGGCAAAGGGGCCCATTTTTTAAATAATAATTAAAATTAAAATTAAATAAAAACTAAAATAATAATTGACAACGTAATTTCCTGTGTATGGGCCCCAGCCTACCTCCACCGTTTCTATTACCGGATTTTTGTTCTTGTTTACCAAAACGTTCACGTTCACGTTCAACGTCGGATACCACGTCAACGTTCGTGCACGTGGACACTGGCGGATTCGATTTTGTCAACTCTTGCTGTAAGCAGAACTTGAGCAGCATGGAACCCTCGATGTGTGTCAGAATCTACTATGCTACTGTACTGGCTTCCAAACAATTATATATTTTTTTTTAATCCTTTAAAATTGGAGATTCTTTCATGGAGATGCTATTTTTTAACCTCGGCAAAGGTTACTGCATTTTAATTTAGTTCACTTCTGTTGGTTTCGGGGGGGCCAAAAGACACTCTGGCCCCCCTTTTAAGCGCTTCGGGGGGGGGGGGCATGGCCGGAAAGGCCCCTCCCTGGATTCGCCAGTGCCTGTATGTATATATATATATATATATATATGTGTGTGTGTGTGTGTGTGTGTGTGTGTGTGGACACAGGTGATTATTTGTATGTATCCGTATGTATGCATCTGCATCATTTCCTCCCTCAGGCATTTTCACACCCAGTTTTTACCCGGTCAGAAGTATCAGAACAAGGAGCGCAGCCAAGGGGGCCCGAGGTCCGCAGCCCCCTCTCACTTAGCAGCCAAAAATACACTGGATCAGACAAGACGTTAGATTTTCACCAGACATGACCAGAAATTTTCGACGCGCTTTACTCGCCGAAAGCGATCTTTGCGTCATCACATTTTTTGGTCCCCCACCTCTGAAGAAAATCCTAGCTGTGCCCCTGACTAAGAACATTTTCAAAAGTTGGCATGCAGTCCTAGGTGAGGTTTTAGTTTTAACTGGCGGTGCCTCAGCACCAAGTATGACAGCACCTAATTTGCTCAGAATGACACATTCGACGAGATCTCGTCGGTCCGGGCGGGCGGCCAGCGGTGCGGCGATTGGTGTGGGCACGGGTGGTACCTGGTGCGGGCGGGTTGATAATCCACGGGCACCTCACACATGATTTCAAACATCACAAGAAGAGGAAAATCACAGCAATTAAAAAAGTAAACATAAACCGAGTATGCCGCATTCGTCTGAGTTAATAGCGGCCAAATTGATTCCCGAGCAGAAATCCCCTGCTGCCAAATATAGTTCAGTGATACGGCCTTGACCATGCCGTTCGAAATAGTGGGTGGGAAGTGCGAAAGGTTGTTTGTGTGTTAATCATAACGCGAACTTCGATACAAGTTGGGCATAAGAGATGATTTCCAACATTACGAAATTGAGTATAAGCCCAATTTCGCCTGATACTAAAATTCGTAAGGCGTAATTGTTCAATGGCTTCATATTGTCCGAAGTGCATAGGCGGTGTTCGATTAAAATTATATAACATCGTTAATCAAACACCAGTACAAGCCTATGGCTCAGACGCCCATTGCTGTAGCCATTAGCTATGTACCGCTGTTATATCATATATATATATATATATATATATATATATATATATGTATATTGTATTGTATATATATATATATATATATATATATATATATATATATATATATCTATATATATATATATATATATATATATATATATATATGTATATATGTATATGTATATATATATATATATATATATATATATAAATATATATATATATATATATATATATATATATATATATATATATATATATATATACACATATAAATATATATATATATATATATATATATATATATATATATATATATATATACATATATATATATACATATAAATATATGAATATATATACATATATAGATATATATTTATATATATATATATATATATATATATATATATATATATATATATATATATATATATATATATATATATGTATATATACACATATATATACGCGGTTTTATGCGATGTAGTACCTATATGACCCTTTCAACAATATTAACAAAATACCAACCATCGGACCAACCATTGCTCCCACGTACCCTTGAGCAGGGATCAATTACGGTTCGGACGCCGGCACAGCACACCAACGCTGCGCCCCACCCTCCGACCGGCGAGGAATATCTGCAGTGAGTCCCGGCCCATCGCCTGGAGGCGGTGACGTCACCGGCGGCGACGCGCGCGCGCGCGCGAAACATCACCTCCGCCGGCAAATATCACCGGTGAGAAATGGAGGAAATGAGTGAAAGGAAAGCAAATGTTCGAGTGTGGTCAGGCCGCTGGTCCTGCCGCTGACCTTCCTCCCGCAAGCAGCAACAACGCCGAATTGGCCTATGATCGCAGTATAAAGTCATGTAAGAGCGCTATTGTGCTTGCAGGTCGGGTTGCCTGTTCCCGTGCCGGCGATGGGGGCTGTGTTCGGCGGCCGAGGCCCCGCCTTCTCGCTGCCGGCAGGCCTGCTCTGCAGTCTGCGCGGCTACCTGTGAGGTTACGGTGTGGAGATCGGGGCTCGTGTTCCACGTGGCATCTCGAGACATTGGATCGACGGTGAAGTCAAAGTGCAGGTACAGGAGCATGCTGGAGCGGCTTGTGAGGTATTCCCAACCCATCTACAAGTCGGCTGCCACCGAGAAGTGGTAAATAGTGTGGTGTTAAGCCGTCAGCCCCGCTATCAAGTCTCTGCTGGCTCTTATCGCATCAAACACGCTCATTGTTCATACTGTTCCCGATATTTGTTTTGCAGCGATGTTCTCGGCTCGGTTGTGTTCTCTTCTCTGCATGTTCGCTTCCCGCTGAATATCGCATCAGCGCCCATCATTGAGTGGGTATTCAGTGAAAAGGTGCAGACACCGGTACGCGAACCCCCGGTCCCTGAGTTGAAAATTCGCCATCACGGCCGTTTTGGCAATACCTGGTCACCGCACCGCAACGGGCAATGGCTGCATGCATAATGTGCTGCGTTCACCAGGCCGACCGCGGTTGCCGCTTCTGTTGGTATGAGGTGAAAGCATGTTGGGTGCTGGAAGCCATGGGTGTAACCACGGTTTCGAAATTAGGGAGGGAGAGACAAATCAGAGACGAGGTAAGTTTGGACAAGATGGAGGGGTAGCCCCCCCTCCGAAAAAAAATCCTTGGATATCAGCCACTTCTTTTTCAATGTGCCTATGAACATCTAGCTTTATGTTGTATGTGCTGGGCCCGATTTCACAATCACCATACAACCATGCTGTATGTTAAACGTTGCCCTCATGTAGCAGGAAAAACATACAATATTGGACGATGGTTTTATGGTACTAAATATGGACATACCTTGTCCATGCTTTCATGTTTTACGGGGACACATTTCGATGCAATGACAACCAGGGCGGATAAAGGGTGTGGCACTGAGGGCATGTGCCCTCCCCGTGGAAGGTGGCGACCCTCAGGCCGGGAAAAGGCGCCCCTCTGAAAAGGTTCCAATGTGCCGGCTCGAATTTCTCAGCCAGAGGCGCGCCCCTATGAATGGAAAAGGCACCCCCTTGGAAGGAAAGTCGCCCCTTCGGGAAGGGCCGAGTGCATCCCGCCCCCTCGAATTTTGCAGCCAGAGGTGCCCCTCCAGGTGCTTTCGCAGTGGCGCCGCTCCAAAGAAATGGCGCCCCTCCAGACAAGTGCCCCCGTGACAATTCCTGGATCCACCTCTGATTACAACATCACATTGCTCTCTCGTAGTTATGAACTCAGGCTGGATATGATATTGTGCGTATACACGTGTGTATTCTCTTCCAAATTTGACAACTTCCGTTGAACCATTAAGAGGAAAGTGGACAATTAAAAATAAAAATAAATTGATATGTCCGGAACAGCAATGTGGCGGTGTAAATTAAAAACCAGCGGTGAGAGCGCCGTTCGTGCAGGTTATGACGGATTTCTTGGAGGAGCCCCTAGTCATATATGATATGAGTGTCTGCCATCACAACGGCTGCAAACAAAAACAGATTTGATCCTCCTATTCCTATTACACTCAATCATTGTACACACACTGGACCTTCGACACCTGTTAAATTATTTCGATATCTCAACATTCTGATATCGCACGGTAAGCCACATCGAATGACACCCACATAATGCAAATCGAAGCCATAGCGACGAAACGCGAGGATTTTAAAAAAAATGAAAACTAACCTTTGACCTTGAGGCTTGACCTGACATGTCCCGGGTTGAAATGTTGCTCGAGGGTTACCCACGGGCTATCTCTTGATGCCAAACACGGGTAGCCTTGGGAGAAAACGAAGAAACGCGGGGCGACCGAAGAAATGAGCTCGACCATTGACTTTGCAAATTAATGTGATTTCTGAACAGCTCGCTAGAGTACCTCACGGCACGTCGAATGACTCCCACTTAATGCAAATTGAAGACATAGCGACGAGGCGCGAGGACTTCGAGCAATTTAAGCTGTCCTTCGATCTTGTGGTTTGGAAGTGACATGTTCTAGTTTGAAATGTTACTCGAGGTGCACCACGGGCTATTGCTTGATACCAGATGTGAGTAGGTTAGGGCGACGGAAAAAAATACCAGGCGACCAAAGAAATCGGTTTTACCTTTCACCTTTGAAATTAGCTCGATTTGGTAACATTATAATACGGCACAAGCCGCGTCAAATGACGCCCACTTGATACAAATTGAACCCATAGCGACGAATCGCGAGGAATTCGAAAAATTCAAACTAGCCTTTGACCTTGAGGTTTCACCTCGATATATCCCGGTTTCAAAATGTTACTCGATGGTTCACCATGGGCTATCGCTTGATAGTGGATCTGGGTAGGCTTGGGGGAAAACGAAAAAAAATGTGAGGTGGCCGAAGAATTCAGCTTGAATTTTCACTCGTCAAGACGATTTCGAATTATCAACTTTCTGATACCGCACAACAAGTGAAGTCGAATGACATCTATTTTCTGCAAATTGAAGCCATAGCAACGAAACGCGAGGTCATCGAAGAACTCCATCAAATCTTTGACCTTGACATTTCCCGGTTTGAAATGTTACTCGAGTGTTCACCATTGGTTATTGCTTGATACCAGATTTGGATGGGTTTGAGCGAAAACGAAAGAAAATTAAGCGGACCGGATGATCAGCTTGGCCTTTGCCCTGGAAAAATAATTCGATTGCTTAGCTTTCTGATACCGCATAACAAGCCACGTCGAATGACGCCCATTTAATGGAAATTGAAGCGATAGCAACCGAACCTTGCGATCGGTCGATATCGCTTCAATATCGCCATCTAATAAATCAAGCTAACCTTTGACTTAGAGGCTTGCCCTTGACATGTACCGGTTTTAAATGTTACACGATGGTTCACCACAGGCTATTGCTTGATACCATATTTGGGCAGGTTTGCGTAAAAATGGAAAAAAATGGGAGGCAACCGAAGAAACCGGTTTGCGTCGGACCTTGACCGTTAGGGTGGTAATGTGAGACCTATGTAGTTGCTTCCAGCGTGTTCAGTGCAAGCAGAAGCATTTGTGGTAATTGATTCGAACGATCATAAACCCATCGCTGAATGCCGATGCCAATGCAAATACGCATCTGGCGAACACGTCGCTGAATACGAATACGTCAACTTGACGTACTTGCTTAAGGCTGCCCATGACTCCCCTCGATGGCTTGAAGATACCCAAGGACCCCCGAGTCACGTTTGTTCAAGAGATATACATTTATGCGCAAGGGAATGCAACCTAAGACCTATAATATAGCCTTGCGATAAAGCAAATTTGTTGCCTGGCAAAGCATAATTTTCCACCGAAGCGAAAACACAAGATGGTCAAGGTTCATGTTATTCAAGAATGGTCTGGAAACAGAAATTTCGAACGTTTGCTGATTTACCATTCGGAGATTTTGTGACGACAGATAGCCTGTGAAGCCCGTTGATTGGCTTGATCGGTTTCTAGTATTTTTGGTGATTCTCTTGCATATATATTTTCACTTATAAGTGATCAAGTATAATTATGCGGCGATCATACTCAGGTAGCTGAGGCTCCGGGGAGCACGAAAAATTGATGGGGACAAATCACCACTTTTCAGAAAGTGGGGGCGGGGAACATGTCCCCCAGCCCTCCCCCGGGGTTACACCCATGCTGGAAGCAATGATTTGGAAACCCCTGTTAGTGACGTTTCGACACATTCCTATATGTCTCTGTGGTGAATCAATCGATGCATCCTGAGAGGGTTTTGCTTCGACTTGGGAGTACATACTTTGGCTTTGGAGTTGCGACGGTACCTATCCGCAGATGTGTTGTTTTATATACTTTTGAGGGGTCGAGTGCCCCCCTCAATGTTGGTTTTACCGTCAATAATTTCAACTTTCAACATTGGATCCCATGGAGTGTGCCTACCCCATTCCATTCTGGGTCTCCCCATTATCTTCATGTAATCCCCCCCCCAATACTTTTCATAAATCCACACCCGTGCCCATCCATCCGTACATGGTGCTTGAAGTACATACGGAAAATTATTTCAGAGGGAGAAAAGGAGAAAAAGAACGACTTTAGCGCATGACATATCTAAGAGATTTTCATTAGAAGGGATGACGACGACAGCATAGGTAAGAAAATGTTAACTATTGGAATATATATTTTTTTAAATAGCTGATCATTTGATTGGATTGATTGATTATGTGGGCCAAAGGGCGCTTCGCCAGGTATCTGGGTGTTGTTTTATATACTTTCGAGGGGGGCAAGTGCCCCATCAATGTTGGCTTCCCCCCAAATAATTGCTAGCTTTAACATGGGACCCTAAAGCCCACCCTAACGTGGGCTTGAATATGGGAGTGTGCTCCCCCAGTTAATTTGGGCCTGCCCATTGCCTTCATATATTTTTCTCCCACCCCCTCCAGTCCGAATCATTTTCAGAAATAAACATCTGTACGCTCAGGACTTCCTCTTTAATTGCAGTTCTTTCTATCAGCCCGGGACCTCTTCCAAGGGCGTAGCCAAGAGGATTTTTGCATGGAAGGGGCATGTCTGGAGCCACTGGACGAGGGCCCTCAGGGGTGCCTTCAGCTGAAAATTTCGATAGGGACGCACTCGAGGGTCTTGGAAGGGAGACTTCGGCTAAAAATTCAAGGAGATGCACTCAATAATTATAACTTGTACATTTTCATTTCGAGGGGCGCCTTTGGCTGAAAAATTAGAAAGGGTTGCACCCGAGCCTCACTGTAGGACCACTTTTTATGGTAAAATGGGTGCCACCTTGCCATGAGCGGACACAGGTGCCCTGTGCCCTCTGTATCTGTCTCCGCAAGGGGATGAACGGCAGGGACGCGGCAGGTCGGAGTACAGGCTTAATGGGGAATAGATGATGTGGTTTTTGCTTCATATATGACTATTTCATTTGAAAATTGTATAGTCATTTTCACCACCTAGAACGCCCCAGCATCACCGCTTTACATACACAACACACTGCGCAGCGCCTACCAGCGCCGACGTTTTGCCCACATGCGGCGCCGTCGTCGGAAACTCTTTTGAAAAATCGAGTTGGCTGTCTAAGTTATATATTGAGGTCAATAGATATCCCTCTGTGACATTATACCCCAAACAATGCCAATCAGTAATTCCGAATACGTCACTTAATCGATTGTTCTTTCCTTCGGGAAGAGCTCCCTGCAGCCTGGGAGCTCCCACCCCCACCCCCACCCCCACCCCCACCCCGCTCAACGGACTTGTCAGCCAAAAATGTCACTTTCAGAGGAAAAGGCGCCCTTCGAGGCGAAAAGGCGTGGAGCCGAGTACGCCCGAGTGCACCTCCATCTCCGTTCCACAAATTATTTCACCGAAGGTGCCTCTCCGAGAACATGTACCCTCCCCTCCCCCCGATGAAGATTCCTGGTCGGCCCCTGGGCTCATACAGTAAATTTATCGTCAAATATGCCTTCCTCTTTGTGGCATTTTTGCATACACAAGGAGTTGCATATGTGGCTGTGCTCAGTGCTGATGCACGGCGCTGTGGCAATGACTGCTCGGAAGATTAGGTATACAAACATGTGGCGAGTAGGTAGACAAACATGTGGCGATTTTGGCTAGAGATTTAGCAGTGTTATCCATTGTCGTGTTATCAAACACACTTGTGTGGAGTGCCTCTCTTCAGCGGGTCGGCCAGCGTCGGAAGCTGTAAAGTTTAGCGCCTGATATCATCGCAGTTACATTTGTCCGGATCTATCGACGACATCATGCCCTGCAGCTGAGCCGACCAACGGTACCAGTGGCGGATCCAGGCCAATAGAATTAAGCATCCAATTTCCTCATGTATTGTACCTTAACGTAAGGATGTCATTCCAAAAGAAACCTGGGACCGTGTGAATCAGAAGTTCCTTTGGTTGATACTATTTTCACCCTGCATAACCCATGGTACAAGCTTATCCTCCGCGATTTTTTTCTTTTTTTCAAACTGGTCGACTGGGTTCGTCCCCAAGCGATGATGCCCGTAATGTAGTTCCAGTATCCCTTCCAGCAATTCAGAGAAATATGATGGAATAAGTAAAGCTACCGGTACATTGAGCCTGAGCAGTCGATAACACGATTGAAAGTATGGTTCATCATCTTGATGACATGGGCTTTTGGAAGCTGAATACTGTGCTTTTGTGATGCATTTTAGCTTGAGTGAATATTTTTTGGGATCTTGAGGACGAGCAACTCATCAAACAAAGCTTTTTATCAATCATATGTAAGCTGGGGCGTCGATTTCTGAAGAGCATTGTGTATGTGGGGGTGGGGGTCACAATACATGGAGGTAAAAGGCCAATCGGATGGGTTGGGAGGGCACTCCTCCAACTATGGTGCTATGTTAAAGTTTGAATTATCGGGGGGGGGGGGGAGGCTAACATTGAGGGGTACGTTCCTCCTCATAAGTATGTAAAGCAACACCCATGTATGCAAGTGCGAATTAAGGATGCAGTCCAATCTACATGGTGCATTTTTGCCGCTAAGTATGTCCTTTTGAACACCAGACAGTCATTTCTCCCATGCCCACAAGCATTGATCGTTTTGTCTGCTTTCCCGAATTATTTTAATAGTTATAATAATTTCATGAGTGTTGCACTTTTAAGTTATAGCCATGCTATACGATGGAGTCATCATTACCTAAGTCATATGTAGAACCGTACTTATTTTGGTAATAACACACTACCTGGAGCAATTTAGAGTATTTCTAGTAATTATATCATTCAGCGTTAACTGATATATACGACGTTGTAGCAGTCAATAGCTTGTGCCATTGCACTAAGGCCACGGGGAGACAATTGTGAGAATACCAGGAGTACGCTGCGGCAGCACACGCTAGGTAACAGGAAGTATCCCACACTGTTTGGATATCTCACAATTAGCACAGGTGAACAGCATAGAGATCATAGATTTCAAAAAGCGGATTTTCCATATTTTCGGGCATTCGTGGACTTGGTAATCCATTCAGCAGGGGCGTCCAATCGGTGTCATGGGCAGACCGAGCGATGGCGAAGTCGAGGTCACACCGAGGTCAGACCGAGTGGTGGCGAGGTCGAGGTCACACCGAAGTCAGGCTGAGTGATGACAAGCGTTCCTCGCCCCCCCCCCCCCTCCCCCCACACGCAGAGACCCGTGTAAGTTTCTGTTTCACCGTGGGAGGCTGGAACTGCTCAAGAAATATGCGCGAAAGTGAAGTATTTTGTTATTTAAGCCGATCTTGCCACCGAAAGTCAAGAAATCTTCCGACCACTGTTGGGAGGTGGAATGGGGGGGGGGTAATTTGTCCTCCAATAGCATGTTTTTTTGTGCTGGAATCCATGCATTTCCGCCGCCGATGGCGGTGCTCGGTCTCCGACTCTTCCGCCCACGCAGTGCCCACGCAGTGCCCACGCCAGGTGGGCGGGCGCGGTGCTGAGGGGCCGGTGCAGTGGTCGCATGGCCTCCGGCGGTCTGAATCAGCGTCACTGAGCGCGGCCAGGTCGCGTCCGCGCTCCGGAACCGGTCACTGCCCGCAACACGACAGCCGGGCACGCAGAAGCGTGGGCTGCGGCGACGGCGCCCACCTCCGCTCACGCCGCTGTCAGAGGCGGGATGTGCTCGCTGAACATGTCCGCTCATGCCGCTGTCAGAGGCGGGATGTGTTCGCTGAACATGTCCGCTCATGCCGCTGTCAGAGGCGGGATGTGCTCGCTGAACATGTCCGCTCACGCCGCTGCCAGTGGCGGGATGTGTTCGCTGAACATGTCCGCTCATGCCGCTGTCAGAGGCGGGATGTGTTCGCTGAACATGTCCGCTCATGCCGCTGTCAGAGGCGGGATGTGTTCGCTGAACATGTCCGCTCATGCCGCTGTCAGAGGCGGGATGTGTTCGCTGAACATGTCCGCTCACGCCGCTGTCAGAGGCGGGATGTGTTCGCTGAACATGTCCGCTCATGCCGCTGTCAGAGGCGGGATGTGTTCGCTGAACATGTCCGCTCATGCCGCTGTCAGAGGCGGGATGTGTTCGCTGAACATGTCCGCTCATGCCGCTGTTAGAGGCGGGATGTGTTCGCTGAACATGTCCGCTCACGCCGCTGTCAGAGGCGGGATGTGTTCGCTGAACATGTCCGCTCACGCCGCTGTCAGAGGCGGGATGTGTTCGCTGAACATGTCCGCTCATGCCGCTGTCAGAGGCGGGATGTGTTCGCTGAACATGTCCGCTCATGCCGCTGTCAGAGGCGGGATGTGTTCGCTGAACATGTCCGCTCATGCCGCTGTTAGAGGCGGGATGTGTTCGCTGAACATGTCCGCTCATGCCGCTGTCAGGCGGGATGTAGTTGGGCCTGCTGCTCACGCCGCTCTCAGAGGCGGGATGTAACTGGGCCTGCTGCTCACGCCGCTCTCAGAGGCGGGATGGAGCTGGATCTGTCCGCACATTCCGGTGTCGGAGGCGCAGGACAAGCCGGAACCGCCTCGTAATCTACACTCACAGCAAAGTCCGACGCTGGATGTCTCCAAGCACTCGGGACGTTGTGTGCTGAAGCCGCTGGTTTCCGTGTTGAAACTGCCGTGTGGTGATGTCAGGGGCGGACACTGGGTGCATGTGCCCCTCATGGAAGGTGGGCGCCCCTCCGGACTTGCGCCCCCACCCCCATGACAATTTCTGGATCCGCCACTGGGTGATGTCAGAGCATGGCCGGTTTGCGGTCCTAGACGCTGCATCTTTTTTAGTACGTACCAGATTCCACTGTTCAGTGCTTCACGGAATTTGACAACGGTCTCCTCGATCGACTCCATTCGCCTGTCGGCGTAGTCTCACCTTTGTCCAGTTATCGGTCAGTACATGTTCTGTCCAGCTCATTAACCCATGAGAGTAGTCTCGTACTCGGTTTACCGTCATCTCTCGCCGTTTGTGTGTTTGTTTGTTTGTGTGTTTATGTATTTGACACATCATAACACACATATAGCATGGCTATATTTGTGCTAAATAAATATCTTGACTACCAATACGGCGCGACAGTCGCTACCCGTCCCCACCACCACACCCCGCCAGCACACCCCACCACCACACCCCACCACCACACCCCGCCACCACACCCCGCCAGCACACCCCACCACCACACCCCGCCAGCACACACAACGTGTCTGGGCGGTACCCCCAACACTAGGCCTGCATCCGGAAGCACCTAGTTAGTTCCCAAGATTAGTTTTGGGTATGGAGGCGTTTTTTTTGTTTACAAGAAACGTCTGGAATGCTAATGCAGCACACTGCTCCAGATTTTTGCTTAGACCATTTAAAAATAAGTCATAAAGTCATAAAGTGTTCAGACCTAATAAGAACTACAGGGGCCCATCTGGATCCCCACCCCAACTACAAGTTATCTTACGGAGGATTAGAGTAAAACTAACATCATATAGACATCCGGGAGATGTCCTCCGCCAGCCCCCGCCTTCAGCACCGTAACATCACATACAATATAACGTAACACTCTCTTAACGTAAATGTACACCTGCCTTAGCTTTGCTCGCAAAACACTCGCTTTAAAGGCGGTGCAAATGACCTTTATGGTCAAAGGGAAGATACTATAAGCCTGGACAAAAAGATACTCAGCACCCAACCAATACCACATCCCACCAGGAACCAGCACTAAGTCGATCCCCGCCACCCTAATCAGGATGAATTATAATCAGGGTCAATTATACGGCTAATGCGGCTCGTCGGGGTACGGCCGGGACGGCGACAACGCTCCGACCCCACAGGCTGCCGACCAGTGAACGAGCAGCTGTCCCTGCTGCACTGTTGTCGAGCAAAGACGAGGCATACACAGGGATATTTCGCCTCCACACAGAAGAGTGAGTGAGTGAGTGAGTGAGTTTTGCCAGCCTGCCACCGTGTGGTGATGTCGGCTGTTTCCGGTAGTGTGTAGATGAATGTGGTGGTGGGTTATGGTTTATGGAACGACGTGGTCGGGGTAGAAGGAATAGGATAGGTAAGGTTGACTTGAAGTAAGGTGCCGAAGTTAGGTAGTTGAAAATGACAGAGTAGAGCTGGGTAGAGGTGTGATGGGCTGTCCTGAAGTTGAGGCTGTAGGTTGTTCAGATGCTGAAGAAGGCGCAGTAGTGACGAATGACGAGAAGAGAAGCAGTCCGGACGGTGCCGCTTGGGGTATGGGGTGCAGAGGGAGGGTTGGGTTGGGTCATCGCCGTTTTGGGGTGAACATTGCAAGAAACATATATGCACTTAGGGGATCATGGATTTTTTTTACACACAGAAGGCACACCACAGTTCTAACGCGAAGGTGAACGACGCATGGTTTGTTGCGCTGACGACATTACCTGCTCAACAACGGGGGGGCTCAGAATACATGTTCGACGCCACTGGTTATGCATGGACGTTGATGCATTTGCTTCTCTCTCTGCCAACTTACAGAGATAAAGACAATTATCTGGGCGGCTGGCACCGGCTACAATGTCCGGCAAATTCGGATGATGCGTGCATTGGTCACTGTCGCCCAAACACTTATCACTGGCCGGCCCAGGTCAGCTGACACACAGACACAGTCAAGGTCAAACACTTCTCGCTGGCCGGCCCAGGTCGGCTGACACACAGCCACGGTCAGGGTCGACAGCCGAGGTCAATGTACGTGTGTGCCAACCAGTCGCCGCTCAATATCACACCATGACAGGCTCCCTATCATAGAGGAGCGCTACCAAAGGGCTGCTCGCTCTCATGGAGATGCCTTTTCACACGCATTCAAATGCCGAAGTTGCCTTTCATGACGAATGTCTCATTCATACGATGGTTGTTGCATTGCAGCAAGCGAGACGACCGAAGGAAGAACACAGGACGACAATACAAGTCACGAACACATACATACCGTCTCCCGCAGTTGGACTCTCACTGGCGCTGGGTAGCGCCACCTCTGCCGCTCCCCCCCCCTCCCCCACTGGTCTGAAATCCGGCGCCGCTGGCGGGAGCGCGGTCAGCAGAGGTGGACTCAGCCGAGGTCCTCCGTGTGGGTCGTTATCAGCAGCGGCGGACTAAGTCGACCGTACGGTCGTACGGTCGACTCGGAGACGTCTGTTCAGTCAGTTGCCTGCCAATGCAGCCTCCCGCCAGTCAACTAACTTGTCGGTGTAATCTCCTGATGAATCGAGTCACCGACGTGTGTAGTCTCTCTCCTGTTGAGTCGGACCGACGTGTGTAGTCTTTGTCCTGTTGAGTCGGACCGACGTGTGCAGTCTCTCCTGTTGAGTCGGACCGACGTGTGTAGTCTCTCTCCTGTTGAGTCGGACCGACGTGTGTAGTCTCTCTCCTGTTGAGTCGGACCGACGTGTGCAGTCTCTCTCCTGTTGAGTCGGACCTTGTTGAGTCGGACCGACGTGAGTCTCCTGTTGAATCGAACCGACGTGTGTAGTCTCTCTCCTGTTGAGTCGGACCGACGTGTGCAGTCTCTCTCCTGTTGAGTCGGACCGACGTGTGTAGTCTCTCTCCTGTTGAGTCGGACCGACGTGTGTAGTCTCTCTCCTGTTGAGTCGGACTGACGTGTGTAGTCTCTCTCCTGTTGAGTCGGACCGACGTGTGTAGTCTCTCTCTGTTGAGTCGGGTCGTCTGCCAACAGTGGCGGATCCCTAAATGCTCCTTCACCGGCACTGTCGTAGAGGGATCTGAGAGCACAGATAGATAATGGAGCAAGTCCAGTCTAAATGCTCCTTCACCGGCACTGTCGTTGAGGGATCTGAGAGCATAGATATATAATGGAGCAAGTCCAGTCTAAATCGCCAGCAGTATCAGTATGTGCACATAAGCAGTTGACGTTGGTTTGTGTGCTCGCTACCCACCTGCCGTGCGGACGATTAAGTTACCCGATCACATTTACAGCTGTCCTATCAGCTGAAGGCAACCGAACATTTGTCCTCGGCTTAACGTCTTCACAGAAGTCGTGTGGTGTTGTGTGTGTGACAGGGCCAGGCGTGGTCGGATTCAGTTCAGTCATATCAATTTAAAAGTTGCCCACGCTCATTGATAACAATGAGCAGTTTGGCCAGTATTCACAGATTGCTATTCAAAACTCGTGTTGTATGTCCAACATGCTCACCATAAAAGGACCCCAGAATGTTCCTTGTGCGTGTAGCTGATGGTTACTTTCACTTCACTCTGGCCGGCTAGTGCTCATCACAGTGGGCCCGAGTGTCGAGCCTGGCTAGAAAATACGCACACGTACACATTCGCACACCATGCGTGCGGTCACTCGCATAGCCACTCACACTCGCTTCACACTCGATGCATGCGGTCACTCGCATAGCCACTCACACCCACTTCACACACTATGCGTGCGGTCACTCGCATAGCCACTCACATCCAATTCATACACTATGCGTGCGGTCACTCGCATAGCCACTCACACCCACTTCATACACCATGCGTGCGGTCACTCGCATAGCCACTCACACCCACTTCACACACTATGCGTGCGGTCACTCGCATAGCCACTCACATCCAATTCATACACTATGCGTGCGGTCACTCGCATAGCCACTCACACCCACTTCATACACCATGCGTGCGGTCACTCGCATAGCCACTCACACCCACTTCACACACCATGCGTGCGGTCATTCGCATAGCCACTCACACTCACTTGCACAGCTATCTATTTTCACTCACCCCCTCATTCACTTGTTTATTCGCTTACTCACTCACTTTTTGGGTGAGAGAGCGTAGACCTCCAAGGGCAGGTATGGTAAACTACCATGATTCAAGCTCAGTTTTTTTCCCAGCCGAAGTTTATCTGCCATGTTAATGTTTTTGTATGCAGATATCCACTCCTGCTCTGTTTCATTTACACACTCCAGCAGGGTAGGTGGGAGTGGGGTTATTCCCCGCGTAGGTGGAAGGTTACCATATAACCTGCTGTTGCAAGTTGTCAAGGATGCATTATTGCCATCAGTAGAAGCTCGTATTGCAAAGCGGCTTAAGCGATGTATTCTTGGAGGATGTTGGTGTTTCAGTAGGAATTCGAATAGCCTGTTAAGTGGAGAGAAAATTACCCTCACCCCCTCTAGTGATAGGAAGATTTTGCCAGTTTTAGTCTGAATATATGTTAGGGTAGCACAATGCTTAATTTTCGCGCATATTTCTGAAACAGTTACCCCCCCTCAGTGAAAATTCTTAATCGGATCTCTGTGTTGTAGTTTAAGAAACCGGTGCTGCAGCTGAAGTTGGTGTTGCATCGTAAAAGTACATTGGTTTCGCAACTGCAATGGCTCCAATGCTTCATTCCCCCTGAGTACTCACTGACTCACTGACTCATTAACTTACCTACTTGCCCATTCACTCACTCACCGACTCATTGACTAGCCCACTCACTGATTTAACCCACTCCCACACACTTCGGAGGCCACAAATCTGCATAATTGCGTATAGTGATGTCTGCAGTGAGTCTACAGCAGCTGTGTTGTGAGCACTCCAGAGGAGGTGCGTGGCAGCGGCCATGTCGGATGGTGGGGCACAGCCGCGGCGGCGGCCATGTCGGATGGTGTGGCACAGCCGTGGCAGCGGCCATGTCGGATGGTGTGGCACAGCCGCGGCGGCGGACATGTCGGATGGTGTGGCACAGCCGTGACAGCGGACATGTCGGATGGTGTGGCACAGCCGCGGCAGCAGACATGTGGGATGGTGTGGCACAGCCGCGGCAGCGGACATGTGGGATGGTGGGGTACAGCAGTGTTAAATTATTCGTGAAGTAGGGTGGAATATATCTTTTTTGAACACTCAATCACATCCTTAGAAGTATCGATATCCTGCTTTCGATGCGTGCTTATGAGTTATTCGTGTCCTTTCTAACATTGCCGCGTTTATAAGCATCATGATGATGCTCTTGATAAGGGATGGGGATACACGAACATTTCGCAACGCAATTTCAGGCAAATGGATTATTCGTAATGCGATATGGCATGCAGTGCCATTGTATAGCATAGGTATTTTTTCGCTATCTCGAATATAGCTCTTCCTAAATTATGAATATCAACACAACTGATGAAGGTACAGTCATAAGTACACCATTGGCTCAAATTTGAGTCTGAAAGACATCAAAAGCATTTGAAATGACACTAATTCCATGGCAAATTTCGACATCCTACTGTGCTCGTTTCGACATCTCACACCTAAAGCAAAACCATTTTTTAACACTGGGGCACAGCCGTGGCGGCGGACATGTCGGATGGTGTGGCACAGCCGCGGCAGCGGCCATGTCGGATGGTGTGGCACAGCCGCGGCAGCGGACATGTGGGATGGTGTGGCACAGCCGTGGCAGCGGACATGTGGGATGGTGTGGCACAGCCGCGGCAGCGGACATGTGGGATGGTGTGGCACAGCCGCGGCAGCGGACAAGTCGGATGGTGTGGCACAGCCGCGGCAGCGGACATGTGGGATGGTGGAGTACAGCAGTGTTAAATTATTCGTGAAGTAGGGTGGAATATATCACTTTCTGAACACTCAATCGACATCCTTCTCCAAGAAGTATCGATATCCTGCTTCTCGATGCGTGCTTATGAGTTATTCGTGTCTCCTTTCTAACATTGCCTCGTTTATAAGTATTATGATGATGCTCTTGATAAGGGATGGGGATACACGAACATTTCGCAACGCAATTTCAGGCGAAGGGATTATTCATAATGCGATATGGCATGCAGTGCCATTGTATAGCATAGGTATTTTTTTCTCGCTATCTCGAATATAGCTCTTCCTAAATTATGAATATCAACACAACTGATGAAGGTACAGTCATAAGTACACCATTGGCTCAAATTTGAGTCTGAAAGACATCAAAAGCATTTGAAATGACACTAATTCCATGGCAAATTTCGACATCCTACTGTGCTCGTTTCGACATCTCACACCTAACGCAAAACCATTATTTTAACACTGGGGCACAGCCGTGGCAACGGCCATGTCGGATGGTGTGGCACAGCCGCGGCGGCGGACATGTCGGATGGTGTGGCACAGCCGCGGCAGCGGACATGTGGGATGGTGTGGCACAGCCGCGGCAGCGGAAATGTCGGATGGTGTGGCACAGCCGTGGCGGCGGACATGTGGGATGGTGTGGCACAGCCGTGGCGGCGGACATGTGGGATGGTGTGGCGCAGCCGCGGCAGCGGACATGTCGGATGTTGTGGCACAGCCGCGGCAGCGGACATGTGGGATGGTGTGGCACAGCCGCGGCAGCGGACAAGTCGGATGGTGTGGCACAGCCGTGGCAGCGGCCATGTCGGATGGTGTGGCACAGCCATGGCAGCGGCCATGTCGGATGGTGTGGCACAGCCGTGGCGGCGGTCATGTCGGATGGTGTGGCACAGCCGTGGCAGCGGCCATGTCGGATGGTGTGGCACAGCCATGGCAGCGGACATGTCGGATGGTGTGGCACAGCCGCGGTGGCGGACATGTCGGATGGTGTGGCACAGCCGCGGCAGCGGACATGTCGGATGGTGTGGCACAGCCGTGGCAGCGGACATGTCGGATGGTGTGGCACAGCCGTGGCAGCGGACATGTCGGATGGTGGGGCACAGCCGTGGCAGCGGACATGTCGGATGGTGTGGCACAGCCGTGGCGGCGGACATGTCGGATGGTGTGGCACAGCCGCGGTAACGGACATGTCGGATGGTGTGGCACAGCCGTGGCAGCGGACATGTCGGATGGTGTGGCACAGCCGCGTAACACCCGGCACACTCCGCCAGACCGCCCACCGCGCCCGACCAGGCGCGGTGGGACCCCACGCCGGTGTCCCTGAGTGCGCCTCTGGCATTCCTGGCTGCCGATTAAGATTGATGTTGTTCGGTATGCTGAAGAGGCTGGGCTTGGGGTGAAGTCGGCGCATGAAGGCAGACCGATGTCGAGAGTTGAGAGAAGCGGTCAGCTGGTGTGGTGCTCGCCGGCTGATCACCGGTCGAGCTGTGACGAATTGCGTGATGGCTATGGGTCCATGTCGTTGTCACGGTCGCCACTATATTTTCTGTACTTGACTAAGTGTGTTCCCACACGTTTCGTGTTAAGCTGGAAACTTCTGTGAAGGTGTGCCCTCCGAAAACCTCGGGCAGGCTCCTCTTGAACATTTGAATACAAGTGAAAAGGGCTAATTTGGGGACAGACGACCCCTGAACCCGGTTAACTTCAACCTGTTGGTGCTGAAAATTGGCACCACTGCTTTCATTGAAACAACCGGTCCCTACCGTGTGTCACTTACGTATGCATGAGTAAAGCTGGTTCCTTTCTCACCGTACTGACAAATAACAGTGTCCATTCATTGTAGCCTTGCTGTGCCCCGGAGTTCAGGGTCTCGTCTGACAAGATTTAGCTGAGCTACAATTGGTTCCAATTTGACCAGAACCCAGCATTTCGAGCTCGTGCACACCCCTCCTCTCTCAGTAATACTTGAACAATGGGAAATGCGACGTGACTGGGGAGGGAGCACGTTCCACGCGGTTAACATGCTGAAGGAGGCCCTACCATGATTCGTAGCGGAGTCGGTCAGCGATCTGTCCGATTTGAGGTTTGTGCTTGGAAGCTGAAGGTCACCAGGCGCCAGACTGAAGGTCTGTGGTCCAGACGGATAATCGATCGTCCAGCTTTCAGGTCTGGGTAAGGCGAGACGTGCCAGCCTACGTCCCTGGCTGCGGCTACATGGTGCTGTTCCCCTCCTGACAACAGCACCTGGACCTGTCATTGCGGCGCGCCTCTGTCGTGGGTCTTTCCCGGTAGTGGCGTCCGTACGCGCCCATGCAGAAAGTCTCTGCCCCCTCCCGTAGAGTCTGGGTACGCCCATGCGCAATATCTCCAACAGGCACTTCATGGTGGTGATGTCTGTACGCGCCGTGTGGGAAGCCCCTGACGTACAGTCATCGTGGCGCCTTCACGCGTCTGCGTGGCGCGTCGCTGACGTATCCCCCCCCCGTCGTCCCTCCCCCGACAGTAGCGCCTGGACGCGCCGGTGCGCCGCCCTCGTCGGCGAAGCGTCACGTCAATGCTATTCCGGCGGCGCGGCGCCCCAGTCGGCGGCGCTGGCGGAACGCGAAGCGCGACGCGCTGCCGTGCGGTGTGCTGTGCGCTGTGCTGTGCGCGGCTGACGGCGCGCTGTGCTGTGTTGCAGGACGGTGGTGTGACGCGGCCACCGGACGCCCGCCGGCATGTCGTTCCTGTTCGGAGGCGGGTAAGTGGCGCACGCGACGGCGGCGGCCATCGATCTGGACGCACGACCCGGGCCATCGGATGCCCGCAGGCACGCGACGCGGCCCCTGAGCCGCTGTCCGCAGCGCTGCAGCGCACTGACTGAAGTGTGGAGCGAGCTGTGCGCCAGTCGGGCGCATGGCCCGTGATGTGGCAGCCTGTGCGATGTCGCATTCATGAGCTGAACGGTGTTTTCCGCTTTCATGACCATTTTCTTCAACACTCGGGTAAAACGCAATGGCCAAGTGAAACGGCTGCGAATCACCATGACAACTAGCAAACAAGGCGCTTCGGTAATATTATAACTGTTCATTGAGCATTGCGCAATGCCCTCAGGTTGTTCGGGTTTTAATTTAGCCTACCCTCACCTGTCGCTACTCTTCGCCCGCGACCAATCGGCGTGAGAGATTGGCGACGCTATATGACTCAACGGTCGACGTGTCGTAAAACCAATAACCAACCAATTTAGCCAAGGTCTGCCGTTTCCCCACCTAATGCCAGCTGGGATATGAGGTTGACGCCACTGGTGTGAACCTTTGTACTGTGAGTGCCGAGCAACATTCAAGGTCGATTCATTCCAGTCCACGCCCGAAGGCACAATGCGAAAAGCGGAGAAAGCTATGGGTGCCCAGGCATCCGCAAATAGATAGGGAGCCACACCCCTGTGGTACCTGACTTGGCCGTTGAAGCTCACGGAGCAATATAGGCATGATAAATGTAGGTGTTCTATTTCTCCTGAATACTCGCGGATGTTCTGTCCGTAAACAACGCCCTAAAGGTGAGGCGAGGCACGCCCCGCTTCCACCTGGCGCATAACACGGTGTTTATTGATGAGCCTGCGCGGTTCCCTGGTACTGATGAGCGGGGCATCCACTGCGTGTCAGATCGGGAATTGGGTAGCCAGCGTGAATGTCTTGAGCTGGGAAGCTGGATGTCATGGAACAGGGAGGTTGGAGGTCGTGTGTAGGGAGGCTAGAGGTCGTGGGTCGGGAGGCTGGAGATGGTGGTGAGTAGGCTGAAGGTCATGAGTCGGGAGGCTGAACGTTGTGGGTGAGGAGGCTGGAGGTCTTGGGTTCGAAGGTTGGAAGTCGAAGTCGTGGGTCGGAAGGCTGGAGATCGTGGTCAGAAAGCTGAAGGTCGTGAGTCGGGAGGCTGGAGATCGTGGGTGGGGAGGCCGGAGGCCATCGGTCGGGAAGGCTAGAGGTCGTGGATAGGGAGGCTGTGAATGGTGGGTGAGGAGGCTGAAGGTTGTGGGTTGGGGAGGCTGGAGGCCATGTGATCGGACACTGCGGAGTTGGGGTGGGGAGACTGAGGGCCTGGGATGGAGACGGGCGATCGATGGTGAGCTGGGCTGCCACTGTTTTGCGGGGACGGGGAGTGGGCGGGGCTGCTCTAGTCTGGGTGGGCGGAGTCCGGCTGCGGTTACGTGGATACGCCCCGGATGCTGAGTTGGTCGGGATTGTTAGGTCGATCGTAGTTGGTGGGCGGGTCCCGGTTGGCGGACATGAGACAGTTGGCAGTTGTTATCGGGTTGGTGGTTGGTGGGCGGATCCTGGTTGGCGGACATGCGACGGCTGGCAGTTGTTCTCGGGTTGGCGGATGGGAGGCAGGTCCTGGCCGGCAGACGTGAGACGGTTGGCAGTTGTTCTCTGGTTGACGGTTGGTGGGCGGGGTTGGCGAACATGAGACGGTTGGCAGTTGTTCTCGGGTTGTCGGGTTGGCGGTTGGGAGGCAGGTCGATCGTTGCAGTGTTGTCGTAGTGGTGGTCCTAGCCGGTGTTTGCCGCTTGGATTGGCCCGGCCTGATTCCTGGCGAGTAACGGGCGTGTTGGCCCGGCGTAGTCGACTGGGATCGGGAGGCCACCGTGGGGTGGGTGCACTTTAGGCGGTGGTTGATCCAGCCGTAGTCGACTGGGATCGGGAGGACACCGTGGGGTGGGTGCACTTTAGGCGGTGGTTGATCCAGCCGTAGTCGACTGGGATCGGGAGGACACCGTGGGGTGGGTGCTCTTTAGGCGGTGGTTGAGCCAGCCGTAGTCCGACTGGGATCGGGAGGACACGGTGGGGTGGGTGCACTTTAGGCGGTGGTTGATCCAGCCGCCCTTTTAGGCAAGGGTTGTGCTTGTGCCGTGCTTTCAAAATGTTGTGATAAATTGCATAATCTTGTAAAAATCGCAGTATATGGCATTTTGAAGTTGATCGACTTGGAACGACACCCGAAGGCTGGTGCTCGGGATTTGACAGTTGGGTTGTTCTGGTGATTACCTAAAGCAACCAAGGGCGAGGTTTTGCCTCTTCTCCGCCGTGCATGTGCAACTCGAGCTCGAAGTTGTTTTTATGTGGTGTGCAACCGTTCCAGGGGAGGTTGAGTTGTTGGATGCATTGGTTTGTCCCCTCCTCTGAAGGCGTGTGGGCGGGGCTCGGCTATTTCGCCGGACGTCGTCCTGAAGACCGCCCAGTCTCGGTGGTAGTCTCGGGCCTCGCCGTGTCGACCCGGTAGAGCTGTGTTTCGTGGCGGAACTCGGGGCGAACGCCAGTCTTCCGCTTCTGTGAAGACAACAACCCGACTGTCTGGCGTCAGAAAGCCCGGCTGCATGGTGTCGGGCAGCCTCGTCTGCATGGTGTCGGGCAGCCTCATCTGCATGGTGTCGGGCAGCCTCATCTGCATGGTGTCGGGCAGCCTCGTCTGCATGGTGTCGGGCAGCCTCGTCTGCATGGTGTCGGGCAGTCTCGTCTGCATGGTGTCGGGCAGCCTCGTCTGCATGGTGTCGGGCAGCCTCGTCTGCACTGTGTCAGGCAGCCTCGTCTGCGTGGTGTCGGGCAGTCTCTTCTGCATGGTGTCGGGCAGTCTCTTCTGCATGGTGTCGGGCAGCCTCGTCTGCATGGTGTCGGGCAGTCTCGTCTGCATGGTGTCGGGCAGCCTCGTCTGCATGGTGTCGGGCAGTCTCGTCTGCATGGTGTCGGGCAGTCTCTTCTGCATGGTGTCGGGCAGTCTCTTCTGCATGGTGTCGGGCAGTCTCGTCTGCGTGGTGTCGGGCAGTCTCTTCTGCATGGTGTCGGGCAGCCTCGTCTGCGTGGTGTCGGGCAGTCTCGTCTGCATGGTGTCGGGCAGGCGGCTACATGGTGTCGAGTACCTCTGGCCGGGCTGCCTACACTCACAGGCAGCGCGCACACTCCCCGCGAAAAGCGTGCATGTTGTTTCGTTCGCCTCTAGTGATGCGGCTTGGGGCCGATCCAAATCTCAGTCAAGGTGCATGCCAACTCGGTCGGAAATGATAAATATCTGCAGTGAGTAACTTGAATACCGTGAAATCAGGGCCTCATTTAGCGTGCTAACTGCGGGGACCGGGCCCCCTCCCCCTAGTCGAGTCGCATTCCCATTGCTGAAGCATTTCTTGGGGACTTGAGCTAGAAAGGCCGGAGTTTGGTCCCATTGGAATCTATTGTAGAGCCCCCGTCACATCTTGTCAGACGACAAGATGCATGCCCTGCATGCCACGGTGTTTATTTGATCCTCACTGGACACGAATTTGATCATTCATGCCATTGATGACCAAGGTTGTCGTTAATGAGTCATGGATTGCGAACTGAATTTATAACTCAAATGACCAAAATTTGTGTACTTTACTTGATTCATTTTTGTCTTCATAATTTGCCTATATATATATATATATATATATATATATATATCGGCTATGTACGCTATATATATATATATATATATATATACATATGCATATATATACATGTAAATATTGTCCAAGCTACTGTATTCGACTGACATCGAGAATAGTTCGGAGAAGACCGAAATGGTGCGCTACACCAGCACCGATGATTGTATCGGATGCATTGTCATTTGTCATTGCATTTGAACTGCGGAAATATGAGAAGGAGAAGCTTTGCATAGTGACACTATTCAACAAACGCAAAGAGAAGACCAGAAAGCCCTTTTCATTATTTGACGCGGCAACTGTACCGTTTCTCCTTCGTTTCGTCGTACCGGACAGTGCGCTCCACACCTAACCATTGCGACAGGCGCGGGGTTACACAGGTGGTGACTGGGTATGAGGATCGCAGGTCGTGAGCACCCACTATACTATGCCAGACACCGACTGGCCCGCGGGTGTCACCGGACGTGCCACGACAGACTATCACCACTGCTGTTAATCTGCTCCCACAAACCGCGGCTGCACCTGGGCGTGGGCCATCAGCTGGTACAAATTTGCTACCGCCAGCGTCTATGTGTGCCGACTTCGGCTGCCCACAGCCGCCCACAGCTGAAGTTAGGTGGTAGGTGGGTGGGGGAGGAGGGTGCGGCAGCCATTACGTCGGCAGTCATCCACACGTGGGAGTCGCATCGCAGTGGGTCCAGTCAGCTCTGCGGTGAGTTCCCAGTACGCGGCACGGCGAAGGTTGCGCGCCGACAGGCCCATCCTGCGGGGTGTGCGCGAGCGTAGGAGGGGGTGACCTCACCGTCTCGCCTGTGAAGTGGTCCGGCACTCGCAGACTGCGACGCAGCAGGTGACCCGGGGTCAGGGTCGCGAACGCTGGCCATGCCGATCCGGACACGAGCCTTCAGTGCGTGGGGGAATCGGGGGGGGAGGGGATCCAGTCCACAGAGCCAAGAGCCAGGTCCGGACCCAGCTGGAGCTGGCTCAGCCAGAGGCTTCCAGGCCAGCCCGTGAATTAATGAGGCTGCAGCAAGTAGATATGAATGCTGTTCGAAGGTTTCGCTAATTTGTTGCGATTGCGAGTTGACTGAAAAGTCACCTTGCGTAGCGCTGCCAATGGCTGAGCAGTGAGAGATTCTGGTCGGATGGCTGGCACCCCACGTGCAGCTCAGGAAGGGAAAGTGGAAAATAGTGGGATTGATGTACCGATACCTTCTGTAGCCTCCATAGACGTAGTTAATAGATTCTCTACTACACTCAAGCACAT
Organism: Ashinkailepas kermadecensis; assembly: GCA_034440615.1. Classification (NCBI taxonomy): domain Eukaryota; kingdom Metazoa; phylum Arthropoda; class Thecostraca; family Neolepadidae; genus Ashinkailepas; species Ashinkailepas kermadecensis. The sequence goes on from JAOTOM010004987.1 coordinate 348,036, forward strand.
ACGTTTGCTGGGACCCGGATTTAGGCGAGCATGAATGCATAGAGATATAAATTGAACAGGGCATGGATCCTGATACACCCTCGCAGGCAGATTCTTAGACGGATACCGATATATATTAGGGTCTTCAGTCCGAATATTCAGAGGGACGAGTGGTCTAGGGGTAAGATGCTCGTCTCACAATCGAAAGGTTGTGAGTTCGAGTCTCACCTGTCGCTACTCTTCGCCCGCGACCAATCGGCGTGAGAGATTGGCGACGCTACATGACTCAACGGTCGACGTGTCGTAACACCAATAACCAACCAACCGAATATTCAGACTCGGACCAAGGTTCGAAACCAGGTACTTGGACCTATTATCTAACCCGGATGTCGATGCGTATGAACTTGCGTATGTGTATGAAATTCGCACCCCAATTTCCGGTCCCAAGATCTGTCCAGTAATGGTCTCGAGTATGAACTCCAGGTCCACCAGCGGAATCGGACACGGCTCGGCCGGGGATCGTATGTCCATGAAGACGCCGGGTCTGTGCAACACGGTATGGGTGGACGTGTTTATTAGGTCTGTGCCAGACGTGTGCCTGGTGTCTCGGAGAGCACAACGACCCACGTGGCGTCGCTGTTGCGATCCTCCCGCGGCTCTGACCACATTGCAGCCATTGGAGAACTGCAACTGCAAGCTCATCCATCGAAGTGGTGATTTCCGAGAATGCATGCTCGGACACAGATTCGTCCAATGTTATCACATAGGAATCGTCGGAAAATGTCGTTGACTTCAGCGAACAATTGGGAAAAATAACGCTGGGCATCCTTGCTGAGTCGTATCCCTTTTCCTAGTCCTCAGCAACTATGCCATGCAACCATATAAGACCAACGACAAGTAACGATAATGATAATCACTATTGCTGACTATGATGGCAGCAACAAGGGTAATGCAATGATAATCGCCGTAAGTGCACGAGGGTTGGAGTAATGGGTCTCTCTCGCTCAGATAGCGCCCCGCTACTTATGTCGTCACATTGTCGGTAGCCGTGACGGTGCGATATCACAGGTGCCGACCGAATTCGAGCGGCTCCACCAACCGCCGACTTAGTATTGAATTAGATCAACATCTGCTTTCAAATTAAATTTTTGTAAGATCCTGTTTACTATTTCGGAATGTTGTTCATTGACTGGCAAGCACATCAAATATCGATTGGACGTGTGCTGGCCGCGTGTGATTTTGAATTGCCCGTTGAACCTTTTATCGACCCGATCTATCTGTACACCCTGAACTAGGTAGCACCAGTAGCTTTACCTCATTTCGATGCGTGCGTGGGCGAGACAATAGAGGAAAACTCTACATTCAAGCGCAGCAATGTTCAAAACCCAGACATTCCAAGCGGCGTTGCATGCATGCAGGGCGGACACTGTCGGTGCCCATCTGCTCCCTGGCTGCGCTGATCTGCAACCTGCCTCTGCCAATCTTCTCCCGGTTTCTGTTCACCTCCCCTGATGGTCTGTCCCGTCTCTATTGACCTGATCTCTGCCTATATTGGCTTGTTCGTATTCACGTCTTGCCTTTCTGTATTGATGCGCTCCATGTGTATGTACGCGTCCTGTCTATGTTGACGTGCTGCCTGTCTGTATTGATGTGCTCCCTATCTTCATTGATGTGCTTCCTGTCTATGTACACTTCCTGTCTATGTTGACGAGCTGCCTGTAATTGATGTGCTCCCTGTCCATGTACGCGTCCTGTCTATGTTGACGTGCTGCCTGTCTGTATTGATGTGCTTCCTGTCTGCATTGATGTGCTTCCTGTCTATGTACACTTCCTGTCTATGTTGACGAGCTGCCTGTAATTGATGTGCTGCCTGTCTGTATTGATGTGCTCCCTGTATATGCGCACGTCCTGGTAACACATTCCCTGTCTCTGTTCACCGACCCCCTGTCCCTGTGTTTCAGAGATGACCGCCGCGGCGGTGGAGGCGGCTTCTTCGGCGACCTCGTCGGCGCCGTGGCGAACGAGGTCATCGACAACATCACCGACGATGAGCCGGAGCGCCGTCGGCAGGGACATCAGGTACTGCGTCGCCGGTATCAGCGCCGCGAAAATTGCCACACTCGTCATTGCAGCTGCTTGCGTGGCCCACGCTTTCAACGCCAGTGGTTGTAGGCGACGGCAGGCTGGCATGCCGGCGAAGAGAAGCACGTTTTGTGCTCCATTTTCATGAGTGAGCGCAAGCACGACCGTGGAGCTCTCGGTGTAAGTCGTGGCCAAACTTGGAAATGGTTGATGCCTGAACCACGGCATGTATCCAGTCCTGGGAAATGTGAAGCAAAGGCCAGGTACATTGATTTATTCCTATTTAACACTCCTTGATTTATGAACAATGGGTGCATTTATTGTCAGCATGTCTAGATGCAGCGCAGTCAGAATTTGCCAACATGTTCGATAGCATCCTTAGCATACAGCGTACGTTCCTCAGATGACTTCGGCTTCGTGTCACTGTTTTGTAACTTCGCAACGGCGTTCTGGTGTTGTTGTTTTCAGCTCGCATCTGTCTCGAAGTTATCTAAGGCGTAGGATTACATTGAACAGTATATCATCTGTCTCGGGGTCATCTAAGCTGTAGGAGATTACGTTGAACATTATAGCATCTGCCTCGGAGTTATCTAAGCTGCAGGAGATTACGTTGAGCATTATAGCATCTGCGCCGGTTCAGCATTTCGGTTGCGATTTCGGTCGTTGCCGTCGGCGCGCCGACAGCCAGTTCCGACCCTCAAAACTGAAGCTGCCGCGGTGACTTCAGGCCGGAGGATTGTTGACATTGTATGTGGTAATATATAACTCGCCCCACGAACTGTGGATATGTACGATTGGTAGCACTAGCAGTGGTTAACCTACTTTACTTATTGGAGATCACGTCATATATAGGATGAGCATATTCCGCAATGCGGTTAGTGCATATGAGGAATGCTGTGCTTACTTGTGTGTGCCGTGTGCGCGCGTGTGCGCGCGTTTTTTTACACGAATACCACCTCAATACCTAATACCTACAAGATCCATGAATCAGAGATTCCCACCACACAACTCGTGGTTTATATATTGCAATGGAGCTAAGCGATCTCGTTTTGATCGATGCGCTCCGTAAATGTGCTACCGAAACAACATTGGAGCACAAACATCAACGCCCGTCGTCCGATGTGCCTAGGAATATGTGCGTTCCACTCGTGATTGGTCTTGCGTTTAACTGATTTCCTGATATGCACTCTACGGTGTTCATCGTGCGTGGCGCTATCGTTCGTCACATATTCCACAGGGAAAAGACGACCGTACTGCTGGTGGAAGAGGGGCTGTGAGTGGCAGGTGCAGCTTGATATACACATAATATAGATATTTTCACTTTTGGCATGCAGCTGCACCGCCAGCAGAGCTGTTACAATGGTGGCTGTGTGCATGAGGCTGGACTGGCGACGAACCACGCTCAACCTAGACAACAGTCGCTCCATTGAGTGGCATGTAGTAACATGACTATCGCCGCAATGTCTTGGATCTTGGTGGTGCTCAAAATATGTTGAATGACAAGCGGTGTGGTAAGTCGAGACACGAGAGGTCGTTAGCTTGCTGGCGAAGCCGTTCGTCTCTGGTCGAGAGCTGCTAGCTTCGCCCGCCCACACACGCCTCATCAGCGCCGTTGGGCTGGCCCTTGACCTGCCCCCAGTCTGCAATGAACTTACTTGACGAACACTATCTGCAACGATGCATGCGGTCTTTCGGTTGTACTTTGAAGGCGTCGGGACACAGCATAGCTTGCATCCCCATCCCAATACGGTGCACAGACACACCCCATAGCTCAGTGGTGCACCAGTTGTTTGGCGCGCGCCATGCGGAGAACACCGTCCCGCCTGTCAGAGACTCGAAGCTGGTTCTAGTGTCGAAGTTGTCAGTAGCTTCCCAGGTGGGCAGCGATTTTGGCGTTGCCTGACACATCTGACGGTACAACTTCGTCCTTTTGCTGTGCAAACACCAATTCCAACTGACCACCAGGTCGACATGTCTCAACGGCGTCCCCAGCAATAGAGGCGCTTCCCTAGCGCATGCCAGTTGCTGGCGTGCTGCTTGTTCTGGCGTCTGTCCCATCTTATCCCTCCGCCAGGGGATCCAGACGCCCTCTGTCCGTCCTGGGAGCACCGGTGTTTTGCTCACTGGACCCGTGTTTCGCAACAGTCAACAGCGATAATCATGTTTGCTTCTGAGAACGCCAGCCGCGAGGCGAATGTAAAGTGGCTTACGCGATTACCCGTTGCTGTGCCGGATTCTCGTGGAGAATCTCCTTGTCCTCTGCTCAGATACATTTTCATATTTCAGCGCAACTAATTTCCGCCTGTATCGATGTCTGCTCGGCATGACATAGGGGCTTACGCTAGGCTCTGTATATTGGCCGGACATGTCTGCTTTTTCATGCCCACCTTTCACGCGCGCCTACGATGCCAATCCTAAATGTATGATGCTGATCGTACGCAACGCCACGTGCACGTGCGTATTCTAGGTCAATCCCAAATCCTGCCACCGGCTCACATGTCTATGTTTTCTATGCTTGTATCTGGGTCAATTTAAAGAAGTGTCGGTTCGTTTCTGACCCAATTTGTAGCTCCAGATAAGTCCAGTAAAGCACTCTTCGTCTCCCTGCCTACCCGTCATGCTTGTATTTAACTGGTGTCCACATGTGACACATATATTCCCTATACGTGCTAGTGCAGCGTATACCTGCTGAGTTCCCCTCATTTGTAGCGTCTCTGATGTGACCGCCCTTACCCACGCACGCACGTGTGGTCGTCGGTAAGCTCACACAGATCGTTTGTGCCGCGCAGGTGGAGGCCGGGGGCACCCTCGACCTGGGCGACATTATCGGCGCCGGTGTGAAGCACTTCGGCGGCGGAGGCGGCGGTGGCGGCGGAGGCGGCGGAGGCGGCGGAGGCGGCGGCGGCTTGGACAATATCCTCGGCTCCATCACCAACACCACTCGCGATGACCGCACCGACGAGGAGCGCAACAGGTACCCGAGGGGCGGCGACGTGTACCCGCCGCTGCCCGACCACGACGCGTCGCGGCAGGGCGGCGGCCGCGCCGGCGCGTTTGACCCGGCGCAGATGATCGGGCAGATCCTCGGCGGCGGTGGTGGGTGAGTGGTGCCGGCCGCCCGGCCGCCGCGGTCGGCGGCACGTCGGCCCTTCGGCCCTTCGACCCTTCGGCCCGTCGGCCCTTCGGCACGTCGGCCCTTCGGCCCGTCGGACGCCTGGCGCGCGCTCCGGATCGGCATGACGTAGACGCGACCGGCACCGGAGCGCCGCGGTAGCTGCAGCACGCGCTTCAGTTGCACCGGCGCTGCATTTCTGGCACTGCAGGATGCGCTCGGCACGCGGAGCTCGACCAAGTGGACGGCTGTGAATCGCCTCGCGAGTGCCGCTCACCTGACGCGCCTCCCAATTTGATGTATTTATTCGTCAGAGCATCTGCTTTGTTGAGTGTGCTATGGTGTTTTTATGTTGATGTTGACTTTGGTTTGGCAATGCGCTTCGGTAGATCCACAATTCTATCTTGGCAGTAGGATGACTGTGGCATCGCTGGCGTTTATAATTGCCGTGGTTGCTATATTTCCGTCGTGGTCCGCTATTTTCCACGGTCTTATGAGAGGGTGAACTTTGGGATCTGCTGCAGTGTGTGGGATGCTGATCCATTTCTGATGGTCCTTATTTATCGGATGTTGCTCAATCTCCCTGGACAGAATTTGAAACTGTGTGGGCGCCGCCTTGTCAGCTTCTTTTCGATACGTTTGCCACTGTTCTTGTGTGCCTGCAGTGCCTGGAATGAAACATCCGCCGGTCAGCCAGTGATACGGTTGTCTTCCTGTGTTGTAGCTTCTTTGCCTGGTGTGAGGGATAACCTTGGTGCAGGCCCGTCCATAGGCTGGATGCCTGGCGGAACTCCCTGCGTTGTGAGCTCGGACATTTATCTCCTATGTTTGTGCGAAGTACAGGTTCTCCTTTGTTGCGATCTGTGACAAGTTCCTCCCTGGTGTGGATGTGAGGTAGGGCACCTGTATTATGACCTGGGACGGTATCTCCATGGTGCGTATATGCGAGGTCAGGGCGGGTCTCTCTGTATTGTGAGCTGGGGCGGTGTCTCCCTGGTGCTTATATGCGAGGTCAGGGCGGGTCTCTCTGTATTGTGAGCTGGGGTGGGTCTCCCTGCATTGTGGGCCTGGGCAGATATCTCCCTGGTATGTAGGTGAGCGTCTCCCTTGGGACGCGTCTCCCTGGTATCCGTGAGGACGGATGAGTCTCCATGTATTGTCACCTGGGACGCTTCTCCCCAGTATGTGTGTGTGCGTGTGTGTGTGGGCATGTGTGTGAGGTCGGTCTTGGGACGTGTTTCCTGGCACCGCGGCCAGGTGGCAGGATATTCTCAGAGCTCGCCCACGCCCTATTGGCGTCCCCCAGCTCCACTGCCAGCTGGTGCGTGTCTGCCGCCGTCGGCTAGAGACATGGGCGTGGCCTTGACGGGTGACGTGTGGCCTGGTGTTGGCAGGTGACCTGTGGGGGGGGGGGGCTGTGCCAGTGACCTGGGCTGTTATAGGTGGAATGGGTGTGATATTGAAGGATGGCGAGGGTGTTTGCTGATGTAACGTGCCATGTGGTGTGCAATGAAGGATGACGGCGGTGTGATATTGATGTGACATGGAGACTGATGTTGGCTGGCAACGTGGTCAATTAACTACGTCATCTGTAGGCGGGAATTATGGGGCTTGTGACTGAAACCTCGGCATGGATGCATATATATATATATATATGTGTGTGTGTGTGTGCATATATATTATTTGTATTAGGTATTTATGTATGTATATATGATATTGGTGTTGTCATCAGGTATTTTAATCATATCATTGTCGGCCAACCATTGAAATGAAAGTGTGCAATGAACATACAAATAGGTAACACTGCACTCCTGAGTGGCATAGTTGCTTTGCAGTTTACACTGCACGGGAAATAAAAGCGTCTCTTTTTACAAATATCGCTGTAAAATATATTTGTATCTCTCTCATACTCATAAATTTCGGTCGTACACATTATGATGATGGAAATACTCAGCTATGTGCATGTTTGCGTTGTCTCGGCTTCATTCCATCGGCCTTCAAGTCCAAAGATGATAACTGGTGACCTTCAGTTTTATACCAAGCTACAATATTGAACCTCAGTAGAGCGTAAATGCCGCCAGCACCGGGACGAATACCCACGCTTCACACCTATGCCGCAGACTTTAGGCCTCGCTGTAGTGTGTATTCCTCAATGCCTGTACTGGTCTTTGATATGCGTATCCATGTTTCAACATCCGATGCATGCGTCTTCTCGCAGACATAGTAATCTATTCAAATTCCAAATGCTCCACTAGTTATTTATTTGTCCAAAAATTTGCGCACTTGGCATGGTTGAATACAAAATCGTCAATGGTTTTTGTACTTGTAAGCTGTCGTCAGATGCTGTTTTTGATTCCTGTATTTGGTTTCTGTCTTACATACTATGACGTTCCCTGCATATGACAAATATAGTATAGTTTATGCACTGATGTGATAATTAACTCGGTGTTCATTGTTATGCTACAGTCATTGCTTCTGAATCTAGTTACATATTAATCTTCATGTTTAAGCAGAACTGAAGTCAACGACGTGCATGCCATACGTTGCAAAACAATGGAGAAGCGGATGAGCAGAGTCTTACAAATAGTGCCTGTTGAAGAACGAAGCCACTCCCTTAATCCAATTTGATTGCTTCGTATACGTCAATGAGCCATTGGGAGATGTCTCGCCATGTTGTACGCACTATTTATGGCTTGTTCGATCAATCTGAATTCCGTCACGCTTTAGCAAAGCAGACTGACAATCGACTGAATCTGTACCGTGAGCCAACAAATCCGCATGCGTCAGCGTCTGATCGGTGCCTGTGTCTGCCCGGCGGTCAGGTCTGCCGGCGGCGGCGGCGGCGGGTATGGCGGCCAGGGCGGCGGCGGCGGCTCCTCCGACCTGCTGGGCGGCATCATGGGCATGATCGGCGGCGGCGGCGGCGGCGGCGGCGACCCGGCGCCCGCCCACCCGTCCATGAAGCACGGCGGCAAGGGCGTGGCCGGCGTCAACATGGGCTCGCTCATCTCGTCGGCGTTCGGCAACGCGCTGGGCGGCGGCGGCGGCGGCGGCGCCGCCGGCATGCTGCAGAACCTGATCTCGGGCGCCATCAGCGGCGCCGGCGGCGGCCACGGCTCGGGCGGCGGCAGCGCGGCCAGCGGCAACATGCTGGGCACCATCATCGGCGCGCTGAGCGGCGGCAAGAACACGGGCAACCAGTCGGACGTCACCAGCGGCGGCAACGCCATGGGCGACATGTTCAAGGCGGCCATGAGCCACACGCTCAACTCGAACCCGAGCGGCGGCGGCATCGGCATCATCGGCGACCTGGTCAAGAAGGCCATCGGCTGGATCGTCCAGAAGTTCTTCAACCTGAAGGGAAAGTACTCGCTCAAGTCACGACGCGGAGACGCCTACAACCCGGCCGCCACCGTCTTCAACGTGAGTACGCGGCCCGGGACTAGTGGCGAGCCGGTTCTCTGTGTGTGTTCTATGTTTACAGCTTCATGGGCGGTTCTATATTGGCAGGTCGGCTGACCAGTAATCAGCCATCGCCGCGGTTGTTGTCAGCCATTGGCACCCAGTGCTTTCCGCGATAACTAATTTTCGGACCTGCGATAACGATAAAACGATAAGAAAGGTTTGCGATAACGATAAACGATAAACGATAAAAAAATTTCACAAAATTAACAGCGATAGCGATAAAACGATAACGATAATTGTTTTTTTTTAACAGCGATAACGTCTGTTTTGCGGCGCGAGGAATATGCTTTTGACAAACCCTCGTATGTCCATCGTCCCTACCAGTTCTTAAAGGTTTTATGTAAATAAGCCTCAATCAATAACTACAAAATCTTATTTCAAATTCTTTATACTGAGTAAACAATTTTATTTTCAAACGATAATGAAATAATAAAATTATCTCAATTATGATTAACTTTGAAGATAGGCTAATATTAACTTGAAGATATGCATAGTTGCCAGATATGCGGGAGTGTAGAACAATGCCAGTTCTTAAAGGTTTTTTGAAAATAAGCCTCAATCAATAACTACATGTTATTTCAAGTTCTTTACACTGAGTACAGAATGCTATTTTCAAATGATAATGAAATAATCCAATTATCTCAATGACGATTAACTTTGAAAATAGGCTTATTTTAACCTGAAGATTTGGATAGTTGCCAGATATGCGGGAGTGGACCCCCCTGTGACTGACCTCTGCCCGGCCCGCCGCGCAAATTTATACCACCCGTCGGCCGTCTGACAGATCTGTACACTTAGCAGATGGCAACAGGTTGCGCACACACACTGTCGCGCGGCATACACTGTCGATCGTCTTCCATTTTTCCATCATCCCGTTTTACATTTTATCGTTTATCGTTCATAATTTTTGGAACTTGCGATAAGTGGATGAGCGATAATTTTGAAAATTTAGCGATAAACGATAACGATAACCGATTTACTTAACAGCGATAATTATCGTTTATCGTTTATCGCTCATCCTATCGCATGCGGAAACCACTGTTGGCACCAACACATTTTCTCCATTGATCGTGCATTGTCGTGGATCATTACGTCAGACAAGCATGATGGCTTTCTCGCAACGTGGCAGCTCTTGATTGGCGCTGAGCAGTGCCTTGCAGCTGGTATCGAACAAGGCCCGTGTCGTGCTGGATCACATTGCAAAGACATTACGCCTCCGTACACCTCGTACTCCAGTGGTGCGTCCTTCGCTTGTCGTCCTGTCAAGGGGAATTCGGCAACATTGAGACAATCTACAAATGCAGCGGCACCCTTTGCGTATGATGAGCCTTATCGGCTTATTAGTCATTGTATTACTGCTCAGAGGAATTGGACTTTAACTTTCTTACTAGAATTTCATATGCAAGCACAGCTGAAAACAACATATATCTTTGGAACAAGGGCATAGGGACGCCGGACAAAATGGTGTGGGAGAAAAGCTCTTGCCGGAGTCAATTTTTTTTCGAGTAACGCACATAGGATTCATGGGCAATTTTCACGAAAAGTGGCCCATGGCCCTTGTATCTTCCCCCTCCCGGTTCTTGCTCCCCTATATCGGAGGTCCTCAAATCCATCCAATGTTCTTAGACAGAAGTTGCTTCCCCCTTGGAATCTTCTTGAAAATTGAAGGATAAACTTTTAGTATTATGGATCAGGCGGATGAAAGTTGATGAAGGCTTCCGAGCCAGTCCGGGAACCACGTCCCAGCAACTAGCCGTTCAATGTCTGGCCATGTCTCTCACTTCTGACCCGGAGACGTCGACACGGCCCGAAGTGCCGGAAAGGCCACTCCGGGGGGCCGGCGTCCGGCACCGGCGGCAGCCCGCCCCGGGCGCGAGGAGGCGCCTTACGCAGCGTCCACTCCGGGGGGCCGGCGTCCGGCACCGGCGGCAGCCTGCCCCGGGCGCGAGGAGGCGCCTTACGCAGCGTCCACTCCGGGCGGCCGGCGTCCGGCACCGGCGGCAGCCCGCCTCAGGCGCCGTGCGCAGCGCCGACCGCGTTGGCACGCGCCGCCAGCCTGCCTCCCGTCTGCCCCGACCGGCGGCGCGGCCTGGGAACGCTGCCAGGTCTCGGAGTGGGTCATCACCTCAGCGCGGTTGTCAGGCAAACTGTGCCGCTGTGTCGGAGGCGCGAGGCGGCCGCGCCCCGCCCTTGGACCTGAGCCGACGACCGGCTGCTAACTTCCCACCTGAGACTGCGCTGGATGCAGTTACCTTGCAATTTGTATTGGGGTGAGGGATTTATCCTTATCGAGGTGTGACGCGAGGCCTGGATTTGATATCCCGGATTAGGGTAGGTATATTATAGGTATAGGGTCAAGTATATTGGATGGGTGTGAGATACCGATCAGGTATGTTGTTCTGGTGGGAAATATTGATCCGGTACATTGTTCTGGTGTAAAATACTAATCCATACCCGGAACCAACATCGGATCCAGGTCGGGTTCGGGGCTGAGGTGAAATACTGGCCCGATATTCGAGAGATGGCAAGTGTTGTTCCCACTGGGTGGGCCCGCTGTCTCAATAAGCGAATCTGAAGCGAAAACGTGCTCCAAGGACTCGGTACTCACATCCACCAAGATGGAGCGACCAGATTAGCATACACGCAGAAGACAAGGGCGTATATTTGTAGCAACGGCTTCAATAACTTTTTTATCGGTGATGTTGCTGAAACCAGAGGAATAACTCCCTATATATTTAGCTACCGTTCAGTTTACCTGCTGCAATCCAGACAGAACTCATTCGAGCGCATCTGGCCGCATTTGACTTTGCAGACACGAGAATACATTTTTACTAACTCGCCTATTAGTGACGCATAAAGTCTACACGGATGATAGCCTACACGAATGCAAATATCAGCCGATTCGTCGAGCTGTGTTGTCACTCGCGACGCTCTCGCTCCTCGCGTCTACCAAGGTCGCCGACCCAACCAGACGGACCTGAACGTGGTTGGCCAAGGTCGTTCATAGCCTGTGGAAACTGATCGACCGGCGACGGCATCCGAGTGCCCATGCCGAGCTGGTATCATAACCTCTACAATTCACAATCTCCACAGGATCAAAATCTCCACGTCCGTTCCACATACGGACATACACATTAAGGGCGGTCAATGGGGCACACAGTACGGTGAGACACAGCTCCGACATTGGGAACTAGGTGCAATACTGGTCGAGTGTCTGGCACTGGGCTGGGACACTAATCCTGCATGGATCACCGGCTGAGATCCGGCTGCATCCCGACCTTGGCCTTGGACGGCGACTGCGTGCGACGTCGGAGCTTGGATTGGAACTGCGTGTCTGACCTTGAAACTGACGCTGCAGTCGCTCAGTGCTGCAGTGCACGCTGCTGACGCTGCAGTGTTTGTGGTGCTAAGACCGGGTACCTGCAACTTCCGTGCAATAGCTTCAACGATATATATGTATATATATATATATATATATATATATATATATATATATATATATATACATATATAGATATATATATATAGATATATATATATATATATATATATATATATATATATATATATATATATATATATATATATATATATATATATATATATATATATATATTCGGAGGGAAGTGTACACTAAGCCACATTTGTCCACGAGCCGTGCAATTTGACTGGAGCGGATATTACACCGGTCTTGTGCACTGCAGCTGCACAGCTCCGACCGTGGGGCGTGTGGTGTCGGCTACGCCGTGGGCCGGAATTCTCCGCGGTACAGAGCGGGCGGGAGGGGCTGTTCCCGGCGCACGTGGCTTCACCACTGCTGTGGCCGGTCAGCCTGCCGCGGACTGACCGGTCGGTCCGCCGCGCCGACCCGAGCGTCATGGACGGCGGCCGTGTTCTGCCACCGCTGTGGTGTTGGTGGCGCGCCTGTTGGTGCCGCTCTGGCCCGCCGCTCTGGCCGCCGCCGGCCGCTCCCGTGCGCGACACTCCGTCTCCGTCTCCGTCGCCGGTGGTGGCCGTCGTATTTCCGCCGCCGGCCCGGTGGACGGCGCCTGCTGCCGTTTTGGTTGGCAGCGGCCTCAGAGGGCGGCCGTCTCGTGTGGTGTCCAGGGGCGCCACGTGGCTCGTGTGTAGTGGTCCGATGTCGTCACTGCGGGCTCAGAGGGCGGCCGTCTCGTGTGGTGTCCAGGGGCGCCACGTGGCTCGTGTGTGAGGTCCGATGTCGTCACTGCACGGACGGGGCGGGGGCGTGGCTGATGAGTGTCGGCACCTTTGGTTGGCAGCGGCCTCAGAGGGCGGCCGTCTCGTGTGGTGTCCAGGGGCGCCACGTGGCTCGTGTGTGAGGTCCGATGTCGTCACTGCACGGACGGGGCGGGGGCGTGGTTGATGAGTGTCGGCACCTTTGGTTGGCAGCGGCCTCAGAGGGCGGCCGTCTCGTGTTTGGTGGCAGCGACCTCGAGGGCGCCGTTCGTGCGGGGGCGCCACGTGGCTCGTGTGTAGTGGTCCGATGTCGTCACTGCACGGACGGGGCGGGGGCGTCGTTGATGAGTGTCGGCACGTTTGTTCACGAATCGCGGCTCCAGCAGGCAGGATGCAGTGAGCCGGCACAGTGCTGCACGGGTATGGGCTCTAGCAGGCAGGATGCAGTGAGCCGGCACAGTGCTGCACGGGTATGGTCATCAACGCCAACTGAGATTGCGTTTACAGTGCCGCTTGGTTGTTTATATTTCGCTCATTTCTGCTGAGCGTCTATTGTCGGGTCGTGCAAATTATTCCAGGTATCCGTGGTTGCACCAGGCCGTGGTTCGTCGGATCACCCTGAACGTGCTGGGTCGTGTTGGATCGTCCAAATTCCAGATTGTCGGGATGTTCACTGTCCAGGCCGTCTGGATGTTTACTGTCCAGGCATTCGGGGTGTTCACTATCCAGGTCCTCCAGTGCATCTCCACATGCGGATGTCACCGGCCGTCTATTGTCGTTTGTGTTGGTAGAATGCCAAGCAAAGCTCGTGCCGTCCGACGGTGCCCGGGTTGGTAACTCGGGCTACACTCGACAGCCAACTCTACCGACCTTGCTCCAGCTCCACGCCCGTCGCCTCCCCATCCCCACTCACTCGCATTACCCCGTGTCAGTGTTAGTTGAAGGTCAACTCGCCGGTGATGTTTCCGGCTCCGAAGTGCATACACCAGGCGTCAGAGCGTACGCAGCTGATTCGTTGTTTGTCGAGGACCAACTGCCATGTTGACTGACGGGACACAAGGTGCCACGAGTTGAGGGGTTGTGAGTTTTCAGCTGCTCGTCCAGCCACCCCGTTTCTGGCCGCAGCACGGCCTTCGTCGCGCCTTAGCCGGCACGTTTGTGGTAGCTGGTGGCTGCGGAGAGCAAGCCAGCAAGGGCGTCGCCACCGGGGGGGCAGGGGGGGGGGCAGTCGCCCCCCTGTCGTGAGACTGGGGGGGCGCCGCCCCCCTGAAATTTGAGGAGGCCCCTATCCGGAAATGCACAGGAAAAAAGTGAGCAAGGAGGCCGACGAGACATGAGAGGAGGCCTCCAAGACGTGAGAGGAGGCCCCTAATTCGAAAGAAGGAGTCACCTAGGAGAAGATAGCAGGCCCCAGAAATCAAGAGAGTGCCAACAATTGGCACGGAGGCCCCCAGGAATGCAAAGGAGGCCCCCAGGATTTAAAAGGAGGCCCCCGTGATTACAAAGGAGGCCCCCAGGATTGTAAAGGAGACCCACAGGATTGCAAAGGAGGCCTCCAGGATTGCAAAGGAGGCCCCCAGGATTGCAAAGGAGGCCCCCGTGATTACGAAGGAGGCCCCCATGATTGCAAAGGAGGCCCCATGATTGCAAAGGAGGCCCCCAGGATTGCAAAGGAGGCCCCGTCGAAGGAGGTCCCCAGGATTGGAAAGGAGGCCCCCAGGATTGCAAAGGAGGTTTCCAGGATTACAAAGGAGGCCCCCAGGATTGCAAAGGAGGCCCCCAGGATTGCAAAGGTCTTCAGGATCGCAAAGGAGGCCCTCAGGATTGCAAAGGAGGCCCCCATGATTGCAAAGGAGGCCCCATGATTGCAAAGTAGACCCCAGGATTGCGAAGGATGCCTCCAGGCTAGCGAAGGATGCCTCCAGGCTAGCGAAGGAGGCCCCCAGGATTGCAAAGAAGGCCCCATGATTGCAAAGGAGGCCCCCAGGATTGCGATGGAGGCCCCCAGGATTGCAAAGGAGGCCCCCAGGATTGCAAAGGAGGCCCCATGATTGCAAAGGAGGCCCCCAGGATTGCAAAGGAGGCCCCCAGGATAGCGAAGGATGCCCCCAGGATTACAAAGGAGGCCCCCAGGATTGCAAAGGCCCACAGGATTACAAAGGAGGCCCCCAGGATTGCAAAGGAGGCCCCCAGGATTGCAAAGGACTCCAGGATTGCAAAGGAGGCCCCATGATTGCAAAGGAGGCCCCAGGATTCCAAAGGAGACCCCCAGGATTGCGAAGGATGCCTCCAGGCTAGCGAAAAAGGCCCCCAGGATTGCAAAGGAGGCCCCCAGGATTGTAAAGGAGGCCCCCAGGATTACAAAGGAGGCCCTCAGGATTGCAAAGGAGGCCCCAGGATTGCAAAGGAGGCCCACAGGATTGCAAAGGAGGCCTCCAGGATTGCCAAAGGAGGCCCCCAGGATTGCAAAGGATGCCCCTGTGATTACAAAGGAGGCCCCCATGATTGCAATGGAGGCCCCCAGGATTGTAAAGGAGGCCCCCAGGATTGCAAAGGAGGCCCCCAGGATTGCAAAGGAGGCCACCAGGATTGCAAAGAGGCCCCCAGGATTGCAAAGGAGGCCCCCAGGATTGCAAAGGAGGCCCCCATGATTGCAAAGGAGGCTCCCGTGATTACAAAGGAGGCCCCCATGATTGCAAATGAGGCCCCCAGGATTGCAAAGGCCCACAGGATTACAAAGGAGGCCCCCAGGATTGCAAAGGAGACCCACAGGATTGTCAAGGAGGCCTCCAGGATTGCAAAGGAGGCCCACAGGATTACAAAGGAGGCACCAGGATTGCAAAGGAGGCCTACAGGATTATCAAGGAGGCCCCCAGGATTGCAAAGGAGGCCCACAGGATTGCAAAGGAGGCCCCAGGATTGCAAAGGAGACCCCCAGGATCGCAAAGGAGGCCTCCAGGATTACAAAGGAGGCTCCCGTGATTACAAAGGAGACCGCCATGATTGCAAAGGAGGCCCCCAGGATTGCAAAGGAGGCCCACATGATTGTCAAGGAGGCCTCCAGGATTGCAAAGGAGGCCCACAGGATCATCAAGGAGGCCCCCTGGATTGCAAAGGAGGCCTACAGGATTGTCAAGGAGGCTATCACATCAAGACCTATAAAAAAATAGAACTCGATGTCCAAAAGTTCACACCGAGACTCGATCGAACGGACCCCAGCACCGGAAAATTAAGAACAGTTCCGGCAAAAATTACCCGGAGGGCTTTTATACTACGAAAGGTGCCATCGGCTGAAAAAAAATCCTTCGGTGGCCGCAGTGGCATATCAAAGGGGCAAATGCCCCCTCCCTCCTAAGAGGGATATGCTCCCAAGAATCGAGCCGAGTCCCCCAAAAGTCGTGCTGGGGCCACAAAAATTCGCGTAGGGGCTCCAAGTAAATGCGGCGGGCCCCAGAAAACTCGCTCCGAGGCCCGAAAATCCGCAACAGGAACCGCCAAGATCGCGTTGGGCCACAGCTAAGTACAACGCGCCCCGCAAACTCGAACCGGTCCCACCAAATATCGTGCTCGGACCCATAATTCCCATCGGTAGTACCACAAATTTGGTCTGGGCATCAAAAATTCACGTCGGGGCTGCCAACAATTGGCGTCTAGGGCTCCACATAAGCACCGTGTGACCCCCAAAGTCGCATCGGTATCCGAAAAAGAAAGCCGGAGCCCTCCAAAATAAGGAGGGATTCCAAAAAAAGTCCGGGTCAGGAAAATGGTTCTGGAGCACCGAACATATCATCAGATGCCTTGAAAAATCGCGTACGGCATCGAAAAACATACCGGAGCTCGAAGAAAATCGAGGTGAGATGGAAAAACATGGCGCCAGGGACTCGAAAAATCAGGCCGAGATTCGGAATTTAAAGAAAATTCAGAAGAGGTCCACACAAATCGCGTTGACCCCAGATAACTGGCGTTGGGTCCCCGGAACCACGCGCCTGGGCGCGATAAGTTGCGCTAAGACCCAGAAATATCGCACCGAAGACCCAAAATCGTACTGGGCTCCACAAATGTGCGTCAGAAACCCCAAATAAACACAGCGGGACCCTAAGAGCACAACGGGGACCGAAAATGTAACTGGCCCTCCAAAGCGCAGTGTCGCAAAAAGCGACAGGGCCCTAAAACATGCGTTGCAGCCATAAATAAATATAGCGGGAACTCTAAAAAAAAAACAAAAAAAAAAACAGCGGAAGCTCTCAAGGCACACAGGGGCCATGCGACCGCACAAGGGCCTGAAAAGAGGCTGGGGTCGCAATAAGCAACATGGTCCCAAAACGAACAAAAATACCGGGCACTAAATAAATACATTGAGATCATTGAAAGCGCCCCGACAACTAAGCAAAATCATCGGTGCACAAAGAAGCAACAAACCCTAAAACGAGCAGGGGTTTCGAAAATGCATTGGGCCTCGAACAAAAATGGATTGGAGCCCTAAGACACATCCGTAGACGAATAAATACGAAACGGGTCCAAAGAAGTACACTCAGGCAGTGCCTCGGTTCGGTAGCCAACCTGGAAGCATGTTTAATCAAAGATATGAGGTGCATCAAAGCTCAGCGGGTATCCGCATTTCTTCATCATAAAATATGAGAAGTAGGGAACTAATGATGGAATTTAATTAATCGAATTTTCGCAGCGAACGCCCATACAAGGCATTTCATCACGTCAGATAACGCGCAAGTCTATCATGTGGCAGCAATTAGCAAAGCGTAGGAGGCCCAGCAGAATCCGTAGCATCGCACGAAGTGTGGCGAATGCGCAAGATGGGTGTGCACTAACGTTGGCGTCGTGGCGACCGGGCACTATGAACTGGAATGTCTGAAATTGGTAAATTTTACATTTTAAAGTGATCTGTGTAGGTGTAATTTTAGCAGTGCAAGGTGACTTATCAAGGGATACCAAAAGAATACATTCGAACAGGATGGGGGAGCCATGGTTGAAATCCGACGAATCAGAAACGATAGTGGTAGATTAGGCCCCTCGACAGGATAATTTAGTTGGTCACTAATTATTTTATATAAAAAGGTCACCTTTGATAAAATAGTGGTCGAAATCGGAAGACTTTTTGTTGAGTAGGTGGACCCCTCCAAATACGTTTGCCCCCTCTCCTTGACGCAAATATAGGTACGTCACTGGCACTGGCGGATCCAGGGGGGGCCATTCCGGCCATGCCCCCCAAGCGCTTCAAATGGGGGGACCATAGTGTCTTTGCCCCCCAAAAAAAACCAATAAAAGTAAATTAAATTAAAATGCAGTAACCTTTGCTGAGGTTAAAAAATAGCTTTCCGGGTGAAATAATCTTCAATTTTAAAGGTATTTTGTTATGATTGTTTGGAAGTCCAATATGGTAGCATAGTATATTCTGACGCATCGAGGGTTCTATGCTGTTGAAGTTCTGCTTACAGCAAGAGATGACGAAATCAGCAGTTTCATTATTCCTTCGTCAGATAGGTTCATGAAGTTTGTTTAGCCAGTAACGGGCAAGCGGACCCAGTGAGCCAGATTTCGAAAGCGGAATTTGAACAGGATGTTTTGTGCGAGTAACCAGTTGAGCCCAGTTGAGCAGCATGTTTCGTATGTTGGTGTTGGGGTTGCTAAGATGAAGAGACAGGCTACTTTCACTAGCGGATCCAGGGAGGGACCATTCCGGCCATGGCTCCCCCGAAGCGCTTAAAAAGGTCCTTTGGCCCCCCGAAACGAACAGAAGTAAACTGAATGAAAATGCAGTAACCTTTTCCGAGGTTAAAAAATATCGTCTGAATGAAAGTATCTCCAATTTTAAAGGTATTTTTATAATTGTTTGGAAGCCAATATGGTAGCATAGTACATTCTGACACGCATCGAGGGTTCTATGCTGCTCAAGTTCTGCTTACAGCAAGAGTTGACAAAATCGGATCTGCCAGTGTGTACACGTGCACGAACGTTGACGTGGTACAAGACGTTGAACGTGAACATGAACGCTTTGGTAAACAAGAACACAAATCCCGTAACTTAGAAGCGGTGGAGGTAGGCTGGGGCCCCTACACAGGAAATTATGTTGTCATTAATTATTATTGTAAAAATGGGTCCATTTGACAAATAGTGGTAGAAATCCGATGCTTTTAACCAAAAATAGTGGGAGAATCCCTTCGACCCCTCCTCTGATGCAATTCCTAAGTACGCCACTGGGGGAGGGGGAGGGGGGGGGGGGGCTGACGCCGAAAACCGAAAGTTGGCCCCCCCAAACCGGTGGGCTAGATCCGCCAGTGCGTTTGCTTATTTATACCCTGGTATGGCTCAGTTCTCAGCGGAAAAACAAGATTCTTGCTATTGCGCTTTGCGTAAATGATGCACCATGCCAAGAACAAACAAGACATCAATATGAAGCCATGTTCCCCATTCTGGAACCATACTAAGAGCCTAAAAAAGCAATAGGAGGCCCCCTTTCGGGAGCAGGAGGCCCCTTATCAATATTGCCCCCCCTGGAAGAATTTCGTGGCGACGCCACTGCAAGCCAGTGCTGTAGATCGCGCGGGAAAACCGAAGTGCGTGTTGGTACAGTTTGGTACCACAGTTTGGTACAGTTTGTTGGTTATTGGTTTTACGACACGGCGACCGTTGAGTCATGTAGCGTCGCCAATCTCTCACGCCGATTGGTCGCGGGCGAAGAGTAGCGACAGGTGAGACTCGAACCCACAACCTTTCGATTGTGAGACGAGCATCTTACCCCTAGACCACTCGTCCCCTTGGTACAGTTTGTACCAGAGCTGAGCAGGGGCCTTGCGTGCGAGAAAGACTCGTGGCGTACTCGCTGCACGATAGTTCAGCAGTTGATATCTCGTGACCCAACCTGTATTCACGTCAAACAGTGAGTTAGTTTTGCGGCGTAGACGTGTCCTGGTCACGTGTAACACGTGTAACACCTGTTACACGTGTTACACTGCTGTGGCCGCGGTCAGCGGTTGTCCAGCCCCAGGCCGGGTCCTGGATGCTTTCGCTGAAAGGACGGGCCCGCTGAAAAACGCGAATACGCGTGCAGTGTTTGTGTGTATGATGAATAAGTGAGGAATGCCGATCGACCGATGACGTGTACGTGACGTCATCGGTCGCAAGGCTGCGCAGTGCGGTCCTTCGAAGCTGATGCGGTTTCACTTTGCCACTCGGTGAATCGCTGGATCGTTGCTTCGGGCCCACATCGTGAGCGCTTTGCGAGAATGGCGAACCGGGTATGCCAAGAAGACACAGGAGACGCACTCTCGTCTAATGAATGAGTTTAAGCGCTGTCTCCTGATATAACCGTTATACGGACGTAATCATGGCAATATTGAAAGAAAACACATTGGAGGGTAGGCTTGAGTTGGGGTGGTGCACTTGCCTGCACTTTTCTCCCTCTCCAAAGATTGAGTGCCACCAATTGGCCACTATTGCCGGACCCCAACCGTCTTCTGGCCGTCACTCCGACTCCAGGGTCATCTGAGGAGCACTGCTGGCGTGGCCCCTCCCTCTCCCGTGGAAGCTACTGCTGGCGTGGTCCCGCCCTCTCCCATGGACAGTACTGCTGGGATGACCCCTCCCTGCAGAGGAATAGGTGCCCCTTTAAAAGAAAAAGTCTCCCTCCTGAGAAAAAGGCACCCACTCAGTATCCTCGAGTGCACCCCCCCCCCCCCCTTTCAACGATTGTTTTAACCCAAGGCGCGCATTCAGAGACTCGCAGTGGCGCCCCTCCAGATGAATGTCCGGATGAAAACATCTGGATCCATCTCTGCTCCAAACGTGTCGGGCGCTGCGGTCTTAGGTTGGTTGTTATCCGACTTCAGCTAGCGTGGACGGTGGCAAGCGCCGATTTTAGACTCATTATTTACGATGCAACGCCATGGGGTTAATGCTTGAATTCATATTTGGGGAGCGGGGGACTGTCCGCTCCTATAATCCGCCACCTCTGTTACCTACGATTATTAACATGCAATATTGAGCTCACGAGTAAACAGCTGAAGTTGGGGACGTTTACACCTCACCCTCTCTCCGCCCTGCATGACAATAGTCGCTGCGCCACTGCTGAATGGCATGCTCTGCAGGCCGCTGCACTGGTTTGAGCGGGGACAGTGGCGTCGCCAGGGCTTCACACCGCGGCAGTATCTGGTATCCCAGTGAATGGATAGACAGACCGTTCAGCGTCGGAGTTAATTTTATCGGAATGTTTTGAAAGATAGTATCGACCTTATCAATCTATTGATAACTATCTATGTCTGTCTATCTATTTCTACGACAGTTATCTACGATAACTATCTTATCTGAGAGTCAGAGGAAATAACTCGTACAGCAGGGTCACTGCATTGGCCGCGGCCCTCGCAGTCACGGCCCTGACCCTCGCAGTCACGGGATATGTCCTATTACTGCTGGGGCGGGAGTCAGCAGGGTGGTGACGATGACCCCCGAAGTAGCCAATGAATACGCCCCCCCCCACACTCAAAATGTATTGGACGAGACTCCCCAGATGTCCAAAAATTGTCCCTCTTTCAGACGAATAGTGGCGGGTGGGGTTTCGCCGTGAGCATTTCCTGGACGAGAGGAACCCCTTCAAAGACAGTTTCCGTGGAGATGGGTTATTCTAGCTAACTTGGTTGGTGGATGACAACAGAGTCCCACTATCGCTCGTCGTAGCGACGCCCGTGGCGACGAGGACTGATGCACATTGCATGCGTCCCCGTATGAGTGAGCTGCACCACTTCTTAGAAGCGACCGAAACTGGCCGCGGTGTGGCTACCGACGCAGCCGGACCGGTGACCATGTCAGCAAGTAGACGCGGCACGAACTCGCGCTGCCTCGGTGCGGACGACCCTGCGACAGCATCGCCCTGCCCTTGTCAGCTGTGGGCCCACTCACAACCGGTTTCCGTCGCCGCTCCGCCGCTGACTCACCCATGCGCACCAGACACCCGGTTGTGCCTCGAGGCGATCACCGGTTCGACTCGCGCTGACAGGCCATCTCTCGGGTGCGGAGGGGGAGGGGGGCGCACGGCTGCCGTCCGGCCACAGCCGGTCAATCGTCTGTGCGCGCGCCGACAATGCAGCACACTCTCCTCGGTCCGTTCCGGCGGCGTTCGGCTCCACAACTATTAATACTCCCAGCGAACTGCACCAATGCGGGGAATTGCGCGCCGCGCGCGTGTTGATATGGCGCGCAGTGGCGGCGTGGTACGCCGGGTCGGCACCGCCGCCGCCGCGGCGACCTCCCGAGGTCGGGCGGGCCGCCCGGGCCGAGCGGACTGGCGGCGCCACTGGCCGCCGCCGCCGCCGCCCGGTAGTGCCACAGCCGGCCGCCAGGGGTCCGGGCGGCGGCCGGCAGATTCAGCTGGCTGGAAGGCGCGGCGTGCTCCACGGCTGGCGGCACGACCCTGCGGCGGCGGGTGACGAGTGACGTAGCGGCGGGCCCAGAGGCGTGTCAGGTCGCGCCCCCGGCCGCGTGGCAGGCTCCGGCGAGGGCAGGGGCCGGCGGTCGTGGCTCCGGTGGCCGCCGACTGGCGGTAGCGGTGCCGAGCGAGGACGCGGCTGCGACAGTGATTTTTTTTTCGGTCGGCGTGGCCCTGGAGTCGCGTGCGGCGGCCGCCTGTCCGATTCCAGAAGTGAGAGTGGTACGTGCGGTGCGAGTGTACGGCGGTACCAGCTTGTGAGTGTGGTGCGAGTGTACGGCGGTACCGGCTTGTGAGTGTGGTGCCGGACTGCTCGAACGGGCGTGAATATCAGTGGCGGTGTATTTGCACGGCGCCGATTTTCAAATGCCATTGCCTCTCTTAGTCTGGTTCCACCACACATTGTCGTAGGCCGAGTGGGAAAACCCGGAATGCACTCCTCCGGTTTCCAACTGCATGCGCTTGCGACTCTGTGGTGGATCCAGACTGAGGGCGGCGTTGACAGTTTCTCACGCAGGTGGTCTACTGGTCTATAATTTAACTCGATAGTCGGCCACTGGTCGAGGCAACACCGCCGCCAAGATGCAGCTCGCGAACTATGGCGACATCTTCTCTGAGTCGGACACTGAAAGCATAGATGAGTCGCACTCCCTGACGAGTGGGGATTCGTCCTCTTCAACCTCGTCTTCCTCTTCCTCCTCCTCCTCGTCGCACGGCTCGTACGAAGAGCCGGAAGATGAACAGGTCGAGCCCGAGGCGCAGGAGGAGATGATCGAAGAGGTGCAGGAGGAGGAGGTGACGGCCGTTTTTCACGAGTCGGCGGTGACGGCCGAACGACACACGTGGTGTGACGACCCGAACCACTTCCACTACAACAACTCCTACCAGTACCAGCTGACTCGGGGCTCCAGCTCCAAGTTCGGCAAGCTGTGCGCCAACGTCGGCCGCCGGCTGGGGAAGAAAATGGCTCCGGTAAGCTACCTGCGCACTGGTCGGGTCTAAACAATGATGTCACGGCTCGACGGGGTGGGCGAGAATCTGGCTCGAATGGCGCGGTGCTATCGAGACTGTTTCTGAATCACGAGATACGCCCGATAGCGCTGCGATTTCACGTCCGTTGTTGTGCAAGCACGCAATGAGTACAGGGTCTCGGGCGACGAAATGTAGTCCACGTTTGTGTATTGCTATCGGCTTACAACTAGATAAACAATATCGGTTTAAAAAGCTTGGCTTTGTAAGCTCGCAAACGATGAACAGGGCGCGTAAAAGATAGTTTTCAAACCTTGCAGAATGTCTACACTGCCTGCCCGATCGTATCGGGCCTGATCTGGACGTCGTTCCTCTAAGAGGAAGCAAGAGAGAATACGATAATTTCACAATGAGATCGATTTCCTCTCTAAGGTCCATTTCAGGGGAACAGCTCCCACCAATCATAATCAACAATCATCACCAAGGATACTCTTATATGTTGCATATTGCATCACGTTTGTATTTTCACCTATTTGTATTCATGTAACCTTTTCCACTTTATTAAGTTCATCCCAAGTTCTCACTTGCACATTTCCTCAGGTTTGAAGGATATTGGAGAAACCTGAAACCCAAATTTGCATTCCGGTCACGCGGTGCCGGAGTTCCTAACTTTGGAGTTCCAGCTCAATCTCTTTGCATTGCATTCCAATACATGAAAAACTACTTAAATATGTGATACAAATATATGACAGCCACAGTCAATGAACATGGGACGTTCAAAGGAACTTCTGCAGCGCCTCAAGAGCCATCGTAGGGCGTACTGTCTCTCAGGGCCCTTAGTAAGGGCCCTTAAACCGCTTAGTAAGGATAATCCAAAAGTGCCTTCATTGAAGCCTCCGTTGAGTCTCCAAAGGGATCTCTAGGGAGCCTCCGAAGGGCTCAACCCGTCCTCAGAATGGGCGTTCTGAAGCCTTTGAAACGTTCTGAAGCCTTTGTGCAGACCGCGAGGGGACCTCGGGTGAAGCATTGTCCTGAAGGCTATCTGAACACGTGGCCTTGAACACATGGCCACTGGGAAATTCGATGCTGACGTCACTTGCCACTATTGCGGCGGAAGTCGAAGGAGGTAGTTTGAACATCGATTCCCTTCAGAGGCATGGGCGTCAGCAGATGGCAGACGTGATTTGGCCAGGGTTTGTGGGGGCCAGCTGTCTCTCTTCCCCTTCTTCTGTCCTACTGCCCTGCTCAGGGTAGCAGTGTAGTGGCATTCCTGAGAAGCAGAGGTAATCAAAATTATGGCTGTGATTTTGCGATTCTCTGCGGGGAACCGGGAGAGTAATATGGGATAGGCACGATTGTATAACCGAATGAGGTCACTCTGGCTTCGCCACTGCCCCAGGAGCAGGGGCGTAGGAACGACAGGAAAATGGAGGGGGAGGGACGATTTTCAGGGCGCGCCATTTCTCTGGAGGAGCTCTACTGACTCAGAACATATTAAGTGGTGAGCTAGAGTGCCCCTGGGTGGGCGCATTTTGTACTCGGAGGAGTACCTCGGTTGAACATTCCAGGTGGAGACAGGAGGAATGTACTCGAACATCTTGTAGGGGCGCCTTTTCCAGTCACAGGGGGCGGCGCCGAAAAGTGGGAACTAGTCCCCCGTCCCCCGCTAACTACGTCCATGCCCAGGGATATCCGGATCCTTGTCGTGATGGGTGACATCCGGATCCATACACAGCATCGTAGTGTGTGACGTCCAGATGTATCGTTGACATAATAACCGCATCGCCCGCCACTCTGGCACAAAGCATCAGGGGTCAGTCTCTAACGCACGTTATGTCCGCCTGACGTAGACTTCAGTGCCGCGACATTGAGACGCTGCTACAGTCAGCTTCTGTGTCAGCTTCTGTGTCAGCTTCTGTGTACACTGCTATGTCATCACCGTCACGATTCCCCCCCCAGCTGTCCCTCCATGGCCCCTCTGTTACCCCTCGGTTGTACCTTCGTTGTTCCTCCGTTGTCCCTCCGTTACCTCTCCGTTGTCCCTCAGTTACCCCTCTGTTAGCCCTCCGTTACCCCTCTGTTAGCCCTCCGTTAGCCCTCCGTTAGCCCTCCGTTAGCCCTCCGTTAGCCCTCCGTTTGTCCCTCCGTTAGCCCTCCGTTAGCCCTCCGTTAGCCCTCCGTTAGCCCTCCGTTAGCCCTCCGTTAGCCCTCCGTTAGCCCTCCGTTAGCCCTCCGTTAGCCCTCCGTTAGCCCTCCGTTAGCTCTCCGTTGTCCCGTCGTTGTCCCTCCGTTATCCTCCGTTAACTCTCCGAATTCCGGTGCGAACGGCCGACTCGAACTCTATACGAGTATCGAGCGGTTCCGAGGAACCCAGAGGCGGATCCAGGCAACCGGTTTTGAGTCCACTTGGGGATGGAGGCCAAAATAGAAATTGGTTTCTGATCGGGTGCGACTTTAGGCTGCGCTTAACACAATATTTTCCAAATCAGATGTTTATAGTTTTCCCGCAAATCGTGAATAAAGTACAATTTTCCAAAATCAGGCCATCCGGGGGGGGGGCATGGCCTCGTTGGCCCGACCCCCTCTGGATCCGCCACTGCAGTCACCTCAACTGGTCTCGCTGGGTCAATGTCAGGCTGGTTTGGCCCGGCCTCGGCTCACTATTGTGGATAAAGGCACGTTTGTCATTCTATGAGGTCCCAAAGTTTCAGCGGCGTGACACCGACTGATCAGCCATGTTGCGCTTCATCTTCGGCACCGTTTTCATGAACACGGCGCATGCATTGACAGGGCGTTCGGGTGCTGCGATACTGTGTTTGTTCGTAGGTTACTTAGACCATCATGCTGATCAACTAACACCTGAGTAATCTACCGCGCGTCTCCCACGCAGCCGCTTTCTTCTCGTACATCTGGGACCGGTGGCCATTTTTGTCGTTGCCACCCGGCGGCTGACCGTCTTGCGGTTCGAATCCGTGTCTCTCCATTTTTCTCGGCTCTGCAAAGCCACAACCGACTGGAGAGTCTGCGCGCCATGACCATCCACCGATCACACCCCAATACGAAAAAGTACCGGAGTGACCAGGCACGACTGGAACGCGCCATCTGCAGATGTCGCCACCGGCGCGTCGCCGGGCGTCCTTCGAGTGCCGCCGGCGGAGGCGGATCAGTTTGCGGCCGGCGGCGACAGCGGACCAGTGCCGGACGTGGTCTGCTCCGTGTCGCACGCTGCAGCGGGCCGCCGTCGCTGCTGCTGGACGCTCGCTGGACGCGGTCGGTTCCGGCCGAGAGCCAGGTCTGCTTCGGTCTGGTGCTCTCGTTTGTACCGCGCTAAGCGTCGGCCGAAGGACCGAGAGTGTCGACTGCAGATCTGCCGGCGACAGAGTGTCCACTACAGATCTGCCGGCGACAGAGTGTCCACTACAGATCTGCCGGCGACAGAGTGGCCACTACAGATCTGCCGGCGACAGAGTGGCCACTGCAGATCTGCCGGCGACAGAGTGTCCACTGCGGACCTGAGCGCGGCGAAGTGTCGTCGGCTGTGGAACCGTGAGCGGTGAATTGTCGGCCGCGGATACGGAGTGGCCGTGTCGTCCGCAGATCAGGAGTGGCCGTGCCGTTCGCACATTTGAGGGCTTTACGATGTCGGCGGAGCGTGCTGGTGTGGTGCGTCGCGTACGGAGCTGAGCCGGGCGACGTGCCCGCCGGACCGGAGACGGGCGACGTATCCGCCGGATCTGAGACGGACGGCGGACCAGCTGGATCTGGGACGGGCGACGGACCCACCAGACGGATCTGGGACTGCCGGCGAACGCCGCCGGACGGATCTGGGACAGGCGACGTGTCCCCCGCAGACGAGCGCCGTCGTATGACGGCTGCCGACTGGTGCTGCTGCCGTGACATCTGGTCAGACACTCGACCTCTGAGACTGTGACGTTATCCAAGCTACACACTTGCGACCTTCACACGAACCGTGCGTGGCCAACTAGAGCCGTGCGAACCTCAGATCTGAGATCTGGAGTACGGCGGTGACCTCGGCGACTCGTGAACAACTGTGCGCGGCCCATCAGTGACCGGGTGATTTCTGCACCCGCAACACCTGGTGACCTCGGCAACCTCTGACCCAGCAGCTGGCGCCGACCTGAGTGGCTGGGTGAACACCCGGATCACCGGCGCGTGCTCTTCGGCGGGTGGGCGAGCCGTCTCCCAGCAGACGTACTGACCTGCCTGACGTCAAACTCGGCCGCGCGCGCTGACCGCAGCCACCGAACACGGCTCTTGTCTGGGTCACGGCTCTCGTCGGGCGGTGCGGCCGGAAAATCGATAGCCGCATGTGGACGAGGCTGGCCGCCATCTGTGAGATTGTCGAGTGAAGCGGCTCTGTCCTGTCGCCGACGGGGGTGTGGCCGCGCCTGCAGTCCACCCACCACCGGCGCCGACCACGCACGGCCCGCTGCCAGACCTTGGAAATCAGTCACACGCACACTGCGGTACCAGGAGTGGTGGCGGTGGTCTCGCGACACCAGTGGTGCCACGAGTGGTGACTGCGCTCTCCGCGCCAGTAGTATCAGAGGTGGTGACGGCAGACTCCGCACCTGAGTGGTGCCACAGGTGGTGACGGCGCTCTCCGCACCAGTGGTGCCAGAGGTGGTGACGGTGCTCTCCGCGCCAGTAGTAATCGGAAGTGGTGACTGCAGACCTCACACCCGAGTGGTGGCACGGGTGGTGACGGCGCTCTCCGCGCCAGTAGTATCAGAGGTGGTGACGGCAGACTCCACACCAGAGTGGTATCAGAGGTGGTGACGGCCCTCTCCTCACCAGAGTGGTGTCACGGGTGGTGACGGCGCCCTCCGCGTTAGTGGTGTCAGAAGTGGTGACGGCAGACTCCGCACCAGAGTGGTGGCACGGGTGGTGACGGCGCTCTTCGCGCCAGTGGTGTCAGAGGTGGTGACATAAGTCTGCATCACTGCGTTGCACTCTGTGAGGAAAGCGTCTGCGGTTTTTTTTTATTGCGGTCGACGGCGGAAATCGTGAGATCTGCTGATCACCTGTGAAAAGCTCGTGACACTTCACGGAAAATCTTCGGCAACAACATGAAGCTGAAGCCGCGGATAATTCCAATATTCCGTGTGAGTAAAGCTTGGCCGTCCACATTGTGCTGATCATCAGGCCGATCACGCCTTGGGTGAGCCAACAGTCGTGTGGACTCGGAATAGTTCAACTGGATCTGAATGTCTTTTTGCCAGAGAATCAAAAGTGTGCGCAATCGATCCAATGTATGCAATTGGAGTTTTTGACAAGCATAAGCTACCGAACTTTTAAATCTAAGTATTATGAATCTGTTAAGACAGAATACAAATATAAGGTATGTACATGCATACATACATACATACATACATACATCACACACCCATACACACACACACACACACACACACATATATATATATATATATATATATATATATATATATATATATATATATATATCAAGGGGAAGTCCGTTGGTAACCAAAATTCGATCTTTGGAGAAATGTCTGTATAAGTCTTCGTCACACGATACCACTTTCGGAAATCCGGCCAATGAAACCCGAATAGATGCAATTCCCCAATACGTGCTCAAACACTCCCAGCAGTTTTCTCAGAATCCCGGTGCCTGGAAACCATGGTCTGGGAAATTTCCTGTGCAAATTTTTACGTCAGATGTCACAAGAATAGAGCTATTAAGACAATCACTTGTGCGGGGAAAGTGAGAGATCCGGTTAGACGTGACAGGCGTTTCGAAGGTCAAGTTCTCAATCGCAGTGACTCTGGACACCCGGGAGCAAAGTTTTCAATGGGCTAATGTCCGTTCACTGAACTGAATCGGGACAGTGCCACGAAATCCAACGACTTGCGAGGTGATAACGCAAGAATATTGTGGTATCATCAATCATTCCCGAATCAAAATATGTAAGTCTTGGAAAGCAAGAAGAACGCTTTCGAATTTACATCCGGCGATGGATGTTAATGTAAAGTGGCATCAGTAGGTACGTGCACGCTAAGCGGCAGGTGGCGAAGTATCGCGTACTCATTTTTACAGTTGCAACTATAGTGTAGTTAAACAACCACCCTCTGCCGTTGTTTAATTACACTATGGTGGAACCTTACTACCTCCGGAGGCACAGTGTGTGTTTTTGTCTCTTGATTATGTGTGTCTTCTGCTTCTATGGAAGTTGTCTAAGTCTGTGATATTTTCCCCTAAATGTGACCCTGTCTGACCGGCGTGTCGGCTGTGCTTCGTGTCGGTTGAACTTGTCATTTTTCGCTGATTAGCATTAGCCGTGCAGCGTTTTAACCAGATGCGTAACTTGTAGCAAACCTTTGTCATCACTTGTGTCTGGAGCACTGTTCAGACACTGAAACCCGTTTTTCGGTACAACCCTGTGCCTTTGAGATTATAACTTTAAGAGCAAATTTCTTGCCGTTCTGGACTCGAATCCCGTGGACATTCACCGACCAGGTTTATTTTTAATTGAATGCAGCTAACAGTTGCATTTCAGAGTAAAGAACGGAGAAGCTTCGGCGTTAAAATATTTCGACTTTCGGATGGAGTAGGGATTGGCAGCTTCTTTGCACGGTGCTAATGACAATAATCCACATTTTCAGAGAATCCGATGTGGTATTCTATATTACTATTTTCTCTGCAGAGCATACCATATGGACGATGTGCACTGCAAGGTATATGCACGAGGTGTGTTGCGTAGGGTGCGTTTTGTCGAAACCAGAACGTGAAAAAGCGTCCCTGACTGGTCTTGTGATGGATGCGGTCCACGGCCATAGTCTTTACTTCTACCATTGTTCCAGTCACATCGAGGCTATTGTCCTTGGTGTGTGCGGTAATTGGCTCATGTAAGGGCGTGACAAGGCTGGGCGGGAGATCCATTTGCTCTGTTCTTCACCACGCTAAATGTGTGCCCTGAAATAGTTTCCGGACTGGCCATCGAGAAAATCTTCACCTCTGCTGAAAACCTTGCGCTTGGACCGCCGGTAGTTTTCATGTTTTTACTTGGATCGTGCCAGAAGTACGTTGTTCAGCCGTTTGCAGCGTTCACAATCCCAGTTATGTTGCAGAACGTGAAGGTCAAGAGAAACAAGCCATAGAGCTGAGCACGGATTGGATGAGGTTGCTAATGAAGCTGGGCTGTCTTGGTATCTACCGATCAAGATGGACGTTAACCGCAAACTTGTCAGCTGTATCAGCTGTCTCCCAAACCGAGATCAGCTATCTCCTAAATTTTGTTGAATGCATTTTTCCCTCTCGAAAAGCCTGCCGAATAGCTGGGTATACGAAGGCTATTCATGATTATCAAGGGTGGTAAAATTGATGCAGATCGGGCTCTTATAATCCTCGTGATTGTTGCTTCCGAACCGGCATCTCAGCGCTCTGCGTACATGAACATGCCTATCACGCTACATGTAGGAGTTGCTCTTAGTTCTCTCTTCGTCAGGAGGGAACCAACGTTCCAGTCTTTGATCCTCTGTTAGTGCTTTAGGCAGTGGGTAGTAACACAGAAACTTAGAAGAATGAATTTAGAAGAAAGAAAGAAAGAACATTTAGAAGAAGATTGCTTGTATCTTATATTGCACGTTTTTTTTTGTCATTCCGATGAGATAATGAATGGGCCAGAAATGTATTTGGTTTTGAATGACTGAGGTGGTTGATTCATGTATTTATCTCTTTGGTTTCATTCTCAAAACCAATCAGGAATACCACTTCGCAGAAGGTTCGCTCACTACAGAATTTAAGCAATGCGGCAGTCATGCACTCAGATTGCTGAAGCGAGTGACTAGAGTGGGGTCAGCATGAAGTTACTTGAGAATCCCTGCAGCTGGAGTATCAGTTAAAACTGGTGACATCAGAACTGTACCATGACTGGCGAGACCAATGTTGTAAAATTGTGCCGTCATTTCTGGGATCTTCTTGCCCACCATGCTTTACCATGCAGATCCATGTATTCACCTTCGCTATGGTTTTTGCCGTGTAGTTTTGTTGTCACACCCGGTTGTCTAGGAGTGTATTTTGCCAACAGGCATCAATCGATGTAGATGATTGGCCAGTTGCATGATAGCGACTGTTGGCAAACAGTGGAAATTGAGGGTGGAAGAAGTTGGAAAACTGGCGTCGGAAAGGACTTCAATGCCCTGCTCCCATTTCCTTTCTTCGTTATGCGACAGCGAAGGACGTTAGCTACAATACCATTTTGATGGCAGTGTAATCGAATATCTAGGTAAATTGGTGAAATTCGAAAAAGTTGTGTTTGAATTTGTTTCCTATGATTGGCCATTTTTCACGTTTCGGTTCTCCGAATTTCTATCTAGCTGAACTCCACCATCCGGCGTATAAGTATGAGTGTGAGTATCCGGTATGTGCTGGGAAATGTCTCCATCTGTGCGCGACCTCCGAGGACAGCTGCTGTGGCGGCGACATGTTCCAGTCGACGGAGATTGTTTGTGCCCGCGCCCGCGTCTCAAGGTCGAGCTCCGCACATTGCGCGCGCTCCGTACGCGGCGTTCTGGACGAATGACCCGGGCAGCCGGTCGCAGCTGACGAATCTGGCGCACTGCGGTCGGCGGACGCTCGCGGCGTTATCTGGGGCGTTTCAGGCTGCGACAAAACAATGAAACGGGCGCGTGGAGCACGCGCCCTACTTATCGGCACCATTTTCTCTTCCCCATATAAAATGGCTGCAGCATGGCCAAAGAAGCTTTTTCCGTCTGGCGTCCTTTCTCGTTTCAGAGCTCGGATCCGCGCCTCTGACTGGCGCCAACAACTACTGAAAATGAACTAGTTGTCGGCTGGTGGAAGATGTTTGAAATTAAATCTCCGTATTTTCTCGATTCCAAATATATTTTCATCGCACAATCGTCCATAGATATTGCACACGAGCTCTGAATCCAGCACCTCTCCGACGCTGCCCAAAACGGCTGCCGCCTTGGCCATCATAGGGATAGCGTCACGTGCTTGTTGGCCTCCGTTACTGCCGTGACGTACATTACAGAAGTACCGTGGGATTTCCGGTTCATTGGCGTTGCCTCGCAGTAGGTCATGGTGGCTTGGGCTGTGGACGTCTGACGTTTAAATCCGTGACATTTCTGTGTAAAGTGAAGGTATCGGAAGGAACAGGAACAGGATCGATGTCATGTTGGTTCGCTAAGGCGTTACGCATGGATGCCACTTTATGAAGTTGGTTGGCGGGGGGATGGGGGGGGGAGTAAATGACCTTTTTGATCGCCAAAGCTACCTCAAGAACCATTTGTATCTATTGTTCGCCCATAGGCCCAATGGTTAAGCTTCAGCCTGATTGGGTGGGGGGGACCGATGATTCAGGGAGCGAAATCAGTGATGGGGAGTGTCAGTGGCCCCCTTGGGATATACCTACAAAATGACATCCCTGGCGTAAAATATGATTGGTTTGGTTACTGTAAGTTCAATTGAGACGAATCAAATAGGATTGGGTGTCTGGCACCGTTATTTAGTTACGCACCTGTGCACACTGAAAGCCCCACAATTGAAATGCAGTGTCTTCTTCCAAGGTAGATTCCGTGATCTTCACCAACCTACTTACCACATTATTTACCAAGTGGGTTCACCATCAACATTCACTATTAAGACGCTAAGTTCCGGCGATGCGAAACACTCGGGACACAGACAATCATGTAGTGACCGTGGGATGGTGCCGTTGGTCGAAAACATAGCGCCGCATGCCATTGGAATGACTGGTGAACACTGGTGAAATGAATCTCTCGGTCATGCTATCACACAGTCTGTGTAAATCCTTGGGTCATAGTTGTCTAGCCCAGGTTTCTCGGGCAAAGACAGCTAGATGAATAAGTGCGATGCGTATCACAAGGATAGGCCCCAGCAGGTGTCCGTAATCAGCTCAACAGGGTCTATGTCAGCACAAATTTTCAATAAATGCAACGTTGCATTATCAATCAAGATCTACATGACCGGTGCAGTCGATGCGCCCTAAACCACAAATAACTATCTACTAAATTGAAACGGCCCCGGTGTCACATGTGTCTCCGGGTGCGAAATACAATCCATCGAAGATCATTATCCACTTCCAGCTCCAGGAACTGTTCGGGGATTTGGGATTTCATTATTGTGGCTGCTCAAGTGAATTGGAAAAGAACGCAACGTGAGCAGCTTGCAACTCTCGTTGTTGCTGTTTCGGGCGTTCATGCTCAACAGCGTCGTATTTTCTTTTTTTTTGCTGAGGAAAGCTGCACGAAGTACACATAATACGTTGCAGGAGGTTCCTGTATTGTACTGCGCCCGATGTGGACAATCCCGCACTGACCAAACATATCTCAGCCAGCTGCTCCGCAAGAGCTCAGCTGACTAACTTGACAAGGAAGATGCAAATTGCGAATGTTCTGGCGATCCGTGTCAACGCTACGTTGTCAGTGCTCGGGTGATTCGGTGCTGTGAGTGGCACCACCACTAGGCAATGACTGCGGGAGGGGTGCAACAGTGATTTGTGGCTACTTATAAGAGCGCTATGTAACGCTGGCAGGTGCAATTGTAAAGCCTACTTAGCATCTCTAAAGTAATTTGAATGACATGACTACATTTGCGCGTTGCTCTGGGATTCGTGAATGAGCATGTTTGAGGAGCTAGAAAGTACAACAGCTATAAAGCTATGCTGAGAACGCCCAAGCGTGACTATCAAAATGATCGGTATACAAAATAGCCCCGAACATCTCGTCAAGATATGTTGGTGCAACTTCACCTCGAATGACATGTTGCAGGGGAGGGATAGGGGTGTTGGGCGAAGACCGGATCCGGCCATTATTCCTGCTCAGCGTCATGTTCTCACCCGCAAATGTCCATCGCATGTGTGCTCATCCTTCCGCCGTTGCTACAGCTGGGCAATGTGCACGCGATCATTGGCGTAGCCGGCCAGCAGCGTTAATAAGCTAATGGTGCTGGCGGCTCTGACCACATAGCGGTACATCTAACAACACAACACCATTTGTGTCTGCCTGTCACCGGCAGGACCTGCTTCTGTCTGTCGTCGACAGGGGCTGCGTCTGCCTGTCGCCGACAGGACCTGCTTCTGTCTGTCGTCGACAGGGCCCGCGTCTCCCTATCGCCGACAGGACCTGCTTCTGTCTGTCGTCGACAGGGGCTGCGTCTGCCTGTCGCCGACAGGACCTGCTTCTGTCTGTCGTCGACAGGGTCGAGTCGAAGATGAGTTTCGCCGAACATCCTCGTCGTGTCGTCAAGCTCGATGAATTAAACCCGTGCGGAGCCATAGCCGAACACACTTGGCAGGCACGGCAGTAGCGCACAGTGGGTGCGGAGGCATCTAAGCATTATGCGGCTGTATTACACGGAATTAATTTCGCCTCGAAGGGCTGGAACATGCCACGTGCCGTGTCCACGCTAACGAGCGCCGATAAAGCATGGTCGTTTCGACACACCATGTTTAAGAACTGTTCCAAGCTCATGTCTGCAGGCCATTTAAGGCGAATGTATGCCATTCCCGAAAGATGTCACGCATACCAAGAACAAAAGCTTGACTCACTTGATAGCTTGATAGCACTTTGCTTCCGGATGGGCACTACGTATATTTGTTTCCCATGAAACAACCTCCTTTCAGATTAGTCGTTCGAGAAGGCGCCGAAGCCGGATAAAGTCATTGTTTGGTTCGCTCGGATCTCCTAGCGACTGGGCCGCACAGAGGCCCAGGATTGCATGGACTGCAGTCAGCCTTTGTCGATCTGGATCTAGATCTGGATTTGAATCTGGCTCCGGGCATGAGTTTGAGTCCCTTGCAGTACACTTCTGGTCTAGCGTGGCCACCTGCGCCTGGACCACCACAGCTCCGCAGGTCCAGTCCAGTCCAGCCTGGACCACCACAGCTCCGCAGGTCCAGTCCGGATCGCTCGCCGCCGCGCGCATCCGGACGGGAACATCCGATCCCCGCGACTATCTGAGCGCCAGCCTGAGCCTCGAGATAGCGATAGCGACGCAGCCGGCGTCCGACGGGCGCCGGACGTCAGTGACGCAGCGGCAGGGGTGGCTGGTGCGATACGGCTCCTGCCACGGGTGTGGTCGTGACGGGTGTGGTCGGGTCAGCAGCGGCTCTCTGTAGTCGGCGTCACGGACGGACTCGGAACTACCTCTGACCATCAGACGGCCGTTTTGCATCCTGTCCGACCGTGCTGATCTGACGGCGAACCTTCAGCCCGTGCTGCGGGTGGTGTCGCCGTGAGCCCAGCTGTGCCCCGTGTCCGCGGCGTCGAACATGGCGCAGTACGATCCATTCAGCCTGCGTGCGCCGGCCGCCGCCGGACGGCGTCTGTTTCGCGAGAATCTGGCCGTCACGACCCGGTGCCGTGAGCCGCAGCTGCAGCCGCAGCCGCAGCAGCAGCCGCAGCCGCAGCAGCCGCAGCAGCCGCAGCAGCAGCCGCAGCAGCAGCCGCAGCAGCAGCAGCCACAGCAGCCGCAGCAGCAGCAGCCACAGCAGCCGCAGCAGGACCACCAGAGCGTGACGCGCGTCCGCGGCGCCGCCTCAGGCGTGACCTCTGCCACGTCGGTGCCCCGTCCCTGGAGCCGGCGGCGGGTCGGCGGCCACCTGGAGGGTCTGGTGGCCAGGTTCAGCGGCGGGTCGGACCCGCCCGCCGAGGCGGTGGTCGCCTGGTCGGACCGAGCTCGCCAGGTGGAGCCGGCAGCGCCGCGAGGTGATGCCGGCGGGACGGGTCGGGCGCGGGTCGGTCAGGTGCTGCTGGTGTCGGCACGTGTCCGATCTCCGCCGGGGCGGGCGGCCGCGGCGGACACGGGCGAAACGCCAAAGCCGCGCACACGTGCTGAGGCGAACAAACCTCGCGAGGGCGCT
The DNA here is from genome assembly GCA_034440615.1 of Ashinkailepas kermadecensis. Lineage (NCBI taxonomy): Eukaryota > Metazoa > Arthropoda > Thecostraca > Neolepadidae > Ashinkailepas > Ashinkailepas kermadecensis. The sequence continues at coordinate 384,163 of JAOTOM010004987.1, forward strand.
CGCCACGCGCCATCGCAGGCCCGTCTCCCTCCGGCAGAGGCCATCCTCCCTGTGGCAGAGGCCCGCCTCCCTCCAGTAGAAGCCCGCCTCCTTCCAGCAGAAGCCCGCCTCCCTCCGGCAGAGGCCCACATACCTGCAGCAGAGGCCTGCCTCCCTCCAACAGAGGCCCACCTCCCTGAGGCAGAGGCCTGCCTCCCTCCGGCAGAAGCCCGCCTCCCTCCGGCAGAAGCCCGCCTCCCTCTGGCAGAGCTCCGCCTTCCTCCGAAGCCCCGCCAGCGTCTGCCTGACAATGAACTCTGTGCGACGAGTGCACCAGCCCCAGAATCGGCCGGTGACAGCCTCTCGAAGTCGCGCCGATCTCCTTGGCGTCGCGGCCGAGCGACACCGGTGGGCGTGTCCCCAGTCAGCGCTGCCCTACCGGTGGGTGCACCCCGCCAATGTCCCGCAGCCCGGGAAACTCGACACACCGCCGGTCGCTTTGATCAGCTTGCCCACTCGCCTACACCCCGGCAGCTCACAGCATGACCGAGTCGAGCGTACACAGATGGCCGTGCATATGCAAGGCTGCATATACATATCGACCGGCTGATAAACCAACGCCTCATGAACTGATGCCGACGAATGGGCTAATGGGCGCAAAATGACCCTGGATGTCGATGCGCCCCTAAACCCCAATTAATCATCAACTAATAACGACAGATTGTGGCCGCGCCGAGCCCTCGCCAGGCCGACGTGGTCGAAGCGACGAGACGGCGGGAAACGTTCGCACGCGTTTGCTCGTTGAGCACAGTTTTCCGGCTGACTACAGAGCCGCGTGCGTTTTCCGGGCACCGTTCGTGTTTGCGTGCTGGGCGCAGAACGCCGACTGGTGACGAGAGACGTGGGCCGTAGTACATCGCGCATAATTACAGCTCTAATGTAATCAAGATGAGTGGTGCAGTAGGCAGCGGCGGTAAACAGTGTGCCATCCGCCGTGCTATTGGCCATGGCCGGCTCCAACCACATTTTTCGCTCCATGAGCTCATCGTCTTCACTTTCTTTGAATGTCACTTCCATTGAAAGCTAGCTATTTGCATGTCATGCATGCATGTCATGTATGTCATGTATGTCATGTATGTCATGTGTGTCATGTATGTCATGTATGTCATGTGTGTCTACCCTGCCAACTCAATGTAGCGTCAACAAACGGTGAAGTCCGCATGATAACGCCATATACAGAATGAACAAATGTGAACTGGGATTATTCGGACAAGCATTTCGCACACCCTGCGACTTCTAATGAACACTGCATGTTCGTGTGCATACTGTGCACACGTAACAGGCCAGTATGTGGAATGTCTGCTTAGCTCACAGCGAGTCTGCGCTGCTCTCATATGTTTGGAGTATCGGGAATGACCAGCGGTGTATGTTTATGCCGCGATTGGATGGCCAGCTCACCCTGCAGCAGTCAGCTGGCTTCAGTGGGGTAACGCCCACAGAACGCTCGGTCTCCTGACACGATAGCGACTTTGCGGATTTACTGAGGTTTCTTTTTTACATATGCCTAGTTCGCGCTGGCTCTCGCCACTTTACACTGCTAAGGTGGCTAGACAACTGAGGGGACACAGCAAGCAAAAGATGTTAACACGCTGTATCTCATGGTAAAATAATTGTTGCTTGCAATGCAGAAATAACGCCTCTCTGGGTATGCAGATCATGGTGAGATTTTTGTGTTTCATAATAATGCTTAGCGTGACAATATTTCGACCTAGTGTCCCTTTACCATCCTTCCTTTTTACTACATGTTGCACGCACCGTAACATACATTTGTTGATTACATTTTTAAACACAATGAGCGTGCAGCTGATATTTTTGGATACAATGGACATGCAGCTGATAATACATTTTTTCCATCTTGCAACCAGTATAGTGAGGTAATCGAAGATGCAGTTCGGGTGTTTGTGTTCCCGTGTCCTCCGCGGAGCCGTGGTAGCTCAGTCGGTAGGTAGTTCGGCTCTTGATCGTGAGATCGTGGGTTCGAATCCCACAATCGGCGGCATTACCGAGTTCACTCGCGACCAACCGGCGTGAGAGGTTGGCGACGCTATGTGACCCAGCAGTCGGATGTCGCGTGAAAGAACCCAAGTATGGGCGCTGTATGACCAACGCAGTCGATGCGCCCTTAAGCCCAAATAACCAACCAAAGAACCCAAGTACCTACCTCTTTACGTCCTTCGCCTGCTTCTGATATCAAGCTCTCCTGAGAATCCTCCGCGCCGAATATGTTGGCATCACTCACCATCGAGGTATTGGTGCTTTAGCTTCCGTACCGTGCGTCGCGGCGTCCGTGCGCATGCTCCAACTCTCTCTCTCTCTCTCTCTCTCTCTCTATCTCTATCTCTATCTCTATCTCTATCTCTATCTCTATCTCTATCTCTATCTCTATCTCTATCTCTATCTCTATCTCTATCTCTATCTCTATCTCTATCTCTATCTCTATCTCTATCTCTATCTCTATCTCTATCTCTATCTCTCTCTCTCTCTCTCTCTCTCTCTCTCTCTCTCTCTCTCTCTCTCTCTCTCTCTCTTCTTCTCTCTCTCTCTCTCTCTCTTTCTCTCTTTCTCTCTCTCTCTCTCTCTTATCTATCTATCTATCTATCTATCTATCTATCTATCTATCTATCTATCATAGATAGAGAGAGAGAGAGAGAGAGAGAATCTATAGATAGATCTATCTATCTTTCTCTCTCTCCATCTCATCTATCATTCCATGCTGTCTGTTCTCATCTCAAATGCTCGGCTGATATCACTTCTCAGCTATCCTTTGACCTAACATGTGACCTGTCCATTTACCTGACCTGAAGCATGACTTGCGATGCGAACCATGACTTAGCATTGATCTGAATTGTGGCATGGCTGATCTGTGCTTCGATTCATGATCTTACCCTGGGCCTTGTCTGTGAACAGACCTGATCTGGCGTGCTACCTGTCCGATGGTCTGACCTGTGATCTATCCCGTAGTGGCGGCGAAGTTATAGCGTGCATCTTGCGGTTGTTATCTGGACTTTGTCTTCCGCACCGGTTGACCTGTGATCTGACCTGCCCACTAGATCGGCAGGTGAACTAGCGCGGCTCCAGTCTCCGGCCTCGCTGCTTTGTCCTGCCTGTCAACTGACCTGTGACCTGACCCGTGATCTGTGACCTGTGCCCTGACCTGATGTGACCTGGCATGACCTGACCTGTGACCTGACCCGACCTGTTATCTGACCTGTGACCTGACCCGCCCACCACGCCGGCAGATGAACGAGCGCGGCTCGGGTCTCCGGCCCCGCGGCTCTGTGCAGGACTTCGACAAACTGCGCAAGGAGGCTCTCAGCTCCGGTCGGCCGTTCGAAGATCCAGAATTCGCCGCCGAGGACTGCTCCATCTTCTTCTCCAAGTCGCCGCCGCGCCCCTTCGACTGGCTTCGGCCCCACGTGAGTGTCCCGGGTTGTAACTACGGAAGAGCCACGGTGGATTCCGTAGCTCTTGATCAACTAAGCGGGCGTGTGGAACTTGTCTCTAGTCATGATCCCTTGCCCCCGAGAAAGGATCGGATCTTGATAACATTGCAAGCATCTGACCCCACCGGGATTAGTACTAATTCCGTTGGAATAGTGTTGCACTCGCCTCTGGCTCGCGGCAATCTCCCGTGCGCTAGACAGCTCATAGCGAGCTGCAGGCCGTACGCCCGCTGTCCTACGCTGCAGAGTTGCGGATGTCCGGGACAGCCGCAAACCGCCGCATCTCCTTCCTTCGGCGTCCAATGTGTGGTCACCGGCTGGTGGTATTGCGTCTCGTGCGCCGACTTTTACACCACCGTCACCACTGCACTGACGGCTTATGTATGCTCATATGGAGATGATGTCGCTCGTAAACAAGTCGCATATGCTCTGTGGTGTGATACAGCCTGATGATGCCTTCAGACACGCATACACATACATACTGAGAATGTGCGATTATTTTAGATGAGGTTGACAGATGTTGATGGCTGCACTTGATCTCTGTCCACTGCCACCTACTGATATGGATGAAGACGACAATGTATGGCAGCATGTACGACTCACGGTCTCTTACTGTGCCGCAGGAGATCGTCAGCAATCCCCAGTTCATCTCCAAAGATGCCTCCCGCTTTGACGTTCAACAGGGAGAGCTTGGTATGTTGACGGTCGGCGGGATGTCACTATATATATATATATATATATATATATATATATATATATATCGTCGTCAGATATGTTCTTCAAGCAAGTTTCGTTAAAGCTCAGCACATATCGAACATGCTCTTCAGAAACTTAATGTCTTGATCTCAAACGAAGCTTGTTTAAAATATAAACTATTCGTTTGTGATCGTTGTCAATAGAATGCGAAAGTTAGCCAAGACTGGTTATCATCACAACACGCATTACTTTCTTTCTTGGCCCCTGAAAGGCATCCTTGACCCCATGATGCCGAAACTCATCTGTGACCCATGCAGTGACGAGACACATCCTGGGCGCCCAGATGACTGAGACACATCTGAGACCCATCAAGTGGCTAAGACACATCCTGCACCCCCAGCTGACTGAGACGCATATGAGGCCCATCAAGTGACGAGACACAACCTGGACCCCCAGACGACTGATACACATATGAGGCCCATCACGTGACGAGACACAACCTGGACCCCTAGATGACTGATACACATATGAGGCCCATCAAGTGACGAGACACAACCTGGACCCCTAGATGACTGATACACATATGAGGCCCATCACGTGACGAGACACAACCTGGACCCCCAGATGACTGATACACATATGAGGCCCATCACGTGACGAGACACAACCTGGACCCCTAGATGACTGATACACATATGAGGCCCATCAAGTGACGAGACACAACCTGGACCCCCAGATGACTGATACACATTGACTAATACTGAATTGAGCCCATCACGTGACGAGACACAACCTGGACCCCTAGATGACTGATACACATGACAGCCTGTACTGAACAATGAGGCCCATCACGTGACGAGACACAACCTGGACCCCTAGATAACTAAAAAAAAAAAGAGCCCCAACAGTGATGACATCCTGGATCCCCAGGCGACACATATGTGCCTCAGCAAGTGGCTGCGACACATTCTTGGCGCCAGATGACATCAGCTGCGTTCTTGACTCTGGTCGAATGCCCTACAATCGGATTCGGTCGGCGCGTCGTGGAGCCCGTGGAGCCCGTGACGAGCCACAGGCGGATGACACGTGTCCGTGACCGCAGGCGACTGCTGGCTGCTGGCGGCCGTCGCTAACCTGACCCTCAACAACGACCTGCTCGCCCAGATCGTGCCCGACAACCAGAACTTCGACGACCAGTACGCCGGCATATTCCACTTCCGGTGCGTGGTGGGCGACCGTGTGCAGCACTGCATTTGTTTCGCTTTTTCACTGCCGAAAGAAGAGAGGGAACGTCGGCAGTAGGGCACCTCAAACCTGGTATCAAAGTGATATTGTATCTCAACATGTTGTAAAATATTTAAACAATGTCATTGTATGGATGCTGCGCTACGGTTTGTGTATATATATACACGCCAGTTTACACCATAGCATGTACTATATACTGATGTATTACTTTAATATCGTATAATAGCTTGCAAGAGCTTCTATTTGCGTGGAAAAATGATAGTGTATCTCAATATGTTGGAAGTCTTCAAGCAATGCTATTGTATGGATACTGCGCTGCGGAAAACACGTCCCTTATTTCAAGCCAAATCATGACAGTCAAGTTGGTGATACATTATGCGTGCTCTTAGCTTATTTAATTTCGTTTTATGGCACATAATTAGAGAACTTTTGACACTTTTGATCTCTCTAAATCGAACGTGGATGCTGCTTGAAGTGGCTACGTTTTTACTTTTCCTAGCTATGCTACGAGTGCAAGCTTTTGTTCAACGGTGTCGCATCGGTGCGTATTCCAACGACTGCTTGTCGCGTTGGCCCTGCATGCTTGGTACTTACCACTTCCATTGTTGTGCGAGTTTTCGAACGACCGTCTTTCCGCTAAAGCAGGCAAATGCTAACGGTACCGCAACATGTTCTTCCTGTGTGCACAGGAAAATTATCCTGCCTGATGACTGTATTGCCGCCTAACACCAATGCTGCACATGGCGATGATCACACGTGGTGCTTGTCATGCCCCAATAGCCTCGGCATTATCGTTATTGGTTTCTTGCGTTCACAGGCGTTTTCAGTTGAAGATAAAGTTAGTTAATGAGCACCAGGGCATGTCAGGCCAAAAAAAAGCCTATACTCGTGACGACAAAATAACGAAAATACGCATAACTAGTGAAATGGCTGTAATCGAATATAGTCATGATCTTCTGGCCCGTACTAATGTCCCATCACCTCGTCATCACGCAATTTAGTTAGGTATTTCGGCTTCGGGGCGCATCGAGCTCAACGGTCATATTGAGCGCTCCGTCGGAGCGCTCCGTGTGACCGCAGGTGGTGACCGTGCGACGGCCCATGTACCAGACTCCTTGTGACCGCAGGTGGTGACCGTGCGACGGCCCATGTCCCCGGCTCCTTGTGACTGCAGGTGGTGACAATGCGACGGTCCATGTACCCGGCCCCTTTTGGCAGGTGGTGACCGTGCGACGGCCCATGTATCCGGCCCCTTGTGACCGCAGGTGGTGACAATGCGACGGCCCATTACCCGGCCCTTGTGACTGCAGGTGGTGACAATGCGACGGCCCACGTACCGGTCCTTGTGACTGCAGGTGATGACAATGCGACGGCCCATGTACCCGGCTCCTTGTGACCGCAGGTGGTGACCGTGCGACGGCCCATGTACCCGGCTCCTTGTGACCGCAGGTGGTGACCGTGCGACGGCCCATGTACCAGACTCCTTGTGACCGCAGGTGGTGACCGTGCGACGGCCCATGTCCCCGGCCCCTTGTGACTGCAGGTGGTGACCGTGCGACGGCCCATGTACCCGGCCCCTTGTGACCGCAGGTGGTGACAATGCGACGGCCCATGTACCCGGCCCCTTGTGACTGCAGGTGGTGACCGTGCGACGACCCATGTATCCGGCCCCTTGTGACTGCAGGTGGTGACCGTGCGACGACCCATGTATCCGGCCCCTTGTGACCGCAGGTGGTGACCGTGCGACGACCCATGTATCCGGCCCCTTGTGACTGCAGGTGGTGACCGTGCGACGACCCATGTATCCGGCCCCTTGTGACTGCAGGTGGTGACCGTACGACCGGGCGACACACGTGGGTGATCCCGTGATCTCAGGTGCTGATGGTGCAGCTGCTGGGTGGGGGTGCCTGATGGGCACACCTGTGATCTCGGCTCCTGGCAGCCGCGCCTCTCCATGCATGTAGTCGACCCCTGTGTGACCCCTGTGTGATGCCTGTATGGACGCCTGTGCGGGGATTGAAAAATAAGATGTCTCTGAACATCTTTTCATCCACAGCATTATCCTCTCCGGAAAATTATCCTCTCATTTTCTCCCTGGTAGGTTGAATGGTGTTGTTTGACAATGCCTAGCTCACTGTTTGTTGATAAGATGCCCCCAACTCACTGGAAGGTACAACATGACATTTCTCACGTCGTAAAGAGAAAGACAGCTCTCCTCTCCTGATTCGATGATGCAAAGTTTTCCTCTCCACATCCAGGATCCCAGAATGTACATTCATCCCTGTCCCTGTGACCCCAGATTCTAGCGGTATGGCCGCTGGGCAGATGTGGTCCTGGGCAACCTGCCCATGGCCACAGGCGGCTGTTGGCTTTGACAGCATGGTGCTGTGTGGACATTATTTTGGGTGTCCCCTGTGTGACTTCAGTATGGCCTGTTATACGACCCCTATGTAATCCATTTGACCTCAGGTTTTGTCAGCAAGGCTGCTGGATAGACGTGGCCGTGGGATACTTCTTTGTGGCCCCTGTGACCTATGCGTGACCCATGCGTGATCCATATTTGACCTCTTTGTGACTCATGTGACCTTAAGTTCTGCCAGCACAGCCGCTTGGTAGGTGCAGCTGCAGATGCCCCTATGCGACCGTGCCGTTACTTACGTATGATACCGCGTGATCACGTGGCCCCAAGTTTGAAGGCACGGCCGGTGGGGATGTGGTCGTGTGCGAGCCCTGGGTGACCTCTGCGTGACCTCTACGTGACCTCCGTGACGGCAGGTTCTGGCAGTACGGTCGATGGGTCGACGTAATCGTGGACGACCGGCTGCCCACCTACAACGGACAGCTGGTGTTCATGCACTCAGAGGAGAACAACGAGTTCTGGTCCGCTCTCCTCGAGAAGGCCTACGCCAAGTGAGGATTCCCTGTGCGGGCTCACCGCATTTTTACGGGCGTCAGTTCATGTTCAGCATTTGATTGGAATCGCAGTGATGGGCTTCGTCGCACCTTGGTTCCATTCAGACCTGATTCGCGTCTTACTAAACATACATGTCTGTGTGTTCGGCGAAGGCTCGTGCCCGAAATGTTTACGCTTACCGTCAGACGGCCAAAGATCAGCCGCCACGCCGAAGTACAAAGGTTGGTTGTTACTTCGTGGTCTGCGAAGACCAGTGTGTACGCGCCTTACAGGTTCAGAAATAGAAGTCAGCGATCGAGTGGGATAAGAATGAAATGAGTTGCACAAATACCGATCCATGGTGCGGTCTTCTGTGTTGATGCATTCATGGACTTAGTTACACTATTAGATTAGTTAGAATTATCCGTGCCTTTCTGTTTCCATCTCCAAGTTAATTTTGGAAGAGTTCCTGTGTGGGTGCTGACCGCATTCCATGGATATCTCAGAATTATACAACGGACGGCATGTGGCCGGTGTAGTAGATGCACCCCAATTCCGCAATATCCCAACTGGCTAATTCATACAAATATGGGAATGCTTGAAATTTAAGATGTGTTGATTACAGACTAATGATCCTTGACTCACCTTGCGCCCAAACAAGTCGACTAAGCAATGTTGTTAATTGGGGACGAGTGGTCTAGGGGTAAGATGCTCGTCTCACAATCGAAAGGTTGTGGGTTCGAGTCTCACCTGTCGCTACTCTTCGCCCGCGACCAATCGCCGTGAGAGATTGGCGACGCTACATGACTCAACGGTCGACGTGTCGTAAAACCAATAACCAACCAATGTTGTTAATTATCTAGCAAGGCTAATGGGCAAGATGTCGGAATGCTCCTCGTACTGAATAACGGCAGATACTGGGCAGTTACGGCTTGCTATTTTAACATGAGCCAAAACGGCACGTAGATCCTCATCACGTAGTGACGAAGGAAATGCTGATCGCATGGTACTTGCATATTCAAGTATTTTGGGGTGGGAGGAGATAGGGTGGGGGCTCTGGCTTACGAACATCTAGATTGGAAGTGGTATGTTGTTATGTTATATGGAGTTAGTGGTCGTTAAACAGTGCTGTAGCTACTGAGTTAACGGCTCCGTGTCAGTGACACGCAGCTTTGGGCGTTCGATCCTGGTTGAGGGCGATTTAATTTATGATTGTGTTGTACTCCCCAAATGTAAAATGTTTGCTTTGTTTCGGATACAGGAGGGAGTGGGGAGGATTAAGCGGGCTACGTTTGTGGCGAATCCTCAACCAAGTTACTGCCAAGTATTGTCTTAATGCAAGAACCATTGTACAATCCTGTGTATCACTCATATCCCGTATACTACTACCCATGTTTGAAAGTTGTCCTGGTTCACCTTTGCATTGCGTCCTCGCGTCACCGAGGGACCACTTTTAGTGCTCTCTTATAAAATACCCAGTTTCAGAAAGCTCCTCTCTCTATCTCTTTCTGCACCATCTCCTCAACCTCACCGCATCAGACCGCACGACCTCAGACTGCACCATTCAGACATGACCTCCCTCAGGTATTATCACCATGTGACCGGCCGCCACCACCCCACCAGACCGCACCCGCTCAGACTGCACCCTTTAGACCTGACCGCTCTCTGACGTCACCACCACGTGACTGGCCGCCCTGGCCGCCAGGCTGCACGGCTCCTACGAGGCGCTCAAGGGCGGCACCACGTGCGAGGCGATGGAGGACTTCAGCGGCGGCGTCACCGAGATGTACGACATCGACAAGGCGCCCGACAACCTGTTCAAGATACTGTACAAGGCCGACGAGCGCAAGTCGCTCATGGGCTGCTCAATCGAGGTAGGGGCGTCGGAGACTTAGTGGTTAGGCTGAGTGTCCGGCATGCCAGAGGTACGGGGTTCGATTCCTCGCGGTGCCCGCCCTTCCTGCCAGGGTGAGAGGCGGGCGACGCCATATGGCCTCCGCTGCTGGGTGCGTCGTAAAACCTACACCCACCGCCTCAATCGAGGTGAGTTCATCAAGCCGTCAAACTGGGTAATGCTTGTGGAGATGTGGACCGGCGATTAGCCGCGGATTTGCTGCGTCTCCACCGCAACAGCTGCTCATTGCTCTCAACTGCTGCACCGCAACAACACCTCCGTGCAGGGACTCGAATAGTACGCTAACTGGAGGGTAAATTTCCCCGCACCCCCACCCTCAGTGATCGGAAAATGTCTTCATTTTCATATGCAACATCGGTTAAGCTTGCGACATTTGTGTGCATCATTTTTGCGCATGTTTCTGGAGCACGTGTCCCCCAGTGAAAAAAATCGAACCCCTGCCTCCGTGTGTCCGACAGCCGGACCCGAACGAGCTGGAGGCGGAGCTGTCCAACGGTCTGATCCGTGGCCACGCCTACTCCATCACCAAGGTGTGTCTGGCCGACATCGAGACGCCTCGCGTCAGCGGCCAGATCCCCATGATCCGCATCAGAAACCCCTGGGGAAACGAGGCCGAGTGGAAGGGCGCCTTCTCCGACTCGTGAGTATGTGTCGGTCCGCTGATCGACGCGACAACTCGTCACTGCTTACCACTGGGGCGGGGATGGCCGAGTGGTTAAGGTGTTGAGCGCTGGGTACCAAAGGTCCCGGGTTCAGCACTCGCACCACTCAGGACATTTCCCGATCCCGCGGCCCACCGGCGAAACAGTGTGGGCGGCGCCGTTAGCCGTGAATGTGCATAAAGTGCGTCGTGAGCCGCCCAATAAACAAACAAACAACTGCTAAGCACTGCCTCCGCCATGACAAGATGTTGACAGCAAATCAGCAAAACACCACCGGTGGTGTTTTCCGACCGTTTGTCATGCAACTCCGACAGGTGTGATGTCTTGCAAAATATGACTGCGTCTGTTCTCAACCCCGATGGTGGCGGCGCTCATGCTATTGACTGTCTGAGGACGTTGGTGTCGTAAAGTGATGCAAGCCGCGTTGCGTTAGGGTACAATGCCAATCAGCAGTGTTCAAAAAGTAAATCGTGAAGACCCCCTTAGGAGTTCGGTTATCTTCATTGAATGTGTTTTAGCACGGGCCAGTACTAAAATAATAGTTTTCCGTTAGGTGTCAGATGTCGAAATTCGGCGTGGAAACGATGGAAACGTAACATAACTTACAAGTTACTCAAACACAATTTTTATCCAACAGCGTACTCATACATGCACCTTTTTCCTTTGTTTTAGGACATCTAATTTTGGGATAACTATTTTAGCGACAAAGATGCAAAATACCTATCCTTATCAACTGATATTGTATAACAGACCACATCATTGGCATTCCTCGTACATGTAATTGTGCTAAGATATGTTCGTGCGTCAACATCCGCAATGGTAAATATAAGCATGATGCTTATCAACAAGATGCCGTTAGAAATTAGATACGAAGGCTTCATAAAAACATCACGAAGCACGATGTCGGTACTTCGTTGGGAGGTATGTCGATTCACTGTTCAGAAAGTGATACATTCCACTCTATTTCACGAATAATGTATCGCTGGCACGGGGACCGGTATGGAGTGGGGCGAAATCTGCATATGCACATGCAATACATGTGCATATAGGGGGATTCGGATGGTACCGGACAGCAGTTATTACCGGACACCTCAATTTATCCACATTGGCAACCCTGACGAGCTGTACAGAAATGTATTTATAAACACTGTCGCGATCTTAATCCGTTGCACTTGGCGCGCGGACATGTGGCGGGAAGGTGTGTTTTTGAAAAAATAATAATACCTTTTCAATGTTTAACATTTTGTATTCTTAGGCGATTAAGCTTATAATGGAGCTTCGTTTGTGAGAAATAGTCAAAATTTGCATTAAAATGTGATCACTATATTAAATAGATCACTCTATGTTAAACAGATCACTATGTTAAATAGAACACTCTATGTGATCAAAGATTGCAAAGTGCAATCAACTGCAAATTGCTGGTGGGCCCAATGCATCGAGGCAATGAGTGCTGCCAATTTAGTTGGTGGGGCCCACCCAATATGGTACCATGTTAAAAGAGCAGGGAGCCTTTGACTTGCCCCTAGTTCACAGACATACCAGTATATCCTCGAAGAAGCTTGTCGGATGATTATATCTGACTGGTGTATCCATACAACACCACAACCCTTTGGTTTGCCAGTATGCTCTGTCGAAGCTCGTATAATGATTGACCTGACCTTGGCCTACCCATAGGTCACCTGAGTGGCAATATATTCCCGAGGAGTCTCGTCGAGAGATCGGTCTCACTTTCGATGCTGACGGCGAGTTCTGGATGACATTTAAGGACTTTCTCGGAACTTTCCAGGTGAGTGAGCCTCTAAAGTGACAGCTATTTGAGTTATGTCTTTATGTCTTAAAACAAATGAGTTGTGCAGTCGTCGAAATATTTGTCATCACCGCCGTTTTAGGCGTTCCTTAACGCTGGTCCATGCATTTGTTGGGCTATTGCGAACATCATCTTCCCATGGGCTTGCGATGGTTTCGCATAATCTTTGGATTATAACCTTGTAGCTGATGTCTTAAGTGTTTTGTGGGACATAATTAGACGTGCGATAATTGCGTTATATTGCAGCTGATATGCGATGCAAGCTATAGACAGTGCTGCTGGGACAAATAAATCAATTGCGAAATATTGCACCAGTCGCGTGTTAAATTGCAGTGCATCCATGTGCATTGCGCAAAGCGTGTTCTAAAAGGGAAGTGCGGCCTTCTAAAACTTCCAAATTGCGATGTTCCATACTGCTTCAGATGAAAATACAGGGCACCAGATAAAAAAAAACATCACATTGAACTTTTCCAAGATGATACCAATTCTAAATAATTATAAGATAATATTTACCGAAAAAGCGAAAGAGTAACTTTTTTCAACAAAAATCTGTTACCACAAATTGTTCGGCAGCAAACTCTCTGTATCGAGAGCCCAATGCTTGTGCCAGGGAATTGGTGTTATTCATGTCAGCCTTGCTGCGACATCGTGAGCGGTCCATGCCATCTTGAAGAAAATGTATCGGCCTTCAGTTATCAGAAGGGGCCGAATGTCTACTATATTATTAATGTCGATCACGCGGAAGTATTATTACCCTAGAAACCTAAGTGCGTATGTGCAGATGCAACAATTACTAATCTTAATTGCTCAAAGTTTTATCACGTTTCAGTATTTTCTTCAGATTGAATCGCAACGCCATCACGTGTGCCGTCTCACAAGGGACACACCACAGGATGTTCTGACGGATGCGGAAATGGTGTCTGCAGCGCCTGGAGGTGTGTAACCTGAGCCCGGACAGTCTCGAAGATGACGACGAGGAGATCAAAACGAAGCGCTGGGAGATGTCGGTGTTTGAGGGCGCCTGGGTTCGCGGAGCCACCGCCGGTGGCTGCAGGAACTACATCAGTAAGCAGGCTGCTAGCTCGGAAGGACCGGGCTGTCCGGCTAGCACGCCCCCCCCCCATCCTCCCTTGGATCTAGCGTTAGGTTGGTTTATTTTAGAGACACATTGGGTCCTACAGGGACGCTGCTGAGTTGTGCAAACACGGGACACGTTTTAACTGAGCCGTAGTTCACTGTAAATCCAATTATGTCTACGAAATATGTAAAATTAATTCAATGTGCATCGGAGCGGCTTAATGCTGCTCCGAGTGCGATGCACACATGAATACTTCATTTTTGTAACCATGTAGCTAGCCTTGGCTCCCCATCAATTTGATGGTGGAGATAAATATTCTAATACAACGAAGAATGGCTCTTAGATGCTCCTGGGTTTTGGACATTGCGTGTAAAGAAAGCATACGACCTTCAATATACCAGGAGGTGCTGAGTTGACATCAAAGTAACGTTAAAGATTATGCTTTATTACTCAACGTTTCGGCCAGGGGCCATCGTCAGGAGATCGCCACTCTGACGTGGCCCTGCAACGTTGGTAATAAAGTATAATCCTACTTTGTGTCAACTGCCCTCCTATATTGAAGGTCGTATGCTTTCTTTACACGCAATGATAAATATTCTTCATGCTTGTCCACCTGACAGAAGCGGCCTTCACAAACTGACCCTGGAGCTTCGGTACTTTTAAACCCATGTTCGTGATGTTCTTGCCTGAGATAAGCGTACGGCTGAAATCTGCTCTCCCACCGATCTTGTCCCCTCCAAGCTGGCTGGCTGGGTTCGCATCTGACATGCTTCGACAGCCCAACACGTCTGATCACCAGTGTTTGGACGGAGGAGGTGAGGGAGGCACGGCGGGCGACGACCTTCCAACTTTGAGATTAACATTGACCCTTCGTACGTGCAAAAGCACACTTCACATGACATTCGCCACTCAACTCTGGGGGACGAGTAGTTTGGGGATAAGTTCCCCGTCTCACGATCGAAAGATTGTGGGTTCGATTCTCACCTGTCGCCTGTCGCTACTCTTCTCCCGCGGCCAATCGGCGTGAGAGATTGGCGACGCTACATGACTCAACGGTCGACATGTCGTAAAACCAACAACCAACCAACCGCTGAACTCTGCGGCCGTTCCGGCGGCGCCGCGTGGCCGCGGGCTGACGCTGCCGCCGCCGCCACCGGCAGGCACCTTCTCGCACAACCCGCAGTACATAGTAAACCTGGTCGACCCGGACGAGGAAGACGACGAGGACAAGTGCACCGTCATCGTGGCGCTGATGCAGAAGAACCGGCGCGCCCAGCGCAAGCTCGGCCTCGACTGCCTCACGGTCGGCTTCGCCATCTACCACGTGAGTGCGCCGTGGCCATGTCGGGCGGTGTCCGCGTGGACTTACGGCAGGGCATCTCCTTGCAGGCAAGCTGGTGGGCGAGGGAGATGCCCGCCAGTCATGGCCATTCCCTTGCCACAGCCAGTGGCATTTCCGCATTGCTTTAGCTTTTTGGGGGGGGGGGGGGGCGGGGAGAGTCGGAGTGTGATTGACTCGGATGGTGGTCCGACAAACACCAATACTCCCCCCGCCCCCTCCCTCGGTCGAAGTGTATTACTACAGGCCCTGACGCACTTTGTCGGTGTCGAACGGTCCACGCGAGTTAGAGTGTCTGTTACGATGGTGCAATGCAAGCATGCTGAAGTGTTGCTTTGTGCAATGTGATGGAGGGGAGAGGCGCTCGAAAAAGAAATAGGATAATTCAAAAGCCGTCATGCCGGTCTGTCGGTGGTAGTTTAATATAGGGAAGCGTATTGTTGTTTTCTGGGAGTAGGAAGAACAATTGGTCCATGTTAAGGCACTAAGAATGCTTGGGGCAATACAGAGGAATGTGTCATACAAAAATGAGGAGGTCATCAGGAAGCTTTACTGTGCATATGTCAGGCCACATTTGGAATATTGTGTCCAAGCTTGGTCCCCTAGTTATGAGAAAGATTGTCGGCTTTTAGAGAGAGTACAAAAGAGGGCAACAAAAATGGTTAATGGTATAGGCAACCTGGCATATGAGGAACGATTGAATAAATTGAACATGTTTTCACTTAGATATAGAAGGCTGAGAGGAGATCTCATCGAGGTTTTTAAATTTGTTCATGGTCAGGAACAGGGATATATCAGGGAAATGTTTGAATTTAACAGAAATGATGCAATTAGAGGTCATCAATTCAAAATTAAAGTTAATCACAGCAGGACAAGGTTAAGAGAGTCTTTCTTCACCAACAGGATAGTAGAACACTGGAACCAGCTGCCAGGAACCATTGTCAGTAGCAACACACTGAACATCTTTAAAAACGGCATCGACAATCATTATAAGAATAGGGGGCTTGTTTTCCTGTATTCCAGGGAGGGTTGATCGACAGGGAGGAGATGGGAGTTGGGAGGAGTTTGTAATTGTTGAGTGTGTTATGCAATAGCAAGTGAGTCTCTTATTAAGTCTAAACGCTTTATAACTTTATATAGGGTATACCTTGCAGTGGATTCAGCACCTTCCTTCGGGACGTGATACTGATGAGATTGTCTGTATGACCAACGCAGTCGATGCGCCCGTAAGCCCAAATAACCAACTGATGAGATTGTCTATGGTAGCACAATGGGTATGATGGGAGGAGTTTGTAATTGTTGAGTGTATTATGCAATAGCAAGTGAGTCTCTTATTAAGTCTGAACGCTTTATGAATTTGTGTGGGGTGTGCCTAGCAGTGGATTCGGCACCTTCCTTCGGGATGTGATGCTGATGAGATTGTCTATGGTGGCACGATGGGTATGATGGGAGGAGCTTGTGATTGTTGAGGGTGTTATGCGGTAGCAAGTGAGTGGTGCTAGATAGGCTGGGGTTTATAGCTTCCTAGGAACTTGGGATAAGGGATTGATTGGGGTGAGAGTATGTACATTCCTAATACCTTTTCTAGATAGGCTTAACCCAGATGGGCCCCTGTGGCTCTTATTAAGCCTTAATACTTTATGACTTTATGACTTTCTGCTAACCCTTCACTACTACGTCTACTGCTCCTAACGTTGTTCCCGCTCAACATTTTTGATTGCAGACTTGCTCTGCCCCGGGGTGCTAAAAATAAGGACGTGGAGGAGGAATTTATCTTTTGCAAGTACAGCCCAACCGTGGGTTTCATTTACCCTTCTGATCTGAGAGTACAAGCTATGCCCAGTCCACAGCCTCCTCTCGTCATCTGCAGATGCAAATGCAGTCCGCAGACTGCAGATGCAGGATGTCCTGCTGTATTCGATATTCGTGGTTCCATCTTCCTATCGTACCGCCTGTTTAGGGAAGCTGGCAGCTCCTCATGCCTCTGGCCGCACCCGCTGTGTGTCAGGCTCCCCACCCGCCGTGTGTCGGGCTCCCTACCCGCCGTGTGTCGGACTCCCCACCCGCCGTGTGTCAGGCTCCCCACCCGCCGTGTGTCAGGCTCCCCACCCGCCGTGTGTCGGACTCCCCACCCGCCGTGTGTCGGGCTCCCCACCCGCCGTGTGTCGGGCTCCCCACCCGCCGTGTGTCAGGCTCCCCACCCGCCGTGTGTCGGGCTCCCCACCCGCCGTGTGTCGGGCTCCCCACCCGCCGTGTGTCGGGCTCCCCACCCGCCGTGTGTCGGGCTCCCCACCCGCCGTGTGTCAGGCTCCCCACCCGTTGTGTGTCAGGCTCCCCACCCGCCGTGTGTCAGGCTCCCCACCCGCCGTGTGTCAGGCTCCCCACCCGCCGTGTGTCGGGCTCCCCACCCGTCGTGTGTCAGGCTCCCCACCCGCCGTGTGTCAGGCTCCCCACCCGCCGTGTGTCGGGCTCCCCACCCGTCGTGTGTCAGGCTCCCCACCCGCCGTGTGTCGGGCTCCCCACCCGTTGTGTGTCGGGCTCCCCACCCGCCGTGTGTCGGGCTCCCCACCCGCCGTGTGTCAGGCTCCCCACCCGTCGTGTGTCAGGCTCCCCACCCGCCGTGTGTCAGGCTCCCCACCCGCCGTGTGTCAGGCTCCCCACCCGTCGTGTATCAGGCTCCCCACCCGCCGTGTGTCAGGCTCCCCACCCGCCGTGTATCAGGCTCCCCACCCGCCGTGTGTCAGGCTCCCCACCCGCCGTGTATCAGGCTCCCCACCCGTTGTGTGTCGGGCTCCCCACCCGCCGTGTGTCAGGCTCCCCACCCGCCGTGCTACAGGTCTCTTGCCCATCCCAGTATGTCGCGGACTCGTGTTTTCACCCATCGTGCCTAAAGTCTCTGGCCTCTCGCCGAGTCACAGTTCTCTGACCCCACGTGCGCTACCTCAGATATTTTACCCTTAATCCATCCGTTGGCTTCCAACAACCTGTGTCACAAGTCTCTGACCTCTTTCGTCGAACCGCAGGTCTCTGACTCCCTCCCCCCGGTGTCTGCAAATCTCTGACATCTCCCCGTGTCCGTAAGACTCTGGCCCCTTGTGTCCACGGGTCTCCGACACCCCTCCCTTGTGCCTGCGGGCATCTGACCCCCTGTGCCCGTAGGTCTCTGATCCCCCATGTGTCCGCAGGTCTCTGACCCCCTGTGTCCACGGGTATCTGACCCTCTGTGCCAGCAGGTCTCTGACCCCCTGTGACCGCAGATATCTGACCCCCTGTATCCACGGGTATCTGGCTCCCTGTGCCCGCAGGTCTAGACCTCCCTGTACCCGCAGGTATCTGACCCCCTGCGCCGGCAGGTCTCTGACCCCCTGTATCCACGTGTATCTGGCTCCCTGCGCCCGCAGGTCTAGACTTCCCAGTACCCGCGTTTCTCTGACCCCTGTGCCGGCAGGTCGCCGACCCCAGCGGCGTGTCCACGCCGCTCGACACCAGCTTCTTCCGGTACAACTCGTCGGTGGCGCGCGCGCCGAGCTTCATCAACCTGCGCGAGGTGTCGTGCCGCTTCAAGCTGCCGCCCGGCCAGTACTGCATCGTGCCCAGCACGTTCGAGCCCAACGAGGAGGGCGAGTTCTTGATTCGCATCTTCTCCGAGAAGAAGAACAACATGGAGGAGAACGACCAGGAGGTCGGACCCGGCAAGATCGACGAATCGGTGGGTGGCGGTGCGGAACTGCGTGGTGACTGCACAGGGTGGTCCTTCTGGAAGAGGGTCCCGGTGGGCCGTGGTGAGGGTGAAGTAGTGTAGTCAGCCATGGTGAAGGTGAAGGAGTGAAATCTGGTGAGGATGAAGTAGTGAGTCATGGTGAGGGTGAAAGAGTGAGACCTGGTGAGAGTGAAGTAGTGAGCCATGGTAGGGGTGTAGATTGGGACCTGGTGAGGATGAAGTAGTGAACCATGGTGAGGGTGAAGGAGTGGTATTTGGTGAGGGTCGAGTAGTGTAGTGGGCCATGGTGAAGTTGAAGGAGTGAGACCTGACCTCTATGGTGAGAGCGAAGGAGTGGGACCTAGCTGGTATTATTATTATTTTTTTCTTTTCTTTTCTTCTTTTCCTAATGTCGACCCCTGTTTCGTATGCAGCAGCCTATCTTATTTGGCTACACGCACTATTACAGGCTCGATTGATATTGGGCTTTCCCATCGCCAGCTATTCAAGAGTTATGACAGCCAGCTTAGGATTCCCCGAGGATGCGAATACATATGTCACTTGTCTGTTGTTCACTACAACTGGTTACATCTTTTTTTCGTTTTTGTTTGCAGATAGGCCACCACCAGTTATTAGTAGAAGTAGCCCCAGGAGCACCTCAGCTAGGTAGCAAGCTAGTAACACCAAGGAACTCCTGGGGCCACAAATGAAATGTGTTATGAGGGGGAAAAGGGAGAAGTTGGATCATGACATACACATGCACAAGCACACAAAACTGCATATGCACACATGAAACATGTACACCTACACATGCTTCACATACATAGACACATGCACTCACATATCTATACAAATAAAGTCATAAAGCCATAAAGTATTCAGGCTTAATAAGAGCCACAGGGGCCCATCTGGGTTAAGCCTATCCAGAAAAGGTACTAGAAATGTACATACTCTCACCCCAATCAATCCCTTATCCCAAGTTCCTAGGAAGATATATATCCCAGCCTATCTAGCACCACTCACTTGCTACCGCATAACACCCTCAACAATCACAAGCTCCTCCCATCATACCCATCGTGCCACCATAGACAATCTCATCAGCATCACATCCCGAAGGAAGGTGCCGAATCCACTGCTAGGCACACCCCACACAAATTCATAAAGCGTTCAGACTTAATAAGAGACTCACTTGCTATTGCATAATACACTCAACAATTACAAACTCCTCCCATCATACCCATTGTGCTACCATAGACAATCTCATCAGTATCACATCCCGAAGGAAGGTGCTGAATCCACTGCTAGGTACACCCTATATAAAGTTGTAAAGCGTTTAGACTTAATAAGAGACTCACTTGCTATTGCATAACACTCAACAATTTCAAACTCCTCCCAACTCCCAACTCCTCCCTGTCGATCAACCCTCCCTGGAATACAGAAAAACAAGCCCCCTATTCTTATACTGATTGTCTATGCCGTTTTTAAAGATGTTCAGTGTGTTGCTACTGACAATGGTTCCTGGCAGCTGGTTCCAGTGTTCTACTACCCTGTTGGTGAAGAAAGACTGTCTTAACCTTATCCTGCTGTGATTAACTTTAATTTTGAATTGATGACCTCTAATTGCATCATTTCTGTTAAATTCAAGCATTTCCCTGAGATATCCCTGTTCCTGACCATGAACAAATTTAAAAACCTCGATGAGATCTCCTCTCAGCCTTCTATATCTAAGTGAAAACATATTCAATTTCTTCAATCTTTCCTCATATGCTAGGTTGCCTATACCATTAACCATTTGTGTTGCCCTCTTTTGTACTCTCTCTAAAAGCCAACAATCTTTCTCATAACTAGGGGACCAAGCTTGGACACAGTATTCCAAATGTGGCCTGACATATGCACAGTAAAGCTTCCTGATGACGTCCTCACTTTTGTATGACACATTCCTCTGTATTGCCCCAAGCATTCTTAGTGCCTTCTTCCTGGCTTCTTTGGTCTGTTCTGATGCCCAAAATTTTGTGTTCAAAATAACACTAAGTCCTTTTCCTACTGAGTCACAGATAGTACTTGGCCACCCATCAAGTATGGAGCCTTCATATGCTGCCTACCTACATGCATGACTTTGCACTTATCAAAATTAAACTTCATTTGCCATTTTTCGGACCACTTCACTAGCTCGTCTAAGTCTTTCTGCAGCAAAACCTGCTCATTGTGCCCCGTTATTGCCCTAAAGATCTTCAAATCATCCGCAAATTCCAAAACCTTACTGCTTAGGTCACATTCAATGCTATTCACATATATAATGAACAATAGTGGCCCCAGTACCGACCCCTGGGGGACTCCACTGAGAACATTTTGCCATGACTTTGTACCATTTAGCATCACTCTCTGCTGTCTATCTGAAAGCCACAACTCTATCCATTTTAGGATGCTACCTGCAATACCATGGACCTGAAGCTGCATCATTAACCGTTTATGGGGTACCTTGTCAAAGGCCTTACTAAAGTCAAAATATGCTACATCAACCTGATTTCCCTGATCAAATTGTTCTGTAGCAAAATTAAAAAAGTCCAAAGAGATTTGTGAGACACGATCGCCCTTTTCTAAACCCATGTTGAGTATCTTGAATCAATCTGTTTCCTTCCAGAAAACTAACTATTCTATCCTTGATAATTGATTCGAGTACCTTGCAGACTAGGGATGTGAGGCTTACTGGCCTATAGTTTTCAACTTTCCCTCTTTCTCCTTTCTTGAAAATAGGAACTACATTTGTCCTTTTCCAATCTGTTGGAATTTCATTTTGTGAAAGTTCCGATACCAGTATATTTTTTGTCACCTTTTTCTGATTGGGACCCAGATTGGAGTGTTCCGAGAGAAAAAGAAAAGAAAGAAAGAAAAATATATGTAAATCAATGTGTTTTTGCAGTCTATACATTTGTATTTAGGTATTCATTTAATTTCAGTTACGTACCGAGTCACATATGTTTTCACAATGCATTTTTTTTCAAACACTTCAACATTCAACAAACATTTTTCGCTTTTGTCGCAGTCTGGTTCAGCATAGAGGGTGGCTTGTAAATAAAAAGCATCTAAATAAAATGGGTAATGGATATGCGTTTTAATATAGCTATTAGGAAGTGATTTGAAAAGCAAAATGAAGTGGCGTTATTTCATTATTTTTTTTTTGAGTTATCTGATTACAATGCTGAGTAATTGTTTTGAGGTTATCTGATTGCGAAGCTGAATAATCTAATATATCTTGCAGTTTTACACATGGTTGTTACACATGCGCAATATTTGTAAGCGAAAAGGAGTTCCATTGATGGAGTGTTCCAAGGTCGTATACAGTAGAATTATGATGAAGTAGAATCTAGGAAAGAAAGGAGCGGGCTCCGTGGGAGAAGAGAACTGACGAACGTATTGGGAAGGGGAGTTGGCGAAAGTGTGTTTTGACTAGAGCAGAAAATGGAAAGCTGGTGAGTACGAATGGTTTCCTTAAGCTGAAGATGCATGAATCATCCTGGTGTGAGTGGGCAGGTGATTGCACGAGTGTGATGGGTGCAATAATTTGTGGACGTGCAGAAATGTTCCCAGTTGGGTTTGTTGTATTAATCTCTTTCACAACCTAGAGCTCTTATCCCTGCCATCCCTCATCGGTGATGGGGCACTTCATACAAATCGGTCGATCAGCGACGTAGTTGAAGAACGCTCCTGAACACCTCGGTTGCCGTTCTGCACCTGTTAGTGGGCACTGCTTCCTGTTGCACCATCGCCACCGCTCGAATGTGTGCTTTTGAGCCCTTCACGACGCGCTGGTTGTTGATGTAGAACTGACCAACGCCGCCCGTGCACCACACCGCCACCGGCCGGCATGCGGAGCGTGTGGCTAACATTGGCGCCGCAAGCGGTTCGCATGCTCGTCGTCGTGTGACCCGGCTAACACGCTGACCCCACGCCCACAGATAGCCGCCGGCCTCAACGTGCACTCAACCGATGTGGACGGAGTGAGTGGGTGGGGGGGGGGGCTGGCTGGCTGGCTATATTCGCCGCTAACGTCGTCCGCCAGGCAGAATGCTCGAAAGTCTATTTGATCTCTGCCGATGTCGGGTTGTTTGGGTGTCGGATCGCTGGTGGCCGGATACCCGCTCGTGTCCACAGCCCCCCCTCCCCTGCGGCTCTGCACGCGTCGCTGTCCAGACGTCCGCTTTTCCTCCGCCCGCTCTCGTGTCCGAATGTCTGCTTGGGCTCGAATGTCCGCTCGTGGACGGCTATTTTCAAACGGTGGCTGAAGCTTCGCTCTGGTCAGTGGCGGGTTCAGAGGGTTTCGACGACGCCATGACCACCGAAATTGTTTTTTTTTCACGATTTGAGGGAATGCTAGAAGCATGTTATCAGGGAAATATTGTTTAAGTTCAACTCCAGTCGTAAACTATCCAAATACGAAGAGTTTTGAAAACTTGCGGCAATTTTCTAATGGTTGCCCTACCCCCAAAGCCGACTCAAAGCAGGTTGGCTGGATCCGCCTCTGGCTTCGGCCGCATTACTCTTTCGTGTTGTTGTTGGGTTAACCGGGGTACTGATGAGAGCAATTTCTG
Organism: Ashinkailepas kermadecensis; assembly: GCA_034440615.1. Taxonomy (NCBI): domain Eukaryota; kingdom Metazoa; phylum Arthropoda; class Thecostraca; family Neolepadidae; genus Ashinkailepas; species Ashinkailepas kermadecensis. The sequence goes on from JAOTOM010004987.1 coordinate 407,569, forward strand.
GCGCGTTATGAGAGGTCCGTCGTTTTTTAACTGATTTCGTCCGGCTCTTCGCTTCCGCCGTCGCAGAGTCGCATTACGTTCTCACTATTGCACTACTGCGCTCACACCACAGTGAAGCTTCTGATGGGTCCTGGCTGTGGGGACCACTGAAGTATGTTGGGTGGATCCTGATGGATACCGTGAACATGAATAGTGTCTATCGCACTCACGACTTTGTGTTGCAAATATCCGTTGGTCTTTCGGTGCAGATTCTCTGGAACGTCGTCATTGTGCCCAATTTGTGGAAGAAAAGTGGAAAAGGGATCGAGAAAACGGTGCGGAACCAACGTGCAACAAATAAGCGCTCAGAGCAGGAAGTGTTTGTCAGTCGAGCAGGTTAGCGGTACAGTAAATGATCGGGCCAGAGGAGAGGACTGCCCGGCAGCCGGCTATCACTACATTAACGGCCGCTGGGGTACTGCTGGTGGCGCACCTCTACTACTCACTGATAATTAGCTGCTGCACGTGAGGATCCTGAATAGTTATCTACGTTATATAGTCACTGCACTACACTACGATTGTCCCAGGAACGAATCGGCATACGACGCCACTATTTTTGCGGTGGGAGGTGATGCGCGTTTCGCTGCTGTTCCCAAACGTAATCCGTTACCACGCAAAGGCGGCGACTTCTCATCAATTGCGGCGATTTCTCGACATTTTGAGACGCATAGTTTCCTGCATCGTGAAGCCTATAGAGCTTTCTTTTGGTAGGATTGTGTTTTGGGTAGATAGCTAGAGCAGTAGTTTAACCACGGAGGCAGTGGCGTGACGAAATAGGCCACTGGTCAGTACTGGATAGCATAGACTGGATACGTAGACCAGATCACAAAACTTAGTCGATTCTTCTTCACATGCATTATAGCTAAGCGAAGTAAATACGTAGGCCTGACTTGATGCTATGGCATGAGCCGGTACTGATGGCCGAGCGTAAATCGACCCAGACTAGGAGAGCATGACAACAAGAGATCGATGGGCTCCTGCTAAAATTATCTCTCAGTTGCAGCGAAATCAAACGCATGCGTCACGGAAACCACTTAGAATAAGATAATAGTGACGCTATATGATCTCTGAAACCGAGCGCGACGAAGCATGCGTCCGCGATAGACAGAGCTTCTCCTTCGACGCGTCACGTCTACGGTACCATTGTGTCGAGAAACAGCCTGAACGGCTTACGATTGTCTTCGCTTGACTTCGCGAGACCCACTTCGGTACTGATGCTGCCTGATGCCATCGTGACGATGCTGTGAATTTCAGCAACACGATCTCGACATGCCGTTATTAATTTTGACGAGCCATGGTCCGTGACGTGCCATCGCCTCTGAAACAACCACCGCCTGTCGTCACCTCTGTGACCCCGTGACCCCGTGACCTGTGCGGCCCGTCAGATGAAGCCGGAGCTGGAGGAGGAGTCCGAGTACGACCAGATGGTGCGCGAGTTCTTCAACAAAATCGCCGGCGACGACCTGGAGATCGACTGGATCGAGCTGAAGCAGGTGCTCGACTACGCCCTCAAGAAAGGTGTGTCTGTGTTATTGAGCTGGCGACGGCTGACCAGCACGCAGCACCTGCCGATCCGGCTCGGCGAGCTGCGCTGAGTGCCTACTGGCTGACTGTGGCCCGCTAAGATAATGCGTGGCATGCTGGTGTCTTGTCTTGTTCTGTGTAGTTCTTAAAAGTCAGTCTATCCAGGCGAAACTTTGGTTTTTGGACGATTCTCGGACTTCACGTTCAAGGCTTGACCAGTCAAACCGAAGTACAGACCTTTTGAAACATCCATCTTTATAACTTGTCTTGTTCTGTTTCATCCTGATGCAGTAGTCATTTGAAGCTGTGTAACAATCGCGGTTGGATGAGTAGGTTGTTCCTGGATTGTGGTCATCCAGAACATCATCCTATCCAGAAGATTATCTTCACATTTTATTTCATGTGGAGGCTTACTGGTGCTGTTTGAAGAGCTCTCCGATAGAGTTCTCTATATTCATTGTAAAGCGCGAACTGAGGTTCTGCTGCCACAGGTTTGAAATTATCCTCTCCGTATTCGATTACCCAAACGTCTCCTCTCCTCGTTCAGGATACAACGTACAAATCCAACCCCGGCAACCATGCAGCTGATAGCTTCTGACCCCAGAGATCTAACGGGCGTAATACTACTATTCTACGCCTTACCGATCTATGCGTTTCGCCTTGGGCTGAGCGCAGTTGTCTCAGATTATTTGTGTATCGAAGCTGAGACGTGTTCAGCAAGTATTCTTGGCTAGGTTAATGGTCGAAAGTTGATATGTGGTTCATTAAATTCGAAATATGTTGTCGTCGATATGTTGAGTGGACGCCAAAGCGACCCCTCCCTTCCCCCAATGACACCATTTCACGCCCTATTTCATCACATTGATGTACACCCTGGGTCTGAGGCTTTTGGTAAACTTGCTGTTGCAATGTCGCCACCTTCATCACAAGTCAAAAATATCCTTTTTTTCTTCTTTTTTTTAAATCCTGGAATTACACCACTGTGTCATGGTTTCATCCACGCGGCAAGAACCTGTGAGTTCCTGGGGAAAACCCAGGGAATGTCCAGATTAAGTTCCTTGAAAAGTAGGGATTCTGAACGTTGACCAAGAAAAAGGAATGCTTTGACATTTCAACTTCCTTCATAGATACAAACATTTAATGTGTTTTACATTCAGTCGCAACTATAAAAAGCTGTGCAACAAATATGGCTTTTTATTGTTTAGTTTGTCTCAAGCGACTTAGCGTCATCGGATAGTACAATGTAATGCAATGTTCCGGATATCACTGATATATTGTTTCCTTCCACTTTACATCCATAAATCCAATGCATAAGTGGGCACTCACCAAATGTATGTACCAGGTAGATCAATTATGTTTCATCGTTCTGGTGAGACACATCTGCAAATCATCTGTATCCACAGTATCTCATTGATTGAAAATAGCGTGAATTACATCCTCTTTCAAGCTCATATATGTTGGTAGCATAATACGCTCCTGACTGAACTTACACACCAGCACGAAGTCTAAGTGTTCAAACAATGATCTGTTTACAAAAATGGACTACTTGGCATTGGGCACATCAGGTTGAATTCACGAAAGGCTGATGTACCTCTAAGGGCCGCCTGCGTCATGCCCCGACCTGTAAATATGGGAGTATTCAGAGTTTATCTTGAATTCATTCAGCTGTCTTTCGTGCCATGTTTATTACTCAAAGTCAAAGTCAAAGTCATTTATTAAGGCACTGCCACATTGTGGAACTTACGAAATACCTAGTCCATTGATCACATTCCTGCCATCACGTTAGATAAAATTGTAAAAGATAAAGGATAAAATCACATTACAATTTACGGACTGTGCAGCTTCGTAAAAATACCGGCTAGAATTCATTCAGTTGCTCATGACATCCAATACAGACAATTACTGTTATCTTGATGTAATGCCACTGGGATATATTGACTGATCATGCCTTATTTTTCATGCTGAACTACAGAATTTTCGCGTGAGTTTTAGTAGTAATGCCTGCTTGGCAAGCAATGCACTACTACTATGCATTTTTATCTAGTATCTCTGTACGTCTCTAAACACAACGTCGGTGATCATCCATCAAACAGACTGTTTCTGAAGTTCGTCGGAATGTCAAGTGGTGCTGGTATACTATTATGTGAATTGGTACTGGTATACGTCATAACTGGTATCACCACTCAGTTGTCACTTCTCTGCCATAACCAGCTCTCATCAGCAATCAGCTGCGACCTTATTTCATGATGTACTTTACGATAATTGCTTTCGTTGGAGTTACATAGACCGCATGATCTGTAGCATGTAGTGGTGAACAACAATATAATGCTGCAATAGTGCCATGAATACGCGTGCTATACGAGTCCACGTATATCGTTGAAGAATGGCTGATGTAATAGCGCAAAGGGACACAAATTCGTGTGGTTCCAACACGTCGCTGGACGAAGGAGCCGCTGGTTTACGCTACCCTTCAGTGGTTTCCAAGGATGTAAATTGCGCTGTATGGGTTTTCAATTTGGTGATTTCTAACTTTCTGGAAGGCTGAGAGATCGGAGGATCCGTCAGAAAATGTTTTTTTGAAGAAAAAAAACAGGGCGCCAGGAGATCAAATATAGTGCGGTACCCAGTCTAAGTTGAGTAGCTTAGCGCGAACTCTCGCTTGGCGCAAACATCTAGTCTGTCCCGTTCTGTGCTCGACTTGCATCAGTCAACTATCCGCCTGCGCGTCGGCAGAGTTCGAGTTCGAAGGGTTCAGCAAGGACACGGCGCGCTCCATGATCGCCCTGATGGACGTGGACAACTCGGGCAAGCTCGGCCTGGAGGAGTTCAAGACGCTGTGGAACTGCATCCGCGTCTGGAAGGCGGTCTTCAAGCAGCACGACGCCGACGGCACCGGCCTCCTGGACGCGTTCGAGCTGCGGTCGGCGCTCAACGAGGCCGGCTACCGGCTCAACAACAACCTCCTCAACTCGCTGATGCACAGGTCTTTGTTATTTGTTTATTGGGCGTTTCACGGCGCACTTTATGCACGATCACGGCTGATGGCGCCGCCCACACTGTTCCGCCGGTGGGCCGCGCGATTGGGAAATGTCTCGACCGGTGCGAGTGTTGCACCCGTGACCTTTCCTGATGCACAGGTCGGACGCGCGTCGCCGAACCCAGTAATGCGCACGACACGGGTCACTTGGGCTGGTGGGCGCACTCCCAACGCACTGCAAAGCCCCAGCAATGGAAACCAGTAGGATGCAATCAGCTCAATCTCCTAAACATGTGTGCTGAGTCCAATCGAAAATATCTACTTCGAAATGCTCATTGCGCGGACTGTTCGGAGCGGCTCCATGTGCTCTCTTCTCGCGGGCTGTGCAAAGCTGTTGAGTCGTCCATTGGGAACCAACGCATCTCCCGAGACTGTTTTGGCCATCAAGCGTCGTGACATCCGGACAGGAACTAGCAGTCGGGCTCCACTGTTTAATGTTGTCGCAACAGACATCTGACTAAGCGTCTCTGAGCATTTCGGCACCTCGTGCGTGTGTTCGGTCGATTCGGCGCGGTGTCGGTCAAATTGTGTCAATCGATTTGTTTCAGATACGGCGACAAGGAAGGCAAGGTGGCCTTCGATGACTTCATGGCTTGCACCGTCAAGCTGAAAACGTGCATGGGTAAGGGTCCTGCTGCTGTTTGAGGATTTGTTACGGCGGTGACAGGCTGTCGGTGTCTGTTTGTATGTGTCTGTGCCTCGCTGTATGAGTACATTTGTGTCTGTCTCCCTGTGTGTATCTGTATGTGTCTTGACTAGCTGTCTCTGTGGTCTGTTTGTTCGTCTGTGTATGCATGTATGAGTGTTTGTCAGACAGACACACAGCCAGGCACAGTCTGTCTGCCTGTGCCTGTCTGTGCTTGCGTATCGTGTCGGTGCCTGTTTGTCTATATAAGTGTATGCGCATGTGTCTGCATGTCTGTATATCTACCTGTGTTTCTGTCTGTGTCTGCACGTCTGTTCGTGCATCAGGGTGCAAGTAGAGGCCATGAGCAGCTGAAGGATTTCTAGGATTGCCTATGCAGTATATTTCGTCTTAGCTATACGGTAAACGAAGCCAGCGACGTGTGCATTACACCGACCGACTACTTACGGTAGCCGCCGGCCGCATTGCACCGACCGAGTACTTACGGTACCCACCGACCGACTACTTACGGTAGCCGTCGGCCGCGTTACACCGACTGACTATTTACGGTAGCCGCCGGCCGCGTTACGCGTTACACCGACCGACTACTTACGGTAGCTCCCGGCCACGTTACACCGACCGACTACTTACGGTAGCCGCCGGTCGCATTATACCGACCGACTACTTACGGTAGCCCCCGGCCACGTTACACCGACCGACTACTTACAGTAACCGCCGGCCGCATTTCGCAGAGATCTTCAGCGATCGGGACCCGGAGAAGACCAACCAGGCCATCTTCTCGCTGGAGGACTGGATGGAGTACAACATGTACTCGTAGAGGGCGTGCGGTGGCGCCGCCCGGTCGTGCCGGACCGACGGACGAGGTCGCCCACCTACCGGCACAGTTCAACACTAGCCGACCGGCGTGTCCGTGCACACCCGCGCGCGCGCCGTGGCGGCGAACTTTCGACGCGGTGCGGCACGACGCGCACCTCTCGAGGACTGGTCACGTCAGGACGTTGGGCGCGGCCGACGCGACAGGAGTCCTACCGGTCCGGGGCCTCTGCTGCGGCGCTCCAGCTGCCAGACACGTCGGGGTGTCGGTCGCGAGGCCGGCAGGTGGCCTCGCGCCACCTGCCGGCGTGACGGTGTGGCCTCGTGACGCTCGTCGGACCGCGTCACGGGCGTCGGCCGCCGGCGCGCGTGCCACTGGACGAGTGTCGGCCGCCGTTCGCCGCAAACCTCCGCGCAGCAGCCAGACCTCGTCTCGACTTCCAGCTGCTCGCGCACCGCTTGCAGTCGCACTTCGCGGCGTCTCCGTCGCTGCCGGTGACGGGCTTCGGTCCGTGTCTCGTCGCACGTGCAGGCTTGGTTCGCCTGCTGTGCTCGGGCCCGCTCGCCACGGTTGCGCGCGCGCGCGCGCGCGTCCAGATTCGTCTCGCTGAGTGTAGAATGTGTCCTGCACAGTCCCACAGTGCACGTGTCTATGTGCGGCAGCGGAAGGGGGCGCAAGTGGATCGGGTGCTAGGTGTTCCCTGATGATCCAGTGCCTGTGGAAACGCGCTTGTTTCTGGCCTTGTATTCGAAGACAGCTGTTGTGTTAAGTCAGATTCACCTTTACAATTAAAGCTCTATAATATATTTTGAATCTGAAATGAGTTGTGTGTGGCCGAACGGATCAATTAATTACAGTTCCAAACACCAGTCGATGATCACGGGGCCGCGCGTCAGACGTTAAGGAACATCCAATTTGTGTTATTGTAAGGTGCATTCCGTTGCTTTTTTTTCAGTTGCTTCTTCCGTTGATGCGATGGAATATGCATTCAAGGAAAGCCACCAGCAAAGAAAATCTAAGTTTATGCGCTATTATTTAATTCGTACATTATCGAATATCTTGGGAGAGTGGATGAGCAAGACGGTGTTCAAAGGTGGGCAAGGTAAACCTCGATTGTCTAAGCGTTAATGTAATGCGATGTTTAACAGGTATTTCTGTAATTAATATGAGTTTAAATACACCTCAAATGTATAAATTTCTGCAACAAAATTGAGCTTTTTCAGCCTGACACCTTTCATACTAAAAAGGAACATAAATACAAGAAAAACTGTGTTGCACCTTGCTTACCTCGTTGACCAGTAAGCTACCTAACTAGACTGTCCGTTTTCTTCCAGATTGAATGCGCTTGAGCCAACGATAATTTAGGGTGAATATATTTAAAGCAATGAAAAAATACACAAAAGCATGTACAAGGCTTTCTTTAAATGAGTGTGACTATAAAGCTTACGAAAGCATGTTAAGTAATACTTATTTTATTACCGAAGATTTAAAACTAGAATTTAAGTAGACTAGTTTATACGGGTGCTGCCGTCTGGCGGGGCTCAAGCATGGGTCATGTACGCCTGGATTGGAAACCAACAGCTGTTTGCGTATCAGCCCACCTAGCGGAGGGTAAGTAAAAACACGGAAACGCGGCCGGTTTTAGGCCGTGCGCCGATGGGAGTTCAGGGTACGCATTTCGCATTGGCATTTTTACCAATTGATTTAGCTATCCCGGGAGGATTGCATCAGCTTTTCACGATACAGAATTGATCAAGGAACCTTACCGTTCTTTCCTTATTTATTTATTACGCTCCGTTCAGAAGTTGTGGTGCGAAGTGAAGACATTTGTGAGAGGGAGCCCATGTCGCCCCAAGGGTCGGCCCACCGATGTTGATATCTTGATGATCTTTATCTTGAATCTTTATCTCTTATCTCTCTATCTTTATCTTGATCTTGAAATGATTGGACGGGGCAAAGTACATGAAGGCAATGGGCAGACCAAAATGAATTGGGGGCACATTCCATTGGCTCCCATGTTAGAAATTGAAATAATTGCGGGGGTGGGTTAAGCAAACATTGAGGTGGCAGTTCCCCTCAAAGGTATATAAAACAACACCCCTGAATCGAACGGCTGGCAAGTAGTAGCAAATCGGCGAGAGGTAGTGGCGCTGCCAGCTATGATATGTTGCCAGCTAGGGTATGTTGCAAGGGCTGATCCAAGGGGGAGAAAGCGAAAGTGGCGCCGAAAGACGCCTCCCTTGGAGGTTCCAGTGTATCCCCTCCCTCGAATTTCTCAGCGCCACGCGCTCTTCGGCCTGGGAACGGCAGTCCTCTGGGAGCCCGACCGCACGCCGCGAATTTTTCGGCGAAAGGCACTCTTCAGACAAAAACAAATGGTGCCCCTCTGGGAGATCGGAGTGTACCCCGTCCAAATGTTCTGGACCGAGAGCCGCCCCTTTGGAGAAATGACGCCTCCTTGGTAAAATCATAAATTTGTCAGTGGTATGGTGTAGGGGGAGGGGGCTTGTACCCTCCATGGAACTTCCGCTCAATCCTCTTTGCAGATTGGTGGGTACGCCGAAGTCTGTACTCTCCCATTCAGTTGTGTAAACCACTCCACTGGAACATATCAGCCACATATCTAGAGAGCAAGGAGGATGGGGGCGACACAGAACAGATCATTCTTATCTTTGAGGGTGAAATTGTCCCCTCAATGCTTGCTTCCCCCCACCCGCAATAATTTCAACTTGTAACATGGGAGCATATGGAATGTGACCCCCCGTATTGATTTTGGTCTGCCTATTGCCTTCATGTACTTTTCCCCCTCCGTTCCTTTTAAGAAATCAACATCGGTGGGCCGACCCTTTCGGCGAAATGGGCTTCCTCTCACAGATGCATTCACTTCGCATCACGACAGCTTCGGAACGGAGCGTAATAAATGAATAAGGAAAGAATGATAAGGTTCCTTGATCAATTCTGTATCGTGAAAGGCAGAGGAAATCCTCCTGGGGTGGCTGAATCAATTGAAAAAAAATCAAATACGAAATGCATATCCCGAACTCCCATAGGCGCACGGCCTAAAACTGGCCGCGTTTACGTATTTTTACTTACCCTCCGCTAGGTGGCAGGTTGGTGCCGCTGATACGCGCAGATCAAAGGCACCGACGCGGAGTTTCCAATCCAGGCGTACATCATCCATGGCTCAAGTGCCTCTATCTGACGTTCTAGTCCCGACGTCCCTCAAAAGTATGGGAAGTTCCACTTCTGGACGTCGTCAGAATGTTTTCGAAGGAGGTGGTGGAGGTGTCGATTCAGGGACGTCACCAGGAAATTGCGTTCAACAATTGGCAAGGCATTATCCAGGGAAAGCTTCAATTGCTTGGAAAACAATTCCTAGCCGATTTTTACTTAAGTTCGAGGCTCCGATGTCGTGGAACGCCTCAGCTATTAACTGCTCCATGTTTGTTCTCCAGCACCAGGTTCTTCTACACCTGCCCAGGCCAGGGGCGGATCCAATAATTGTCATTCGGAGGGGGGGGGGGGAAGGCACTTGTCTGGAAGGGCGTCACTGCGAAAGTACCTGGAGTGTTGTCCTTCCAAAGGCGGCGCCTATTCCTCTCTGAGGAGCACCTATGGCAGGAACAAAATTAGGGGGGGGTGAAGGCGCTGAGGAGCCCAACCAATCAAGAAGGCACCTTTTCATTCCAAGGGGTTGCCTATTCCTCCCGGAGGGACGCCGCTGACTGAAAAAAAAATAGGGGGGAGGGGGTACTATTGCACATCGAGGGCGCTGAGTGGCTCTCATATCAGGAGGCGCCTTTCCTTCCAAAGGTGTGCCTATCCCTTTCCGAGGGGCGCCACTGGCCGAATAATCACTGGGGGCAAGGAGATCCAGGAGTTGCCATGGTGGAGGGGCACTTGTCTGGAGGGTCGTCATTTCTGTGGAGGAGTGAAACTTCTAGAGATACAAAAATCGGAATGCATAGCTTCCGCGCAGACCGTGCAGATTACTACATTGCAGCACATTTGAACTGGCGTAATTAACAGGGAAATTTTGTTTGTTTTTCGTAATACAATATAATTGAATTACCAATTAAGGTCACTATGTTGAAGAATAGTCAGAATTGAAATCAGTACATCAGGACTTGCGCTGAAGTGCAGTTAATAAAGCCTGTGATCTTGATAGCTTCAATAAGATATACCGGATATACCATTTGCAATCTCTGTGACGTCAATGCCACGGTCTGGAAATCCAGTAGATAAGTGACGATACCGGCGCAGGCCACCAGAGCGGTTGTGGGACAACAAATTGGCGCCAATACATAGTTGTGAGGTGTCTTTGGTTATACTAGTTGTACCTATTTTAGTTTTAAGGAAGGAGTTGTGATCTCTTCTGAACGTGTGTTCCAATGTTAATTCTCTTCGTTTATTCAAATTAGGATGTCCGAACATGAAAGAACAATATGGTGTGGGAACCTCTCTGGAGAAGTTACAGATGAAGTTCTGTACGAGCTTTTCCTACAGGTGAGTGCTGGTCAAAGCCTCGGGTGACATGTCAACTGGACTCATGATTTCTCCTTTAGTGGTGTAATTTTTCCCTGCAGGAAGTCCCGTTTTCCACTGCTCCATGAGCAATGCAAAGATCAAACTGTCAGTAAATTTGCAGTTGAAGGCAGTTAGTTTCTGATTTTGTGGAACTTCTTTTCTTCATGCAATGTTTATGAATGTGTTGAACATGATATGGCCACGTATTTTGGTATTATTCCAGAACTAGGTAAAATGCGTTTTTTTTGGAATTTTTTTTTTGAATATGGGGTATTTGAATGTAAAAATCATGATGCGACCACTCATTTTCTCTGCAAATGATTACTTTTCAGTTGGCAAACAAATACACGACCATAATCTTCACTGCAAACAGCACATCGCGTATAATTATCCGTACCTGGTGTGTCACAGACGTGATAAAGAAGACATTCAACACTTCAGGAACTTGATTTGATACTCTGATATCGAAAACCTTATGTTTCTGCCTTAATTCGACATTATCTCCGAGAATGCATATACTCGCAACATGCCGCGCCAGCCACCGTCGATAAGGGCGGCATTGACATTCCTTGCGATGCTGTATTATTTTATTTAAATATATTTGATGACGTCATGGCCGAAAAATTTGTTTTGGATAGTTCTGGTTTTCCGGTTAGGTTAGGTTAGGTTTGGTTAGATTATATTATGATATAATATATTTTATATATTATGCTATGTTATCTTAGTCTAGGTTAGGTTAGGTTAGGTTATTTTATTTTGTTGTATTATTTATATAATCATTTAATTTTTGAACTCTTGACCGTAAGCAGAACATGGCAGTGTAATAATGGCTTCATTGTGCAGTTGTTCATTGTCACTGACTTAAAAGTAATCATTTGCGGAGAAAATGAGTGGTCACATCATTATTTTTACGTTAAGGTATTAAAAAAAAAATCCTAAAAATCGCATTTTACCTAGTTCTGGAAATTTACCCTTATTTCCTCTGCAAATGCATTCTTTTCAGTTTGGAGGCAAAGCAACACCCAAAAGGGGCTATGAGTTGGGTAGTACAGGATAAACATTAGGCTGGCTGGAACAACCATATAAAATTAGGTATTATTGTGTCAAAAGGTGCTTTTGGAATTTCTGGAATTTTATTTAAGAATACTATGTTTATGAGCGTGATTCAGAAGATGCAGCTACTTGTTTCTGGGGCTTGTGCTTACCTTTTGGTTGATCATTGAGATAATTCATATAATGTGTCATCCATGCTGCAATGCTGTTTTGTGCCATAATTTATCCATCCCTCACCTGGCACTTCTCCAACATGATTAAAGGGACATTCATCACTCATGTTGTTTATTCAAAACTTCCTCTTGTCAAAAATGCTTGGTTTCTGCCTCTGTCACACAGATCACACACCAATACAATTCCACAAGAAAGCTGATGGAAACAGAAGGCAGCACAGGTCAGCACATGACTTATAAAGACATAGAAACATAAAAGATCAGTGCAACTATAATCTGCAAGGGCCCTTCTTGGTTGCACTCTGAACACTGAACCAGTTGCCCACCAAATCTGTTGATCAGCCCTTCCTGGAATACCAAAAAGCAAGCCCTCTATTCTTACAATGATTGTCTATGCTGTTTTGAAAGATGTTCAGTGTGCTGCTACCGTCAATGGTTTCTGGCAGCTGGTTCCAGTGTTCTACTACCATGTTGGTGAAGAAAGACTGTCTTAACCTTGTCCTGCTGTGATTAACTTTAATTTTGAATTGATAACCTCTAATTGCATCATTTGTTAAATTCAAACATTTCCCTTATATATCCCTGTTACTGACCATGAACAAATTTAAAGACCTCAATGAGATCTCCTCTCAGTCTTCTATATCTACATGAATACAGATTCAATTTCTTCAATCTTCCCTGATATGCCAGGTTGCTTATACCATTACCATTTTTGTTGCCCTCTTTTGTACTCTCTCTAAAAGCCAACAATCTTTTTCATAACTAGGGGACCAAGCTTGGACACAGTATTCCAAATGTGGCCTGACATATGCACAGTAAAGCTTCCTGATGACTTCCTCACTTTTGTATGATACATTCCTATTTATTGCCCCAAGCATTCTTAGTGCCTTCTTCCTGGCTCCTTTGGTCTGTTCTGATGCCCCTAATTTTGTGTTCAAAATAACACCTAAGTCCTTCTCCTGCTGAGTCACAGATAGTCCTTGGCCACCCATCAAGTATGGAGCCTTCATATGTTGCCTACCTACATGCATGATTTTGCATTTATCAAAATTAAATTTCATTTGCCATTTTTTTTAGACCACTTCACAAGTTCATCTAAGTCTTTCTGCAGGAAGACCTGCTCATTGTGTCCTGTTATCACCCTAAAGACCTTCAAATCATCTACAAATTTCAAACCTTACTGCTTAGACCAATTTCAATGTTATTGATAAATATAATGAACAATAGTGGCCCCAGTACTGACTCCTGGGGGACTCCACTAATAACATTTTGCCATGATGACTGGACCATTTAGCATCACTCTCTGCTGTCTGTCTGAAAGCCACAACTCTATCCATTTTAGGATGCTGCCTGCAATACCATGGACCTGAAGCTGCATCATTAGCAGTTTATGGGGTACCTTGTCAAAGGCCTTACTAAAGTCAAGATATGCTACATCAACCTGATTTCCCTGATCAAATTGTTCTGTAGCAAAATTAAAGAAGTCCAAGAGATTTGTGAGACATGATCGCCCTTTTCTAAACCCGTGTTGATTATCTTGAATCAATCTGTTTCCTTCCAGAAAACTAACTATTCTATCCTTGATAATTGATTTGAGTACGTTGCAGAATGGGCGCTGTATAACCAATGCAGTTGATGCACCCTAAAACCCTACTAACCAACCAATGAGTACCTTGCAGACTAGGGATGTGAGGCTTACTGGCCTATAGTGTTCAACTTCCCCTCTTTCTCCTTTCTTGAAAATAGGAACTACATTTGCCCTTTTCCAAACTGTTGGAATTTCATTTTGTCAAAATGATCTACAAAATATTATACTAAGTGGAATTGCCAGTTCCTTTTCAGCTTCCTGTGTACCCAAGCATAAATTTCATCAGGTCCTGCTGCCTTGTTTGGCTTTATTTTCCTGATATGATTGAAAACATCACTATCAATGAAATCAGCATCATTTATCCGATCACCTGTCACTGAACTGTGGTGTACTGTTGGCAGATTAGTCATAACTTCCAATGTAAACACTGCTTTAAACTGCTTGCTCAGCTCCTCAACCATCTCACCATCCTCACTCAATGTAGTCCCATTTACTTCTAGTTGACCAATTGTGCTAGAAACTCGGCATTAAAATAATGGTTTTTAGTTAGGTGTGAGATGTCTAAACAACCACAGTATGATGTCAAAATCTGACATGGAATTAGTGTCATTTAAAATGCTTTTGATGTTTTCCAGACTCAAATTTGAGCCAATGACATACTTATGACTGCACCTTTATCATTTGTTTTGATATTCATAATTTAGGAAGAGCTATATTTGGGATAGTGTGAAAAATATACCTATGCTATAAACTGGCATTGTATCCCATGTCACATAGGTAATCCCCTTACCTGAAATTGTGTTGCGAAATGTTAGTGTATCACCATCCCTTAACGACACCATGGGCATGATACTTGAATAAGATACTGTTAGAAAAGAAGGCACGAAGACTTCACACAATCCTGCGCACACCACGAAGCTGGATGTCAATACTTCTTGGAGAAGGATGTTGATCGAATGTTCAAAAAGTGGTATATTCCACCCTATTTCACGAATAATTTATCACTAGAAACTTTACTCAGCTTGTAAAACTAAAGAACTTTTTGCTGTCCCATTACAGTTCCTAGCCAAATCCAATTATTTTGCTCACTGCTGCTCTGGTTTTCTGCTTCACGGCATCTCTAGCTTCTTGATACAACCTTAGATTTACGATATTTGAAGCTTCCTTAAACACTCTAAATGCATCTTTCTTTGCCTTAATTGCTTTTATGAAATCTGGGGTAAGCTGGCATAAGACTTATGGATGACATCAGGATAATAATATTAGTATTTGTTTAGATTTGAGTAGATTTTGTTATATTAGGTTAGGTTAGGTTAGGTTTTCCTATTATTATTATATTGTTAAAATTATTGGCTCCCATATGTAAATATAATATATTCTGGAGGAGAATATATTATATATATTACTGGCGGCGGTGGCATGTCCTTCCGGTATGGTTCTGTTGTGTTGTTTGATGTGTTTCCTTGTGTGAGATATCTGAGGAAAAATGGCAGAAATGAAGTATTTTCAACATGAAGAAGTGTTTAATAAACTGCATGTAGTGTTGAATTTTCCCTTAATGACGTCTTGGAAAATTACAGCTTCCATGGTATTAAACAAATAAATAAGGTATGAGAACTACTTGTGGATTTGCGCAATCATAACGACGGACCTATGACGTCATCATTGAACTTGAAGAGTAAGCATAAGCACCAGAAACGAGTAGTCGCATCCTCCGAATTGAGTTATAAACATCATATTCTGAGATTTAAAAAATCCCAAACCACCTTTTAAGACAAATTTACCCAAAATTAAGTGTATGGTTGCTTCATGCTCAGTGTATAGACTGTATGCACAGTACAGTACATATGGAAAAGGCACCCCTCCAGGTAGGCTGAGTGCACCCCACCTCTCAAATTTTCCCACTAGAGGCACCCTACAGGCGCTTTTGTAGTGGTGCCCCTCTAAAGAAATGGCCCCCTTCAGACAAATGCCCCCATGACAATTCCTGGATCCACTCCTGATAGCTTGGCCATAATCAATCTTGGCTTGCCCTGTAGGTCAAGATGGACACTCATTGCATGATTAGGCTTGAATTGGGTATTTCCTCTCCTTAATTCCATGGACAAATATTAGTACATCAGGCAATTTATATGATAGTGTAAAATAATATAAAGTGCAATGCTAATCAACAGCCCTCACCATCAACGACTGTGTGATCAGGTTAAAAACTAAGCCAAGCTGAGATTTGAACCCCCCAACAGTACAGAAAGTGAATGCCTTAATGAACTATGCCAATTTGCCCAGGTGTTGTCTACTAGAATATGCTTTACAGAGCATGCCAACTGGACAGATATGAACGTTATGCACGACCTAAAAAGTAATGTTGAAAATGAAGAAAAAAGATGTAACATAAACTGACCTAACCTAGCCTAACCTTTCATGCGAGAAAGCAAATTATTTTTAATAGAAGATTTCCAAACAATTAAAACAAAAATCAACTTAGAAAACCTAGCCTAACCCAGGCTAGGCTGACGTGTTTTTGAAGAAAAAACTTTTTTGCTTCAATTTCCAAAGCATTGGAAATTTTCTAACTTACACACTTTTACACACATTTTAGTCTTACACACATTTTACCACCATGAAACATGCAAAGGTTTGTGAGTGTTGAGTGATTGTGTGAGAGGTGCTGAACTTGTGGAGCGGAAAGTGAGTCGCTAAAACGACGCAATGCATCGGGACCTACAAAAACTCATCGCGGTTTTGGTCGTCATCAACAAAATCGTCTGCATCTTGTCTGCCACCCTGCGATCACCGACCAACCACCGCGCGACGCGGGCCGGCTGCTGACCATGACACCACCGCCTCGGGGCGCGAGACGGCCGGAGCGCGCCAGCTGAGCGCCGGGGCTGGGCCGCGACCCTGTGACCCAGCAAGTGGTGCAGCGGGAGCGCTCCCGCGTGGCAGGCGCGCCCGGCGCGGCCGCCGGGCGGAGCGGAGACGTGATGGCGGTGGTGGGGGCAGAGCCGGCGGTGATTTTTTACGAGTGATCCATTTAAACGTGCGCTCTTTGATTCCAAAATTAGATAGTGTAAATCAGCTAATCAGTGACCGCGATATTGATGTCTTCTGCTTTTCGGAAACGCATTTGTCTTCAAACCATCCAGATGAAGCCATCTGCATACCCGGTTTTTACATCAAGAGAGCCGATAGACACTGCGATGAGGAGCGGACGTCCACAGAGAGTTGGGGTGGCGTCGCCATCGCCGTCCGAGAGTGCTACGGAGTCCAGCTACTGACACCCCTCCCGGACCACTTCGCTCCGGCCTCGAGTCCCTTTGGATCCGGGTGAAGCTCCGGCGTGATACCTCTGTCATCGTAGGCTGCCTCTACCGCCCGCCCAATGGAACCGTAGGTGCTGGTCTGGATGATTTGGAGCACCAAATTGACTTCGCAACTAGCCATGGCTTGCCTTTATTCGCGATGGGGGATGTGAATATCGATTTGTTAGACGCTTCAAAACCGGGGGTTGAACGTTTCAACACCATTTTGAACGACTTGTGTCTGCATCAACTCGTGAAGAAGCCCACGCGCGTACAGACTGTAAACCTCCGGGATGGCACACGGCGCACTTCAAAAACGCTTCTCGACATCGCGATCTCCAACGCCACCGACACAATTTTGGCTTGTGACGTCATGGAGGTGCACATCAGTGACCACCGGGCAGTCACAGTCACAGCTAAAATAAACCGTCCGTCGTTTCAACGCCAAAAGATCACTTTTCAGCGCACCCGTCACCTCCTTCCTGGTCAGCTGCCCCTAGCTTTTCTCATGGTGGACTGGTCTGGCCTGTATGAGGCCAACACAGTTGACGGCAAGTGGGACGCATGGTTGAACATCTGGAAATGCGTCATGGATGCTCACTGCCCTACCGTCACGAAGTTCGCGAATCGCCGCTCAGTGCCGCCCTGGATCGCTGAGAATGCTGACCTCCGCGCCCTGACCCTTCGACGTGACTGGGCTCACAGCCAAGCGGACCGATCCGGGAGTGACGAGGATTGGCAACTCTACCATGAGCTAAATCAACGGACCTCCACTGAGCTCGTGGTCGCCAAAAGCCGTTTCTTCGATCGGACTTTGGAAGAAAATGGCAACGTCTGGCCGCACGTTAGACATCATCTCTTTCAGAAGAAGACAACTCCACCATCAAATGAACCATCACGTTCCAACCAGGAGAAGGAGTTGTTCGCTGACGACCAAAACCGGCATTTTTCTTCAACTGGCAAGCGCGTGGCTGCTGCTTTGCATTCTTTAGGGGATTTAGGCCCAAATACAGCGCATCAACCTCGCCCTCCGCGCGTTGTTAGCTCAGCATTCAAGCTGAAGCCCGCCACTCTTCCCGAACTCTCTCATGCCCTGCGTGATTTAAATCCTACCAGTGCTCGTGGTAACGACAATGTGTCCCTGAAATTGCTCAATATGTCGTTTCCTTCGGTGTGTGTACATATTTTGCACATAATCAACTTTAGTTTATCGTCATGTACTTTTCCGGAACTGTGGAAGTTGGCTGAAATCGTACCAATCTTCAAGAAAGGCTGCCCTGACGATCCCAAGTGTTATAGGCCCATCTCGATCTTGAGTAACGTGTCAAAACTGTGCGAGAAGATAGTAGTCAACCAGCTCACTGCGTATCTCCACCGAAATTGTCTTCTTAACAACTCGCAACATGCCTATCGACCACTTCACTCCACTGAAACTGCCCTTGCTGATGTAGTAGCTTATGTCACAAATTGCATCGAAAGGCGCCGCGTTTGTCTGCTCGCATCAGTAGATTTGTCTAGTGCCTTCGATTGCGTGTCTCATAGCCGACTCTTGACCAAATTAGAGTGGTACGGCATCGACAGCTCTTGGTTTAGATCTTACCTTTCAAATCGCAGACAGGTAGTTCGGCCCGGAAGACTTGTATGCAACGTATCGTGTGGTGTTCCACAAGGAAGTTTGTGTGGTCCAATTCTGTTTTTGTTGTACACAAATGATCTTCTCTCACACATAGGTGCTGTCTTTAAAGTCGTTGCTTACGCTGACGACACACAGGCGATGTTGTCATCGAAATTGGAGGACATAATGTATGCCAAACGCCGTCTCGAATCGTGCCTGGAAACTATGTGCTCGTGGTACCGTGTAAATCTTCTCAAGCTCAACCCATCTAAAACGCAATTTGTGATTTTTGGTTCTCGCCAGATGATCGCGCGGCTGCCTAGCATCAGCCTCTCTGTTCTTGGATCGGATATTTCACGTGTCTCATCTATCAAAAACCTGGGTGTGACCATGGACGAATCGTTAACATGGAGTGAACAAATTGGCGATATTGCTAAGAAATGTAACCGCATCATCTTTCCTCTAGCCAAGCATGTACGTTCTCTTACTGAAGAAACGCTGTCGAAGTTAGTGCTTGCACTGGTTTTCCCCTATGTAATGTACTGTTGCTCAATCTGATCTGCTGCATGTGACACCGAGCGCGTGCGAATCCAAAAAGTCACAATGAGGGCGGCTAGGATCATAACTAGGACCTCTCGCTATGGTCATATATCGCATGTTATTGAGCGGTTAGGCTGGCCTAGCTTACAACGCTTTGTCGACATTAGGGATTGCTCACTGGTTCATCTTGCAGTGCATCTGGGCGCCAAATGACCATGTAGTCGGCGCGCCCTTAAGCCCAAATAATCAATCAATCTTGCAGTGCATCACTCGGGAGCACCTGAAACCCTGCGTGATCTTGTGACATTGAGAAGTGATGTCAGCTCTCGATCTACGCGATCAACACCGTTTTCAGTAGAACGCCCACGCCTGAAAACTTCTTTTGCGCAACGCTCTTTCATGTACCGTGCTGCAGTTCTTTGGAACAGTCTCCCCGAGGAAGTTAGGGCCGAGAATATGCGACTGGCTTTTAAGTTTAAGCTGAAGGAGGCGCTGAAAAGAGCTGTACGTGGGAATGTTTGAGTATTGTATGCATGTGTTTTTAATGTTTTAGTAGCCTCCCGTCCCACCCCCTTTTTTTTTTAGCGTTTTTGACATTTGATACTGAGTGTCTCTTGGTACCAATACAAGGATTGATTGATTGATTGATTGATTGATTGATTGATTGATTGAAAGGGGTTAGGTTTGGTTAAGTTAGGTTAGGCTTTTACTGTAAGTTATACAAATTTCCAATTGTTTTTGGAAATTTTTGCAATTTTATTTGTTCAAAACTGTTCAAACTAGGTTAGATTTTTAATTTGGAAATCTTGAGAAATAATGTTAGGAAATTGTCCTTTAAAGAGCATTTGTGTTCTTGCATGGATAGTTCGGCTAGGTTAGGTTGTTGCATTTTTTTCTGTATTTTGAATGCTACTTTTTATGGTAAATTTGTATTAAAAGGTGGTTTCGGATTTTTAGGATTTTTTCTTCAGAATACCATGTTTATGAAGGTGACTAGGATAATGGGACGACTTAATTTCTGTGCAATTTAAATTTCTGCAATTTAACTTTCTGTGCAAACGCATTTTTTGTTTAAAATTTTCCAACTTAAAACCTAAACTAACCTAACTTAACCCATTTGTTTGCTTTATCGAGGCAAATGCATGTAAACTTTTCTTGTTACCACCTTTAATACGCGCACTGGAGGGGGGCGAAATCCGCCCACCCCTCCGGTTTTTCGTACATAACTACAGATTTTACTGGTCGATATACGCGATTTTCTGCGTACCTGCTTATAAATGACCGGCACGTTGTTTAAAGCAAGACAAATGGAAATCGGCCGAAATCTTCTTTTTTTTCCAAGTTTGGGGCCGTTAAAGTAACAAAAATTCCTAGCGCCAGACCACAAAAATCGGCGCTCATGCGCTTCCCGTATATTCGCAAAAGGGAAGTGTTCTTGGCAACACTAGTGACTTGTTTGATGTATATTGATGTCCTATATAGTTTCAAGGTCATGTTAGGTCACCGAGGTCAAGTCAGGTCAAGTTCATGACGGGTTAATGGAACCAAACTTGATCAACTGGAATGTTGTCATAAATGCACTACTGTTTGTCATTTGTACTGATTGTCATTGCGTTTCCATACTTTATTCATGTACTTCACTCCATTCTTCACGAAGCCGATTGCGCCGAGCTGCCCGACGGAGCAGTCGGGCGGGCGGCCCGGTTCCGGTAACTGGAACAGGTAACTGACCTGATAAAGTGCTGCTATATAGGTGACCTGAGGTCAAATGTTGGGTCTAGCATCTGCATTGCATCATTAGTAATGTCCAAAACATCATTGATGCCAATTTTGGAGCATTTAAACACAATCACAGCGATCCATAACAATGACAAACCAAGCCATGCAAAACAATACAATTTTGACAAATGTGACCTTATTTGACCTTGAAGATATTGACCTGAGGTCATGAAATTTGCACACAATAGAGTTCACTACCCTACCCATGCACCCTGCGAATTTCGTTTCTCCAGCTTTAATAGGAGCCGATATCTTAGGGGGCGGAATCCACCCCCCCCTCCAGTGCGCATAATTTTCAGAGGCCCTCCAGGGCACGTGTTAAGCACAATAATAGCAAAGTGATTAAAAAATTTCCACAAAAATTAAAAAGAAATGATTTTTTTTCTTCAAAAGCAGTTTAGGTTTGGCTGGGTTGGGTTTCTTTGTCACCTTCATAAACATCATATCACAAATTTAAAAAAAAAACTTTCGTCTATACTAACGAACTCAAGTACCTTTTTAGATGTTATTTTGCCTCCCAACTGAAAAAGTAACTGGTAATCCTGTCACCTGGACTTGCATTGCAGGGTATATGTGCATCACTGTCCATTAATGTGAGCGTAGCATGATACTTATAAATGGGATACTGTTAGAAGTGAGGCATGAAGACTTCAAAAACAAGCTTCATGAAGCACAATGTTGATATTTCTTTGAGAAGGATGTTGATTCGGTGTTCAGGAAGTGGTATATTCCACCCTATTTCACGAATAATTTATCACTGTGTTAAGCACATTCAGAAACATTTCATTGGAAAAAGAAATTCCCAAAATTCAAAAATTATCTTAAACTGCAAATTTACCAAATAATCTTGGCACTGACCAATTGTATATCCTGAGTCATAGAGAAATGATCAGCTCAATTGTGTTGCCATTGGCCCAGACTGCAATGTATGGCACTTTAAATTGGATCTCATCTGTGTGGGGCCGGAGGCCAGCAATGTGGGGGCACCTGGTGTGGGCAGGCTAATAATTGACTGATGCTTCATGTGTAACTTCATCATAAGAAGAATACAATCATAACAATTGGAGAAAACTGCAAAAATTAACAAGAGTGCACACTAGATTTGTCTCATTTAAAAGCTGCCAAATTTGTTTACCATGCAAAAATCCTGTTCTGCCAAATTCAGTCCAGTGTCCCATGAGGTTTGAAATAGTGGTGTGAGAAGTGCAGGAGATTGTTTGTGCTCTGATCATGTATGTGAGTTTTGCATGGATTCAACCACATTGTAGCACCTTTTGATTCAAGCATTGAACCATATTCAGGCCTCTTGATTTTATTATGTCATGTTTTTTTTTGGTATTCTGCACATGCTTCAGTATTCTGTCTCCCTGTTGCAGATTTGTGTCCTCCCTGTGCATTTCTGTCCTGATTTTGTGCACTGCTGGTGCACCTTGTGCCATTTGCCAAGCCATTTGCCATACTTTGCAGTCTGGCCATTGGCAAATCTTCAATTGTTAGAGACAATATTTGGATTGTTCATTTTGTCATCATTGGGCAATCTATTTGACATCACATATCTACAAATAACCAAAATTTGTGCCTTGAGCTGTTTTATGAATTTCTACAATTTTATTTGCAATGCAATGTTTATGAGCATGATTAAGACAATATGACCCCTCATTTCTTCTGCAAATGCTTACTTTTCAGTGGGCAAACCAAATAACACCAAAAAGAGATTTTGGGTTAAGTAATATAGCATAAAAATTGCTGTGTTTATGTCATTTTTCTCCAGAGAGCTGTCATTAGCTGATAAAAAAACTTGTGCAGTGGTGCAATCAAGCATTCTGGAAGGTTGTCTCCAAAGGCTCAATGGTGAACCTTTGGTCTGATTTGGGGGAATTAAACATCGGGGAGACAGTTGCCCCCTTTAGTGCATACAAGGCGGCACTGTTCACTCCGGTCATCTGAATCATAACAATTGTGTGAATAGATGCATGTTCATCTGTCAATATCATCCTTTGCTTGCACTGTTTCCTATCATATTGCTCAACAGTTTCAACATCATCAGGACTTTCAGGAGGTTTGATGTTTTGCAAGCTACCTTCAATTCCATGGAAAGGAATTCCAAGAAACTGAGTAAAGCATATGCATCAGACATGGGAGCAAAGCAAGGCTTTGACTTCATGAAGCCAGTATTTTTTCTGTATCGGCTTTTTATTTGGTTTATTGATTTTTGTTTTCAACAGTTGGCTTCAGTTTTAGCTTTGTGATATTTAAGCTGCTGGCCTTGGCTTCTTAACATTGTAACTTCATCCAGGCTTTAAATAATAAACTGTTCCTGGATGTTTGTCTTCCAGCACATCATCCTTTCCAGAAAATTATCATCTCTGTGTTCTCATTGAGTGGTCTTTTAAGGATGAAGTAATTGTGTATCTAGGTGCTTAAGGGATGCATTCTCCCTAGTATCCTTACACATTTCTCCCATACTTATGTGAAATATTCCTCCTGAGACCTCTAAAATAGTCACTGTTAATCCACCACTGGTTAATCTACTCGCCCTTGGTGAACACCCACTTAGTATGGCTTCAACATTTCTAGAAGGATCCTATGATTGGTGGCCCACCTCACAATTGCTAATGGACTTCACCCAGCTGAAGTTGAAATTGCTTATAATAATTGAGCAAGCTGCTTTCCTCAGGGACACTATGATTGGCACCATCAGTGCTAAATTCGAGGGATATTGGATTCAGCTTCAGCTTTACCGGGATAAAATGATTGGGCCTTGGTCTCATCTTCAATTGGCTAGAGGGGGGCGGGGATGGCCGAGTGGTTAAGGTGTTGGGCTCGGGGTACCAAAGGTCCCGGGTTCGACACTCGCACCGCTCGGGACATTTCCCAATCCCGCGGCCCACCGGCGAAACAGTGTGGGCGGCGCCATTGGCCGTGAATGTGCAAAAAGCGCGTCGTGAACCACCCAATAAACAAACAAACAATTGGCTAGAGGTAAATTACTTGAGTTTCATCAAGCCATGTGTTCAGGCATTGGCTTAGGCTTTGGCTTCATAATGTTTTCCACTGTTTGCTTTGGCTTCATGGGCTAATGGCTTTGTCTTAGAATTCGTGATGTTTTCCTGTCATATCTTTGGCCTTGGCTTCGTGACCTTATTGTGGCTTCAGTTTTGACTTCGAAGCCAACAGTCCGACTTCGTGGACATATATGGTATGCATTCCATTTTATTTTGTCAAAGCTGTTGCTTTATCAGTTGAATTTTGGAAAAAGTTTTCCTGGATGCAAAATATCGAAGGAGCTTGTGTGCAAAGTTTATTGTATAATGGAACATTTGGTGGTTGTATTGTTCAGTGTATAATAGTTTGTGTCCACAAAAGTATGAGAATTATCCGTTTTATTTTGTGTGTGTGTGTGTGTGTGTGTCACCACTGGCTCGTAATATGCTAAACAGGCGGGCCCACTGGAGCGTGTTCACCGGCCGCGCGATAAGGAGACCGGGGAGCCGCGACTGTTCGCGTTCATCACCTACGAGGACGAGGAGACGGTGCCGTACGCGCTCGAGCTGTACCGCGACACCCATCTGTTCAACCGCGCCCTGCGTCTGCAGCCGCAGGGCACAGAGGTCGGTGACACGACGCACTGTTGTGGTGCATGGGATGTGAGGTATGTGGTCTGGGATAGCAGCTGGTTATTCATCGATTCAACAAAGGATGTCGTATTTGGAAAATTGTTCAAGTGAGTTTGTTCTAATTAATCAAGATGTATGGCTCTTCGTTTATCTAGCTCGCTCATTTTGCTCACAAAGCATCTTCCAACTGAATTTCCTCGTCCCCTAAAAATGCGTAACCGGCCGTGCACATTGCATCTTAGGATGCCTTGATCTTTATATGCCTCCAACCCCCGACGAGGCACCACCTTTCCGTGGTGGGGTATTGAGTGTTCTAATGACCCGGCGGACTAGTCCAATGGTGAGGGGCCAGACTAGTAGTGTTTCACTTATCCTTTCATCACTACACTTCCATTCCAATGTCCATCCCATCTCAACATCCTTGTCCTTCACCTGGTCCTGCAATACCAACTTTTCCTACTATGAGAAGGTAGGACGACTTCCCCGGTCCTGAGCTCGAAAGGTTTGATGCATTTTCATTTTTAAAGTTAGTAAGATCTGGATCTATTTATGTGTGTTGAAAGATGTGAAACTGAAACTGGTGTTAAAAGGTGTGAAACTGTGAAAGACCAGTGCCCTGAAGTTCTAAAAATGTACTGGGAACCCACGCTTAATGCCAATAGTTTTTTTTAAATATTATTTTTTCTTTTGACATGAAGTCTCACTTATGCTTGTTTGCTACGGGCTATGAGTGAAATTTGCATCTTTTAAAGCGCTTATGGTTTCTGGCAACAGCACTGTCGACTGGTAAAGGCAGCAGAAACACTACTCACATCATCACCATCATCAAGCAATCAACAGAGGTCATATAAGGTAGCTCATCAAGAGGCAATACCCATATACATTTACGCATTTTGTTTAACATCAGTTGGCCTTTTTAAATCACCCTCTCTCTCCACTGTACCAAAAAAAAAATTCAGGATACTGGAGCTAGGACTGACCGGCTTTGGCAGGTTTTAGCATCCTAGTAGGTTTAACCTCAAACAGTGTGTATGTTCTTCTATTCATCGATGGAACGGCGTATGACATGAATGGTTTTGTTCTCAATTGATTTTTTTGCTTAATATAATTTGACGGAAATGTTTTCTGAAACATAACCGTAATATATTATACTTTAATTATTATGTTGACGTCTTGAAATATGACCTTTAGTAGAATATAACATAACTGATATATGACTTCTGCATGTCTTGTTTCTGTTAGTATGATACCCTTGTAATTGCAAGGAGTCCAATTACAAGAATTATATTCGGTGGGCTGTGAATACATATTTGAACTTGGACTGACTAATGAGCAAAGTAATGTTTGCGAGTTTAGTATGTAATGCTAGCCAATTGCTGGTTAATCAATCTAAGCTAATTAAACGATAATTATGACCGAATGGGTAGATTTATTGGTACCGACATGGCTGGAAGTGTTAGCGGGTCATTGCCAACATTGCTCATTTCTATGTAGTCCTGTTAACCAGCTCTTTGATGCTCCTGTGTGTCCCGTCTCAGGCAAAGAAGCTAATGCAAGCCGCAAGTGGACGAACAGACAGTCGTACCAATGGCCGACCAAACGACCGCGGTAGTGACCGCGGCGGTGACCGATTTAATGACCGCGGCGGAGACCGGTTCAGTGACCGCAATGGTGACCGATATAACGGCAGAAGCGGGGACCGTTTTAGCGACAGAGGCGGCGACCGGTACGGCGGTCGCCAAGAGCAGCACCAGTACGGCCGACACGAGCAGCAACATGGCGGCTACGATCGGCAGTACGGCGGCCGTCATGACCGGCACCAGGCCGGCAGCGGTGGCGGCGGCGCGCCGCGGCAGCAGAGCCACGCGTCCCAGGAGCGCGTGCGTCGCCACGACCATCAGCGGAGGGACGGCGTCGACCGGCTGCAGCGGCAGGGTCGCTGGTGACGGCCGCGCGCTCCGTGTCAGTCGCAGCACGCGGCGACGTCGCCGCTGCACGGTGTCTCGCTCACCGGGGGCGACTCTGGTCTCCAGGCGCCGGGCAGCGGTGTGGTGTGCTGATGTTGGCACTGTGACTGACGGCGGGTGTAGCTGGCGACCGGTACGTGCAGGCGGCTACTTAGTACCGCGTGTGCACATGGCAGGCGTGCGTTCGGCCAGTGCCAACGTGCGTAATGTGATTGTAGGTGGTCGGTAGCAGATGTGCGTCTCGACGTTGTCTTCGGCGAATGCCGAGCTGCGTAGTGTGGTTGTCGCGGCCGTCACTAACGGCGAGTACGCAGTGCGTCCGTTAGTTGCGGCGACAGATACTGGTGGATGCTGGTCTGAGAATTGTCTATCTGAGAACAGCATGGTGTAGGAGATCCATCCGAATTGCCCAGTTCGAGTGAAGCCCCCATGTGAAGCCCAGTGAAGCCCATGTGAAGCCCAGTGAAGCCCATGTGAAGCCCCATGTGAAGCTATTGACCACATGTGGAATTGCGTCACATTGTAGTTCAGCATTTGCCGCTTCAAGGCGTGCATTTATGTGTCGGCATGTAGCGATTTACTTAGTTTGGCGTGAACATGCTCTTGTTTGTGTTGCGCGCAAGCCGTTTGGTAATATTCAAATGGAATCAGCTGTTTGTGGTCATGAATTCGAGTGCACTGCCCTCATGGACCGATCCTTAACAACTTACCCGTATTTTCTGTGGGTGGGTTCAGTGTACCTGCCTCGTGGGTAAGCTTACCTCCGTGCGCTGTGGCTACACTTGATCATCCCTTCCATTTCCTATGGACTTGCCTTTGGCTACTTCCATGGGGAAGGACTCTGCTGTCCTTGGCGGTGTCGCTGTCCTTGGCGGGTCCCACGGTTAGCACAGTTGGGCCGTTCCCCGGACCACAGGGCATCAGCACAGTTAGCTGACCGTTCTCCGGACCACAGCGTCAGCACGGCTGTCAGGCCGTTCTCCGGACCACAGAGCGTCAGCACGGCTGTCAGGCCGTTCTCCGGACCACAGAGCGTCAGCACGGCTGTTAGGCCGTTCTCCGGACCACAGAGCGTCAGCACGGCTGTCAGGCCGTTCTCCGGACCACAGAGCGTCAGCACGGCTGTCAGGCCGTTCTCCGGACCACAGAGCGTCAGCACGGCTGTCAGGCCGTTCTCCGGACCACAGAGCGTCAGCACGGCTGTCGGGCCGTTCTCCGGACCACAGAGCGTCAGCACGGCTGTTAGGCAGTTCTCCGGACCACAGAGCGTCAGCACGACTGGCTGGCGGTACCAGCCGAGACCGTGCGTGGGTTGGTGCCCGTGTGCCGGCCGCGACCACTGACGTTTGCGCTGACGTACCCATCCCTGGGTAGGGGTGTGTGGCGGGCCATGCACACGTGGAGACGGTCCTGGGCATAGCCCTGGCTGGGTGTCCAGAAGGACAGTGCCGGTGCTTTTGTGCGTGAATAGGTCCAACACCGGGTAGGTGACTTTTTGAGGAGGCTTTCATTGCCGATTTGAATTATTTTGTCTGCTCTAGGATGTAGAATGATGATGAATGGGATGATGAATGTAGAATGGGATGAAGTTCTCGTATGACACGCAAATCCTCCAGCCCGGATCAGTGAATGTTCCGTTCTGCATACACCACGATGTGACGTACGTACTGAGCTGATCGGGTGTTTAAGAAGTAGCACGCGCAAGTGTAATGTTCGTATTTGATGACTGTAATGTACGCTGTGCTTTTACGTTTGTAAATATTGGTGTTTGCGTGGACATTCGAAGTGTACATTTAATATGATCTGTACATTTTGCATCTAAGTGTACATTTTAGCTGTGCTGAATGCTTGGTATTGAGCAGTGCCCTTGTGCGTAAACTAGGTCGCATTGTATTAATGGATTCGTATGTGTTGGATGGCGTGTGCCTTATCGCCTTGGACAATGACGTACAATCCCCCAGCGAAATTGCCGTGTCATGTCCGAAAACACGTTGGAAATGCGAGAGCCCGGGTTTGCGCTGCCTGTCCTCACCTGAGGCACGCATCGAAGGAGGAAGGAGTTCACAAGTTCGGCACACATCGAAGGAGTCACAAGTTCGGCTGGGACCTCAGCCTGTCACTGTGGAGCTGGGGAATTTCGCCGGATCTGAGACCAGATGGGGACTGTCGATGCCGTCATCATCAATTGCAGCTATATGCAGTGCTGACCAGCGTTTGAGATTCTGATCGTGCACTGTCCGATAAAGATATTGTGGTTGTCTGGGTTGATGAGATACCGATATATTTGGGAACAGTTTTAGATGAGTTTTGGTGTCATTTACGATACGCAAGTGGAGAGCTTCTGACTGGTCCCAGCTGCTGGGGGACGAGTGGTCTAGGGGTTAGATGCTCGTCTCACAATCGACAGATTGTGGGTTCGAATCTCACCTGTCGCCACTCTTCGCCCGCGACCAATCGGCGTGAGAGATTGGCGACGCTATATGACTCAACGGTCGACGTGTCTTAAAAACCAATAACCAATAACACCATCAGCTGCGCCATCGATAATGCTTCAGTTGTGTGCGATCCACGGGAAGTGGAGCGAGCATCCGGGAGATGGCCATCATAGCGGGGAATGACGGGGGGATGACGGATCACAGGACGGGGTGAGGATGATATACCACTGGTGGGGTGGTGTGGCGGGATTGCGTGAGGGGATGAGGATGCCGGGTCACCAGAGGGGTAGGCTGACTCGCTCCGACCCGGTACATCGGGATCAGAGTTCTGGAGTCGTTCTAGGGAGGTAAATTTAGCATCGACTGTCTGATGGTTGCTCGTGCTTTATCAGTATATCACTTCTCATGTAATAAGACGGGCACCTGCCCTAGGTCAGCAGACTTATAAAGTTTTTGGATAAATAATACAAATACTGTATTTATTGAACATGTACGGTCACTGCCCGCGGCGTGTGCCAGCCACCTAGCGGTGTGAATGTAAACCACAGCTTTGGCGATTTGGTGGCGAGCTCAGTGGTGCCTAACCATCAATCAATCCTTGTATTGGTACCAAGAGATACTCAGTATCAAATGTCAAAAACGCTTTAAAAAAGGGGTGGGACAGGAGGCTACTAAAACATTAAAAACACATGCATACAATACTCAAACATTCCCACGTACAGCTCTTTTCAGCGCCTCCTTCAGCTTAAACTTAAAAGCCAGTCGCATATTCTCGGCCCTAACTTCCTCGGGGAGACTGTTCCAAAGAACTGCAGCACGGTACATGAAAGAGCGTTGCGCAAAAGAAGTTTTCAGGCGTGGGCGCTCTACTGAAAACGGTGTTGATCGCGTAGATCGAGAGCTGACGTCACTTCTCAATGTCACAAGATCACGCAGGGTTTCAGGTGCTCCCGAGTGATGCACTGCAAGATGAACCAGTGAGCAATCCCTAATGTCGACAAAGCGTTGTAAGCTAGGCCAGCCTAACCGCTCAATAACATGCGATATATGACCATAGCGAGAGGTCCTAGTTATGATCCTAGCCGCCCTCATTATGACTTTTTGGATTCGCACGCGCTCGGTGTCACATGCAGCAGACCAGATTGAGCAACAGTACATTACATGGGGGAAAACCAGTGCAAGCACTAACTTCGACAGCGTTTCTTCAGTAAGAGAACGTACATGCTTGGCTAGAGGAAAGATGATGCGGTTACATTTCTTAGCAATATCGCCAATTTGTTCACTCCATGTTAACGATTCGTCCATGGTCACACCCAGGTTTTTGATAGATGAGACACGTGAAATATCCGATCCAAGAACAGAGAGGCTGATGGTAGGCAGCCGCGCGGATCATCTGGCGAGAACCAAAAATCACAAATTGCGTTTTAGATGGGTTGAGCTTGAGAAGATTTACACGGTACCACGAGCACATAGTTTCCAGGCACGATTCGAGACGGCGTTTGGCATACATTATGTCCTCCAATTTCGATGACAACATCGCCTGTGTGTCGTCAGCGTAAGCAACGACTTTAAAGACATCACCTATGTGTGAGAGAAGATCATTTGTGTACAACAAAAACAGAATTGGACCACACAAACTTCCTTGTGGAACACCACAGGATACGTTGCATACAAGTCTTCCGGGCCGAACTACCTGTCTGCGATTTGAAAGGTAAGATCTAAACCAAGAGCTGTCGATGCCGTACCACTCTAATTTGGTCAAGAGTCGGCTATGAGACACGCAATCGAAGGCACTAGACAAATCTACTGATGCGAGCAGACAAACGCGGCGCCTTTCGATGCAATTTGTGACATAAGCTACTACATCAGCAAGGGCAGTTTCAGTAGAGTGAAGTGGTCGATAGGCATGTTGCGAGTTGTTAAGAAGACAATTTCGGTGGAGATACGCAGTGAGCTGGTTGACTACTATCTTCTCGCACAGTTTTGACACGTTACTCAAGATCGAGATGGGCCTATAACACTTGGGATCGTCAGGGCAGCCTTTCTTGAAGATTGGTACGATTTCAGCCAACTTCCACAGTTCCGGAAAAGTACATGACGATAAACTAAAGTTGATTATGTGCAAAATATGTACACACACCGAAGGAAACGACATATTGAGCAATTTCAGGGACACATTGTCGTTACCACGAGCACTGGTAGGATTTAAATCACGCAGGGCATGAGAGAGTTCGGGAAGAGTGGCGGGCTTCAGCTTGAATGCTGAGCTAACAACGCGCGGAGGGCGAGGTTGATGCGCTGTATTTGGGCCTAAATCCCTAAAGAATGCAAAGCAGCAGCCACGCGCTTGCCAGTTGAAGAAAAATGCCGGTTTTGGTCGTCAGCGAACAACTCCTTCTCCTGGTTGGAACGTGATGGTTCAGTTGATGGTGGAGTTGTCTTCTTCTGAAAGAGATGACGTCTAACGTGCGGCCAGACGTTGCCATTTTCTTCCAAAGTCCGATCGAAGAAACGGCTTTTGGCGACCACGAGCTCAGTGGAGGTCCGTTGATTTAGCTCATGGTAGAGTTGCCAATCCTCGTCACTCCCGGATCGGTCCGCTTGGCTGTGAGCCCAGTCACGTCGAAGGGTCAGGGCGCGGAGGTCAGCATTCTCAGCGATCCAGGGTGGCACTGAGCGGCGATTCGCGAACTTCGTGACGGTAGGGCAGTGAGCATCCATGACGCATTTCCAGATGTTCAACCATGCGTCCCACTTGCCGTCAACTGTGTTGGCCTCATACAGGCCAGACCAGTCCACCATGAGAAAAGCTAGGGGCAGCTGACCAGGGAGGAGGTGACGGGTGCGCTGAAGAGTGATCTTTTGGCGTTGAAACGACGGACGGTTTATTTTAGCTGTGACTGTGACTGCCCGGTGGTCACTGATGTGCACCTCCATGACGTCACAAGCCAAAATTGTGTCGGTGGCGTTGGAGATCGCGATGTCGAGAAGCGTTTTTGAAGTGCACCGTGTGCCATCCCGGAGGTTTACAGTCTGTACGCGCGTGGGCTTCTTCACGAGTTGATGCAGACACAAGTCGTTCAAAATGGTGTTGAAACGTTTAACCCCCGGTTTTGAAGCGTCTAACAAATCGATATTCACATCCCCCATCGCGAATAAAGGCAAGCCATGGCTAGTTGCGAAGTCAATTTGGTGCTCCAAATCATCCAGATCAGCACCTACGGTTCCATTGGGCGGGCGGTAGAGGCAGCCTACGATGACAGAGGTATCACGCCGGAGCTTCACCCGGATCCAAAGGGACTCGAGGCCGGAGCGAAGTGGTCCGGGAGGGGGTGTCAGTAGCTGGACTCCGTAGCACTCTCGGACGGCGATGGCGACGCCACCCCAACTCTCTGTGGACGTCCGCTCCTCATCGCAGTGTCTATCGGCTCTCTTGATGTAAAAACCGGGTATGCAGATGGCTTCATCTGGATGGTTTGAAGACAAATGCGTTTCCGAAAAGCAGAAGACATCAATATCGCGGTCACTGATTAGCTGATTTACACTATCTAATTTTGGAATCAAAGAGCGCACGTTTAAATGGATCACTCGTAAAAAATCACCGCCGGCTCTGCCCCCACCACCGCCATCACGTCTCCGCTCCGCCCGGCGGCCGCGCCGGGCGCGCCTGCCACGCGGGGCGCTCCCGCTGCACCACTGGCTGGGTCACAGGGCCGCGGCCCAGCCCCGGCGCTCAGCTGGCGCGCTCCGCAGGGAGCGTGCACTGCTATACGGTGGTACCGCAAAGGATGTTGCCTAACCCATGGAGTGATATGGGTATGTGTATGCATAACTAGAAAGACGTAGAAGACTGTTAAATGCAAGACTCATTGCACGGGTGACCAAAAACTGTCCCCTCTACTCCTCCGGTTCCTGTCATTGCAGGTGCGCAACTTCTGTGCTTCATTGGTAGGTACAATTGGCTTAGAGGTGTTGTACCACATTGAATGGCATTGTTTCGTGGTGAAATGATACAACAGTCAGGTAAGTAGGTGCTATTTTAGATGCTCTTAGGTAAGGGCGTTGCCATCTTCAGGTCCCAGGGGCTCGGGAACGATTTTCGGGTCCTCCCCATGTTCCTATGTTACTGTTTAACCCAAACACAAGCGGTCGGTCCCCCTAATTTCTTCGTTGTAGAGAGAAAACGACGCTTTTCCGCGGTCATCAAATGGCAGGTTATTACCAGGGATCCATTCTTGTAGACTGAGGGTTGGCGTTCCTGTCATCGAATGCCCTTGAAGTTAGCAACAGCCACAGCAGGCGGCACCAGCAGACCACTCCAACAACGGGTAACTATGACAATTAAATTAATGTTATGGGGCAGATTTCTGTATCTATACATGATCAGGTATTGCAAAACAAGTCGCAGTTGAATGCATGACTATATAAATTTACTCTAGGACATGAATTTAGTTACAATCCTTGTTTGTTGCTGTTCCATAACATGGTTCCAGCAACAAGCATGGATTGCAGCTAAATTGATGCCATGAAGTAAACTTCCAGTCATGCATTCATCCTTGGCTTGCTTTTCAATACCTGATGATATATATAGCTACATACATCTGCCCCATGACATTTAGTTGGTATTCTTGCTGGAGCTGTCTGCTCTGGCTGCTGCTAAATTCACGGACATTCGTATCCATGGCAAAATTTGTATTGGCTTGCTACCGGTATACAGAGCGTTTTATTCAGTAGTTCGCAACCAAAACCTCATTGAAGATGATCGTTCCAGCACTAGCATGGAGAGAGGGAAAGCCAAAATAACTAGAGACAACGGGAAAACCATCGCCGACGTTTTGCAGTACACGATGCTGTGCAACAGCTACACAATCGGTTATTGGTGTTACGACACGTCGACCTCTCTCACGCCGATTGGTTGCGGGCGAAGAGTTTTTGTTTGTTTGTTTTGTTGAATTAGGCGCTTCGGCCTCCTCAGGCCATTTGGCGCCGGCGAAGAGTAGCGGCAACTGTTTAAAGACGACCTTGGACAACTCCTTACAGGCCCAAAACGTAGGAAATGCTCATGTTCCGACAATGATGCCGACTTTTAGCGACCTCCACCTCATTCAGAAATTAGCGCCATCTGTTGGAAAAGGATACTGAAAGCTACGGTAGGCAATTGCCTTGCTGAAAACCTCGCAATTCCCTGCGATGCACTTCACTGTGGGTTTTTAGTTTAGACAACAGATGTCACTAGCTTACGTACAAATAGAGATGGGTGGCGTACGTGGCCCTGGTGAGCTTGTTACCGATGATCTTACGCCGTATTATTGAAGTCCCTGCAAAGTTTCGAAAACTGAAGACTGCGCAACCTTCTTTGGCTACATCTACCGAAGTGATAGCAAATAAACTATATAAGAATAATAATTAATTGAATAATCCTCAAATTCTGCCAGTCCACAAGTCACGTTACGAGACGCCAGAAACGCAGCTGGGACGGCTGGGACATACGCAGGGTAGGAGCAAGGGGTAGGAGGAACCGACCATTACATTTTCGATAGAACCGTTGTATTTTCCCAATCTGGAAAACCATTAAAGTCCTTGATATAAAAAGTGGTGGGGCTGGCGTGCATTGATAATGTAGAATAAAGAACATATAATAGTAACGTTTTCTCCATAGCAATCCGTGCAATAAAACGTCCGAACTGCGGAAAGTGGTCTTTGCCCTCGGAACTCTAAAAAGAATGTCTGGGAAGTTTATTCGGTACCTGAATCCGCTCCTGTAAAATTACTCTCTAAGTACCTACCGAATGTATGTACTTACCTTATGTTTATTTTATACCTGATGTTCATCGTGATTATTTTAGATACCCTATTAGAAGGAAATGATTTGCGTAAAGTGAATATTGTCCTTAACCTGGATGTTTACTTGGATGGTGATATGAATGTAGTGTATGAGATCGAGTGACAGGGCTAGATATGCCTGGGAAACAGGCTCTTTAGAGCTCATGGGCTTGCATTGATTAGGATGCATGAGTATCATTTTCTAGTCTTCCTCGCATAGGCTGCCGCTGCATTACCCAGATGGCACGTGTGGCTCTTGCCTTAACACTAATTACTGTCACCTTCCCCAAAGAAGACAGTAGGTATCAAAAGTTAGCCCATCTCTATATGTAGCGACGAGGAAGGAGAGAAGTCGTGAGCAGTCCGCGAATGAGTGGTGAATGTGGTGGGGTGTGTTGGCATAGGAGGTAGATAATTGCATAAAGTTGCATAGAGGGAACGGCGAAGAGATCCACGGGGCTCAAGAGTGAGTATATCATTTAGCTATTTGTTACATGGATATTCCCGTCGGTCTGATCGTGGACGTTATCAGAAAATTCATTTTTTAGGCGCGGTGGTTTTGTCTCGCCGATTCGCGGCTTTGTTCCAATGCACTCATAAAGTCATAAAGTGTTAATAAGAGCCACAATGGCCCATCCAGGTCAAGTCTGTAAAGAGAAGATACTGTAACCCTGGCAAAAAGATCACCCCAGCCAACACCACATCCCAATTCCGAAGAAGTTAAATATTAAGATAAAGGTAAAATTTGATTTTTTGGATTTGTTTTTGGTAATGGTATGCTTTCTGACGTGATGAAGACGATGCGATCACTCATTTTCATCGCAAATGATTACTTTTAGGTCAACAACAATGAATACAATTGATGATGTCGGGCACAAGTCTGCAGCTTATAGCCCAGATGCTTGTCTGAGACAGGACTTTTGAATCTCATGGCAGTGGAATTCGAGCAACAACAATTTGAGCAAATAACCCTGCTGGGAATGACACTGTGTTGTCAGAAAAATTATGAAATTGCGTGTGTCCTCAAAATAATTTAATAATTATATAAGATACTGCAGGAAGCTTTACTGTGCATATGTCAGGCCACATTTGGAATACTGTGTCCAAGCTTGGTCCCCTAGTTATGAGAAAGATTGTTGGCTTTTAGAGAGAGTACAAAAGAGGGCAACAAAAATGGTTAATGGTATAGGCAACCTGGAATATGAGGAAAGACTGAAGAAATTGAACATGTTTTCACTTAGATATAGAAGGCTGAGAGGAGATCTCATCAAGGTTTTTAAATTTGTTCATGGTCAGGAACAGGGATATCTCAGGGAAATGTTTGAATTTAACAGAAATGATGCAATTAGAGGTCATCAATTCAAAATTAAAGTTAATCACAGCAGGACAAGGTTAAGACAGTCTTTCTTCACCAACAGGGTGGTAGAACACTGGAACCAGCTGCCAGGAACCATTGTCAGTAGCAACACACTGAACATCTTTAAAAACGGCATAGACAATCATTATAAGAATAGGGGGATTGTTTTTCTGTATTCTAGGGAAGGTTGATCAACAGGGAGGAGTGGGAGTTGGGAGGAGTTTGTAATTGTTGACTGTGTTATGAAATAGCAAGCGAGTCTCTTATTAAGTCTAAATGCTTTATAACTTTATATAGGGTGTACCTAGCAGTGGATTCAGCACCTTCCTTCGGGATGTGATACTGATGAGATTGTCTATGGTAGCGCAATGGGTATGATGGGAGGAGTTTGTAATTGTTGAGTGTATTATGCAATAGCAAGTGAGTCTCTTATTAAGTCTGAATGCTTTATGAATTTCTGTGGGATGTGCCTAGCAGTGGATTCGGCACCTTCCTTCGGGATGTGATGCTGATGAGGTTGTCTATGGTGGCACGATGGGTGTGATGGGAGGAGCTTGTGATTATTGAGGGTGTTAGGCGGTAGCAAGTGAGTGGTGTTAGATAGGTTGGGATATATAGCTTCCTAGGAACTTGGGATAAGGGATTGATTGGGGTGGGAGTATGTACATTCTAGTACCTTTTCTAGATAGGCTTAACCCAGATGGGCCCCTGTGGCTCTTATTAAGCCTTAATACTTTATGACTTTTACTTTATGACTTTATGCAGCACAACCGATTCACCATGAGGCTAAGCTTACACTGATGCGAGTGGTGTGCATCGCTGTGTGTGGTTTGTCTACCGACTACTAAATAAATAAATCATAGAATAAATCAAATAACCTAACCTAGACTAAGAATGTAGCATAATATATAAAATGTATGATAACATAATATAATCTAACCTAACATAACCTAACCTGAACACCAAAATCCTCTGAAACAAATTTTCAGCCATGACATCAAATATATGTGACATTCTATATCTCCATAGGCAACTTTAGTAACAATGCCTACTAAACTTCCAGAAGTTTAGTAAATATTCCTACTAAACACACTTCCACTCTTAGTAAATGTACATACTAAACCTTCTCGAGGATGTGTTGGACATTGACAGCACTGCCCTTAATGATTACAGCATCGCAAGGAATTTCCGGCCTTGGTCGCGTTGTGAATGCGTCTGTTTGGGAGTATAAATTCTCTGAAATAAAAGGCAAATTAAAGCAGAAAAATAAGGTTTTCGATGTCAGAGTATTAGATTGAGTGCATAAAGTGTTTAATCTCTTCTTTATCATGCCTGTGACACCAGGTACGGATAATTATATGTGATGTGCTATATTTGCGGAGTGAAGATTATGATAGTGTATTTGTTTGCCAACTGAAAAGTAATCATTTGCAGAGGAAATGAGTGGTCACATTGTCATTTTTACATTAAAATACTCTGTATTCCCCAAATAATAAAAGTCCAATTTTACCTAGATCTTAATATTACATGGGCATCCTACTAGTGAGTTGTGTTGTGAATATTCATTATTTTGGGGTGTGAACATGTAGTGAGTATCAGGTATGGATATGTAAACTTGGTTGGTATTGATTGAAGTATACTTTTGTTGTCATCTTATCTACTGTTGCTCAGGAGATTGGATTATAACCACAACCTTTGCTAATTTAACCATAGTGCCAATTTGTCATCTGGCAGTTATACATCAACTGCCAGATACCATAGAGCTGAGTGCAGTCTTCACATAAATTAGAAAGCATGTTATTTGCTGATGATCATAAGTTAAATTCTACTTATTTTAGCAGTCTCAATAGAAAACCTATTTTGTTATTGAAACTGCTGTAAGAATTTGAATCGGTGATTGCTTCTAATTTATGTGGATCATCATACCAGGTCACTTTGGTCTATTTTGTTGCTCAGCCCACATGATCTGGGAGCAAAAAGCCACTGTAAAACCACCTAATAAGGAAAGAGGGGTGGGGAGGCCTGAACACTTCCGACATCATTCAACAAATTGCTCTACTGCTGCTTCTGTATGGCCAAACCAGTAATTGTACTATTGTTTACTGAACACAAAAATAAACAAGCTATCCATATTCAAACAGTTCCTTTGCTTGCAAAGAGCAACTTTAAAACAGATAATTATTTTGTAGTGGTGTGCCATATTCTGAACATGAAAATGTTGTGCAGGATTACTTCACTGTAGCTGTTGTGGTACAATTTATTAGTAGCCACTAAAAAAATACTGGTGTACCTAATTGAAAAAATATATCAGAGGTCACTTCCTTATGGTTTTTGTAAGCCAACTGCTCTTGGAAGCCTAAAATGGTACCTGTGGACTTTGCTAGCTCCATTGACAAAGAATTGGTAGAAATATGGGATGAGATCTTCATATTTTGGTCGATAAAGGTCCATCATTTATGAATACCACCATCTTTTTTTCTTTTTTTACTCACTGAACATGACATGGAAGGTGTCCAAAGGTAGGTGCTCAGGAAACGGAACATGTTCAGATACTTCCCCTACCTTACCTATCCAGCCCTATTCACTGGATCCCATGTAACATGTGAGGCTTGAGTGCCCTACCAATCATTTTCAGGCTCCACCTATGCCTGCTCAAAGGGGCCTGTGCAGTGCACACCTAGGTAGGTACCTACTTAGCATAAATCTCACCCATCCACCACTACTTAGAACTGAAGAACAAGATTTTGCAGCCTAAAATTCATCCACTGTGTTTTAAAATATATTTAATGAGGGACTCCCCACAACAATGCAACATGAATTATGATAAATTAGGCACCTATACAGAACTTTATGAAAATATTTGCTAAAGCTGAAGTACACTACATCTGTCCTGATTTCATTGTACCTGTGGATACAATGGAAGTGTACAATGTACAATGAATGCCTTCAGCTCCCTCAGTTGCCTGTGAGCTTTGCCTGATCCAGCATACATGTATTTTACCTGATTGCTTTATCATTATGTGATCCAAGATCTGTAGGTTAGGTTAGTTGAGGCTAGGTTACTTTAGATTAACTTAGGTACATGGCTGCAGTTCTGGAAGAGGCTCAGTGTCTGGACCTGTTCTGCTTTCCAAATATATCTAAAGGTATTTCTTCCTGTATGCTGTTAGTTGTAAGTTGTCATTTTTCCCATTCAATCTGAAAATTTGGATACCTGGAAGCTCCCTGGCTTGGTGAGAGATCTCCAGGCCTGTTTTGGTAGGCTGTGAGGGTACTATATATTTCAATTGTTCTGCTG
Organism: Ashinkailepas kermadecensis; assembly: GCA_034440615.1. Taxonomy (NCBI): domain Eukaryota; kingdom Metazoa; phylum Arthropoda; class Thecostraca; family Neolepadidae; genus Ashinkailepas; species Ashinkailepas kermadecensis. The sequence continues at coordinate 446,703 of JAOTOM010004987.1, forward strand.
TGTTTGATTCCCAAGTCTTTAAAAACAAATTCACTCAGCATTTTGTAGGGTACAGCTTGGTATAGTATCCTTGAAACATGTAAATATGACATGATGCAACATGATGAACATTTTGGAAAAACAGCATTGCTATAATCACCTTGAAAGTGAAGTGCATACTGACAAAATACTTGTAAAGGCCTTTGCCAATGATAGTATATATGCTTGCCTGCTATGCAATGTGTGATAGGACGAACTGCAGGAAATACACCATTGTGGAATATACCTATTAGCAGAATGATGTTTAGGAACTAAAGAAACTTAACTTATCCTACCCCAAGCCAAACATCACCCAACCTAGCCCTACCTAGCCTAGCTTTACCTATTCTAATCTGACAAGCTAACTTATCCAAACCTGGCACGAGCTAACCTATCCTAACCCAACATGGTACATTTGCAGATCAAGGTAACACTCACCACAATCAAGGTATCTCCACAATTAAGATAACACTCGAGAAGCAACAGCCAGAGTAGTAGTCACAGGTGGAGGGGGCAAAGGAATGCTCTTAGTTTTATCATTAATTAAAAAAAAAATAGACTTGAAGAAATGTTTAAAAGAGACTGGTGCATCTTTCCTTTCTTGGTTCCTTCCCTTCTGATAATTGCCATTGTTAGCCTTTGCCAACTTTAGTACAGGGAACCCCACCAAGAAAGAAAACCAGTAAGAGGCTGTCATTATATTTAATTGAATACATTCATATGTTTCACATGATCCTCATGTCATTCTTCTATTTTCATCCAACAGATATATTTCGTAGCAATTTTGATTATATTGGGAATGTATCATGTTTCATATTGAATATTTGCATGCATTCTGTAGGCATTGAAAACCTAGATCTTCACCTGATTGTGTTGAATGGCCATCACAGATGAAATAGATACTTTATATTAGCACTGCAGCATATTCCTCATCTTGGTAAATGTAGAATTGCAAGAATTGTATTGCAGCATTTGTGGCATGGGGAGTAGTTCACCTTCACTGTTCTTTATGGTGGTAATTCAGAAACGATCAACAGCAATTGTTGCCATGCTGTGATTGCTTTGTTTTAGTCGGAGCTTATGACAGGTATATTGTCCAAAATGATATGTATCCATGTTTTTGCTTTTACATGCCAGTTTAAATGGCCTGGAAATGGCAAGTGGCAGAAAATAACATTGGTTAGCTAAAATATACATCCTGATCTCTAAGCCACTCATCTGGCCTTGTTGGCTACAAAATATAGCATTTCATTTTTGGATGGGGGAACAAGTGCATGCTCATGCAGTGTAGCATTTGGTGTTTTTATGCTACAGCAAGTAAGAAAAATAGTGTTTGCACCAGGGTTGGCTTTGTACTCTATATTCTTGGATGTGGAGATAAAATTTTTTGGCAATTCGAATATGGAGATGATATTTTTTGGGTAAAATCTGTAACTTCAGCATATTGGTTTGCACTTCCCAGTAATTTTTGAGCACTTTATATCACATAGCAGTTCATTGTCCAACAACACTAATCAACTTCCAAGTGAGAAAGTAAGAGTAGTTTTCTGGAGATGATAATGTTCTGGATGGAAAATTCACAAACAGCTTATTTTTTAACTCTGATATGCATCTTTGATGATTTAGTTATAGTTTGGTCTTGATTTAGTGAATCAAGTTCAAGTCTGTGTTTAATGAAAAGTCAGTCCATTTTTTCTTACATACACCATGAATCAGTTGCATTGCCAATGTCCGTTTCAATTTTGTTGAAGAATGACCGGTCATGTACCATAGTCTGAAAATTATATCTGTTGCATAAATGTTGAAGAAAAGCTGATATTGGAAGCATTTCAGAGGGCCTATGATGATATTTCTTTGTTGTTGTTGTAGAAACTGCTCTACTTTATGCTGGCCAAATAAAAGTAAAGGCCATAGGTTAATGTGTTTGTCTTATGATGCCTTCTTTTTATACTCCATTAAAAAAAAACAATGCACTGTGCGATAGGCTCAATTGCACAAAATAATATTGATTGAAATTTGTCCAGTTAGTCTGCCTATGCTGTGCTTCTGGATTGCATTGGAGTATTCCAAATTATTCCAGAATATTAGTGATACCTGGCCGTTAGACATAAGTCTAGTGCTTTTACTTTTGCATATTTTTCCCAGCAAGTTGAACAACTAAATATCGATGAACCCATTCATACTTGTCGAATCAAGCTTTGGCGCTGCACTACGATGTCGTCGACCTCATCTAATGATGATGCTGCTTCGAAAAATCGGAAACCACCCATTTCGTTGTTCGATCCTGATTGGTTCAGTTCGCTGATTCATGACTTGGTGGGGTGGGGGGTGGGGGATGTGTTTATCGCAATTATTCTGCGGGATCCGCCTCGCCTGACGTTGCACATTCCGTGCGTTCCAGCCGCGTAGCGTTCTGCTAAGTCTTGTGCCGCGTGAATTATGTGAGCCGTTCGAAGAGGCATTTTTGCATCACTCAGCCCAATCGCATTTCCTAAACAAAATTACCCGGGAACTTTCCATATCAATCGTGGTCTAATCTCCATGTTCCATGAGCGTCGCCATCTTGCAAAAAGTCGCACGGGACAGGACGTGGACAACTTATTGCACTTCGCGCGTTCCTCGCGCAATCCATCACATTTAGGTGAGGATTTCGTGAGGAATGAACAAAGAACGGCATACGATGTCGGTGTCGGCGGAATCTGCGGACGGAATGCGACAAAGAACGCACCCCTGACGTGGACGTGCCGACTGTGCCTCAGGGGCCGTCCACCATGGCGGACGTGGACCCGGAGACCCTGCTGGAATGGCTGAGCATGGGTCAGGGCGAGGAGCGCGACCTGCAGCTGATCGCGCTCGAGCAGCTCTGCATGCTGCTGCTCATGTCCGACAACGTGGACCGCTGCTTCGAGAGGTCAGTCCCGCCTGCGACTCTCCGGCCGCCCACCGCTGCATTATTACTATTCGTGTTATTATCAGGATGGTTATTATTTTACTCATGTTTGTGTTTTTGTGTGGTGTTTGTTATTATTGTGATAATGTTTTATTTTCTTCATATATATATATATATATATATATGGGGTACTATTTTGACAAGTTATACGTAAGTGGCACAATGATAAAACACTATATTTCCAACAAAAAACACATCACCAATATATATATATATATATATATATATATATATATATATATATATATATATATATATATATATATGCATATTTAGATATGTATCCACGTTCAATAATTGATCCTAATCTGCCATGCCTTTTTCAATCGCATTTCTGGTGTTCGCTTTCTTTTCAGTTATTGGCCACCATTCCGGGCATCACTCTTGCTCAGTTACGATGGATTCTTCCGTATTTCTACGCTACGAGAATATATGCGACCAAATTATACGAACAAGCCCTTGGCGTAATGTTTGGCAAGTTACGGATACTAAGGAGGTGTATTTAAATTTGTGTTAAATTGTCATGTTAAAACCATACATGGTCGATGCGCCCCGCCGCCAAAATAACTAGCATGTTGAAATCTGGTCGATGTGCTCACGTACGCAAATAATCGTAATCCAAGTCGGGTTTCCGAGTAAGCGATCTTAGTACATAATGTCAGCAGAATAGTGAAAAAGTATAACCTGGGATAGCTTTATGACTCATTCAACTGCTATAGGCTTCTTGTGCTTCGGTATTCGACTGCTGAAGGCCACGTTGTGCTGCCATATTCAACTGCAATAAGCCGCGTTGTGCTGCGGTATTCGACTGCTGTAGGCCATGTTCTGCTGCCATATTCGAGTGCTGTAAGCCGCATTGTACTGCGGTATTTGATTGCTGCATGCCACGTTATCGTGCGGTATTCGACTGCTGTAGACCACGTTGTGCTGCCCTATTCGGCAACTATAGGCCACCGAGTGTTGGGGCATCCAATGAGTTCTTAACGGACCCGTGAATGCAGCAGCTAGTGCAATTTGAGCTCTGATCAATATGGGAGGAAGGTGTTGTGCTACACAATGCTGTTTGCTTGAAGGGTCGTGCAATGCTGGCTGTGAAAAGTTTGGAATGTCTTGGCATTTTGCATATTATAATTTCTATTTGTTTCGTTTCATACCTGTAGTTTTCCGAGGAAGGTAATTGAACAAGGTACAAAGCTAGCTGTTGCGGACCCGTCTACATGCATAGCACACAATATGTAAAGGCAGAGGCGTACCCACTGGTTATCACAATAGTGGCTGACTGTCATCTGTCTGGCTCCCGGTCGAGACGTACTCAAACATGGGTCCAATCGTACTTTCTCCCGGTGAAGAGGTCCCTGACCTGCCAGTCCGCATGTGCGAAAGAGAGCCGTGACAAGAGGATGTCGTAATTCAGCACCAGCTGCCCCGATCATATTCTCTCGGCGTGCTATCCAGGTTGATGCGTTTCGACTGGCCTGCTGTCTAGAGTTGAAGTGCACCAGTCTGCCAACAATCACAGCGGCTGGCTGGTTGGTGCGCGATGGTGCCAACCGGGATAGTTTGTCCGCGTTGATTTTGCGCGCTTGGCTGGCCTGCAGGCACATCCATGTCGTTTTATCATTCTACCATGTCCCATTTGATCGTGCGCACATCGGACTACGTCGCCTAGAGGCGTCGATTGGTTGGTCCACCGACTCCTTGACATGCCTCGATTGTATGACGTCTCGTCAGTCCCACGTGCTCACGAGTAAATAGCAGTAGATGTATTTCCTGGCGTGTGACGGTCTGTATCGCCGGCTTAACCTCGTGTCCTTCCGATCCACACTCCAGCATACTACCTCCGCACGTGGCCAAAGATCCCAGGAGCTTAGTCTCGGTGGCACGCTACGAGGTACGAGCGAATAAGTAGGCCACGCGAACACGTTTCCAGCACCCCTGTCGAGAAGTGCGCTGCAGATGTGCAAAAGCTGCTGCCGACGTACTCATCACACCGACGGGCGCCGGGCATTGGCCGTTGGCGTGGCGTTTCAGGTCGTGTGGTTCTGCGATCATTTGGTCACGCGGCGGATGGTCGGACCCAGCTGCCGCCGACTGAGGCGGACTGCGCAATCTGGTCCGTCACAAAAACACGCGTGGCTGCTGACGGCGGCCGTCGGGCGGCAGAGCGAGAGAGCTGCGCGATCGTGCGGCAGGAGCTGACGCGATACCGCGGAGTGGCGGGCACGGAGACTGTGACGCGATGTGGCGCGAGCTGCGCGATGATGCGTCAGGGGCTGACGGTGATGGCGCACTGTGGCAGGCCCGGGGACTGTGGCGCTAGCTGCGTCAGGGGCTGATGGTGATGGCGCACTGTGGCAGGCCCGGGGACTGTGACGCGAGCTGCGTCAGTGGCTGACGGTGATGCCGCACTGGCAGGCCCGGGGACTGTGGCGCGAGCTGCGTCAGGGGATGATGGTGATGCCGCACTGTGGCGGGCCCGGGGACTGTGGCGAGCTGCGTCAGGGGCTGACGGTGATGGCGCACTGTGGCAGGCCCGGGGACTGTGACGCGAGCTGTGTCAGTGGCTGATGGTGATGGCGCACTGTGGCAGGCCCGGGACTGTGGCGTGCTGCGTCAGTGGCTGATGGTGATGGCGCACTGTGGCAGGCCCGGGGACTGTGACGCGAGCTGCGTCAGTGGCTGATGGTGATGGCGCACTGTGGCAGGCCCGGGGACTGTGGCGCGAGCTACGTCAGGGGCTGATGGTGATGGCGCACTGTGGCAGGTCCTACTGTGGCGTGCTGCGTCAGGGGCTAATGGTGATGGCTCACTGTGGCAGGCTCCGGGACTGTGACGCGAGCTGCGTCAGGGGCTGATGGTGATGGCGCACTGTGGCAGGCCCGGGGACTGTGACGCGAGCTGCGTCAGTGGCTGATGGTGATGGCGCACTGTGGCAGGCCCGGGGACTGTGACGCGAGCTGCGTCAGTGGATGATGGTGATGCCGCACTGGCGGGCCCGGGGACTGTGGCGTGCTGCGTCAGTGGATGATGGTGATGCCGCACTGTGGCAGGTCCGGGGACTGTGGCGCGTGCCGCGTTGAATAGCTGAAAGATTGAATGGTGATATTTGACAATAAACTGCTCTGTGACAGATTCATTACAGGTGCAAACTGAGCTTCTGATGTTGGCGATATTCGACAAGGAACTGCTCTGTGACAACATACTCATGGTTCATCAGAAGTACAAGCTGAGTTTCTGATGTGACATATTTGAGGAAAAATATCTTACTTATTCGATCGTCCAATGTTTTCCTCCCCACATGCAGAACTGCAAAGTACAAATCCAACCGTGGCCACCTCACTGTATCTGGTGCCGGCGGCGAGACGTCACTGGTAGGTGGACACTCGCCGTCCGGACGCGCCCCTAAACACCAATTCATCATCATCATCACCTCACTGTATCTGGTGCCGGCGGCGGACGTCACTGGTAGGTGGACACTCGCCGTCCGGACGCGCCCCTAAACACCATTCATCATCATCATCACCTCACTGTATCTGGTGCCGGCGGCGGGACGTCACTGGTAGGTGGACACTCGCCGTCCGGACGCGCCCCTAACCACCAATTTCACATCATCACCTCACTGTATCTGGTGCCGGCGGCGAGACGTCACTGGTAGGTGGACACTCGCCGTCCGGACGCGCCCCTAAACACCAATTCATCATCATCATCACCTCACTGTATCTGGTGCCGGCGGCGAGACGTCACTGGTAGGTGGACACTCGCCGTCCGGACGCACGATGCGCTCAAGCAGTGCACATGTGATGGGGATGAGCAGGGCGAGCGGGCCCAGGGCGAGCGGCGTGTCTCGCGGCTGTGGACCAGACTGGAACCGAGCCGCCGCCACGGCTGGGCTGTCGGCGTGGTGTGCCTTCGAGTTCGGCTGGGCGATGTCGCCGACGCCGGACGATATTGGCGCGGTGAGCAGGCTCAGTCTGTGGTGTGCGGTTTGTGACGGAGTAGCTGACTGTTCACCACCCACGCTGGGACGCAAAGCTGGGTCAGGTCATTCATGTTGGTCAGTTGTGCTGCAGTTGCACACTAATGGTGGTGATGTCTCGTCTCGGGCGTCACTGTGGTCGGACGGCCGTGAAGTCTGCAATGTCAGCTGTTTGGGATGAAGCACAGAATTGCTGCACGCATGTGGTGCGCGCCGTTCCACAGCCAGCTGTTGAAACTGCTTTTGCACGCTCTGTCCACATGGGCAAGTCGCATGGATAACACGCAGCCGTGCGTTGAAGTGTGGCAACGTCGTTCGTTCCGCCACAGCCACGCGCGGGGTCTCGCGGCACCAGGCACGTCAGCTAGCGCTCCAACGCACTGACCTACTCCAAGTGTGATGCAACCGGCCGGCCGTCGACTTGGCCGGCAGCGGTCCGTGGCCACCGTTGCGCAAACTCCGCGGCACTCCGATGGCGATGGTGTGTCGGTGGCGGGCGATACAGCACGCGTGGCTCGATTGGCGGTGCGGCGGCCGGTGGCGTGTCGGCGCGGTGTCGGTCTGCTCCGTTGTTAGCCGCTCGACTGCCGGCTTCACGAGGGCCCCTTGTAGCCCGCTGCCGCCGCTCGACTGCCTGCTGGTCTCACGAGTGCCCCGTGTGGCCCACTGCCGCCGCTCGACTGCCTGCTGTTCTAACGAGGGCCCCATGTGGCCCGCTGCCGCCGCTCGACTGCCGGCTTCATGTGTACCCACTCCCGCCGCTCGACTGCCTTCAGGCGCGTCGCCCTGTTCCATTGGCCGCCAGTTGCCTGGCTCTGCACGGCGGCACGGTCGTCAGAGCGCGCCGCCGCTCTTCCTGAGCACGCGCCGGCGCGAACACCGTGCCGCCCGCCGCCCGTCCGATCAGCGGCGCTCGTTCCAAGTGATGACGCCGTCTGGGCGGTCGCGTCGACCGCGGCCAAGGCTGTTTAGCTGTGCGGCATAGTGTTTGACCTCGCCAGCTGCTGCTCTTGCATGTCCGGCGTCTTGCTGCCGTTCGCGATTGAGCCTCGGGCAACGGGCAATTGGCAGGGCACGGCAGGTGGGAGCCGCTGCCCGAGAAGGGGTCCAGCTAGTTGCTGGTTGTGCAGACTGGCGTATCGATTGCGGCGGTTATAAAGAGCCGGCCAAATCGGCGGGCCTCAAACTCAAGATGCTTGGGTGGATAATTATTCTGCGGTTCCTGGCGGATAGTCTTACGACAAAGATCCCGGAGATGTAGCTGAAGCTGTGTGTTTCAGGTAGGTGCTAGACCTCGAGCGCGACGGCAATGGGTATTTTTAATGTGAAAACATTTTGCTGGCGGACTGCCTCCTCTCTAAGTGGTTTTACACTTCTTGGTTATAAGCGGATACATCCATGGTTCAGACCGTGACATGAAACTAGTTATACCTACGTCGTGGTTAAAACGGGCCAAAACAGCATTTTGCTGATGTTCTGTCCAATGGTGTGTCGCTTTGTCGTGGTGACAAAAATTGAGACCAAAATCGCACTGTTCTCTCATTGATTCTTTGGACTGTGACAAATACGGGGGTGTATCAGAACGTCTAAGAATTCAGAGCATCGAATAGTTCAAAACTTCTAAACTCCTCTAAAGTTCAATTCCTCTAATGGTTCAAAACCCCTAATCGGCGGAAACTTCCTTCTGTTGGGGATGTTCAAAACTTCTAACGTATCAAAGCATCTAACAGTTCAAAACCTCTAAAACGGTCAAATCTCCGAACGTTCAAATCAACTAACTGTTCATTAAACCTAGCGGTTCAAATTACCACTGTATCAAAATACCTAGAGTTCAAAGCCTCAAAGCGTTCAAAGCATCTAGCGTTCAAAACCTCTAAGGTTCAGAAACCATAACGTTCAAAATCTCTAAGCGTTCAAAACCTCTAAACCATGAGAAGTAATGCGCTTTCAAATCATCTAAAACAAGAACTATGGTAAAATCAGCGACTGCGCGTAAAGCGCTGGGTGCCGTCGTCGGGCAGGTGAACGTTATTCCGGTTGAATTGCGTGTGTGGGAGGGAAGGGTGTGAAGTTCGTATGCGAAAACTTGGGAAAAATGTTTGCTTGGATTTTATCCCTCACGGGACACCTTTTGGAGCAATATCACACTTCTTCAAGGCAAAAGTTCTTGATTTGTGGTTTTGAACACGTTAGAGGGTTTGATCGCTAGAGGTTCTGAACTCGTTTGCATTAGACTGTATGAACTCTTGCTGTTTTTGTGGATTCGATGTTTTGATACCTTCGAGGTTTTGAACACCTAGAGCTTTTCATCATTCGTGCTTGAGTCTTTAGATGCTTTGAACTCCTAGAGAATTTTAACGGTTAGAGGTTTTGAACATTAGAAGTTCTGAACTTCCCCAATACGGAATCAAATCTTCGAATTTAGAGGTTTTGAACGCTTAGTCCTTTTGATTCCTAGATGTTTTGAACCGTTAGAGGCTATGAGCATTAGAGGTTCTGATATAGACCCACAAATACATAGATGTCATGAGTGCTTCGCCAGCCTGTCAAAATTCACTTCGGTTTGAGTTAGATGAAAATGAAAATGTATTAGCGTTGGCTATCAAGGATGTGTTTGTATGTCAAACTGTACGTGAACAATTTGTTCATAATTTTGCAATCCAAGCTTACTCATGTGTAGCGTCCAACAATGCTACGCATGCGTGAAGTCTGATGACAATAATGGTAGCTCCATTTGATATATCATGCACCTATGTGGTACAGCTGATATTGGCCACTGATTTATGCAAGTTAATAACCGTCCTTGGATGTAAACATTTTCTCTTTTTCCTGTAGTTTTCCTATCAACAGTTCTGAATTTATGTAAACCGGGTTTACTTGCCACCAAGCACAGTTTTGAACTGTTGTTACCGACCACTAAGCACAGTTTTGACGTTGAAATCGGGCCTGTCATGGACGATATGACGCCGTGCTCCTCAGCACTTGGTAAGCACCAAATGTGGAACAACTGTGCTGGTCATGTGTCCAACGTGCTGCTCAGTGGTATGCGCACAATTATGCGCTTAGGATGTCCGGTAGGTTTGCCTTTTTAGCAGATTGGTCATGGTGATAACACGTACCGTGCTTAAGATGTGCTACTGGGCGTAAATGTAGACGAACAATTCGTGTTGCATTCCACGCATTTATCATATTTAACCTCGCTTAGCAATATGTTGCGCAGTAATAACACACCACAGCACAATTAGTTAATCCTGTGAGTTCGTAAGGCCGGAATTCCGCCGTGGAAGTCCCCGTGTCGACCAATTCGAGGGCGGGTTGATGCGGGCCAATTGGCTGATCGGCCGACATACGTCACCGCTGTCTTGGCTTAGTCACGTGTCGCACATAAACACAGGGCATGTCTGATAGCACGATGCCTTTGCCGTGACGTGGCCGATGGTGATTACATTGTGCTGACAATGCTTGGCAGCGCGCGTTGAACGGCGCCCTTGGTGTCGGTCGGTGCCGCCCTGACCGCGGCGCCGCCTGTGGCGGTGCCGGGGGTCAGTGTGGCCGACCTTGTGGGCAGCCGCCGCGACCCGACAGCCTTCTGGCCGGCCAGCGCGCTGAACAGTGGACAATGGCACCGGCACGAGTGTCGCAGTAGTCGTCGAGGCCACCGGTGCCGGTCGACCTTGCCACCCGCTACCAGAGCCGCGACGTGACGTGACGTGGCGCATCGTGAAGCGCCCGGACGCCGCTGCCAGCGTGCCCCACGGGCCGCGGACCGTCGTGCCCCGTGGTCAGTGCGGCGTGTCGTGGCCTTGACCCGAGTCGCGTGGCAGGCTGCCAGCGTGTGCCACCTCCGGCGGAGGAGGCACTTGTCGGCGGCATTGTTGGCATGCTCGGCCGCCGCCACGTCACAGGGACAGCCTGGACGGGGACCGAGCGGGCGTCGCGCGCCTTCCGACAGCGTGATGGCGACCCTCAGCCGAGCCGGTGGCCGCCGCTTGATACGGTTGCCATGGCAGCCGCGTGTGGTCGGTCCAGCTCGGCTTCGGCACCGCGAGCCAGGACAGGCGGCCGCCGAAATTGGCTCGCCTCCCACCTCCCGCCGAGGCGGCCAGATGCCGCTGTCGCTGCGGCTGACGCACGCGCCGGACCCGTCGCGGGGTCGTCACGGGCGTCACGTGCGCCGTCGCCGCCACAGGGCCGGGCGCGGCCGACAGCAGGCCGAGTCAGGACCGTGTGGCCTTTGGAGAGGTGGAGCCTGGCGACCAAGGCCGCCAGCAGCGCACAGCTGGATCGGTGTTTTGTAGTCCTGGATTTGCATAGGGCGCTTTTGGGGCGCTTCAATTTGGGGAGGATATTTTTTCTGTTTCTGATTCTGATTGGGGGAGGATGTCCCAGTCCCAGTCCCTCCCAGTCAGTTTCGTGCATGTTTGCCAAAAGGTAATAGGTTTGTAATTATTTTCAAGCAAAATTATTTTCAAGCAACTCCATTCACCCTTTTGGCGAAAAACGAGTCGATCATTTTCCGGACCGGATAATGTTCTGGGTGACAAACATCTAGTACTAGGCCATATTTTCAACGTTGTACTCCACACTCCATACTCCCTATGTCGCCACGTCACCGACCATACGGCGAGAGTGGCCGACAACGAGTGGGCAGTCACGTCGTCATCGCCGGTACCGAGTCGGCGCGGCCACCCGGCCACCTCCCGGCGGCCTGACCTGCCAGGTGGGGATGGGGAGAGAGATCCGCCAGCTGGTCTGGTAGCGCCCATCACTGGCGAGGTGCTGCATCATCACAGTACAGTCCACGTGGTCTGTGTTCTCTCGGCGTGCGCGACGTAAATGATTCGTTCGCGGAAGCTGCTGAGCTTCATAATTCGATTCACACGACAGCTGAGAGACTAAGCTGGCGGTACTTGAAGCCTGGCCTGTGCACTGGAGCCAGGTCTGGGCTGCCTGCTCCAGGAAACCTGTTTCAGTGGGGTGATTGATGGTTATGACTTCGTGAACGGAACGGAACGGAACGCCTTGCCAGCGGAACAGAAGTCGTTCACGCGAACGTATTCAAGTTGTTTGGCTGCGGTAGGGGCGGGTGTTGTGACACGCCTGTGACGCAGCTATTTTGCAAGCAGCAGGCTGTTTCTCTGCGTCGAGGTAGTGCAGTAGAGTAAGAGCCACCCTTTAACCCAATCGGGGAGTGGGGTCATTTCACCCCCCTCCCTGAGGTTTTCCGCGGATAGTGAACAAGCGGTACGTGGTAGCGCGCCGAAACTTGACACACCTTTTCCACATGAATTTGGCATGCTCTGTGAAATTTTGAGGTCAGGTCATCTACGGTCAACGAGTTAGTCGAGATCAAGTGAGTCCACCGCCAAAAAGTTGAACCAGTCGTCACGTTTTAATGGATGAAGATATTTGAATGAAACTTTCAGTGTTTGCTTATCTTTAGGTGTGCAACGAAAGGAGCGAGATGATTTTTTTAATTCAAGAAGATTGAAAACTCAATTTTGAAAATGTATACTTAGAAAATGTTCATTTTTGGATGGGCAAAAATGTTGGAGCTATGGTCGATTTCGCCTACCTTTTCTGACACCAAGTAATTTTTGTTTCTAAAATCTCCCCCAAAATGAACTCCCCAGAGCCAAAAACATGTCAGTCGTGATCACATACACCCCCTAGTTAGGTAACTGCTCGGGATGCAATTCTTGGGTTGGTTTTGGACCCTACTCGTCGAGCGCTTTCCGATCATACCACTTTCGTTTTCGTGCAATGTTTAGTTTGGAAATTAGAGGGGGTATAGAAATGACCCCCCGAGACGAGGTGCGAGGATCTGAACGGAAATGCCTGAAATGGTGCATCTGGGGTGCATCTGTAGAAATCCGGATGTCAGTTCGAGATCGGCCGACAGGGAATCGGTCCAGTCCGTCTTCGACGACTAGATGCCCGCTACCGCAACAGACGTCTTCGTACTCGGAGGGGCTTACCAGGTCCCGTCATTGTCACAGCGTGGTACTCCCCCACCCACTCACTCACTCACTCACTCACTCACTCACTCACTCACTCACTCACTCACTCACTCACTCAGTCACTCAGTCACTGTTGGTTGGTTGGTTATTCGTTTTACGACACGTCGACCGCTGAGTCATATAGCGTCGCCAATCTCTCACGCCGATTGGTCGCGGGCGAAGAGTAGCGACAGGTGAGACTCGAACCCACAATCTTTCGATTGTGAGACGAGCATCTTACCCCTAGACCACTCGTCCCCACACTCACTCACTCACTCACTCACTCACTCACTCACTCACTAGTTCACATATGCACTCACTTAATTGCCCTCTCAGAGACGGATTATGTGGTACTGGATCAGCACGGTTTTGTGTAGTAGGGGCTGGCCGTGTCCAGCATCGCATCAGCACGGTTATCTGTGGTTGGGGCTGGCCGTGCCAACATCAGAACAGCACGGTTATCTGTGGTTGGGGCTGGCCGTGCCAACATCAGAACAGCACGGTTATCTGTGGTCGGGGCTGGCCGTGCCAACATCACATCAGCACGGTTTTCTGTGGTTGGGGCTGGCCGTGCCAACATCACATCAGCACGGTTATCTGTGGTTGGGGCTGGCCGTGTCCAGCATCAGATCAGCACGGTTATCTGTGGTTGGGGCTGGCCGTGCCAACATCAGATCAGCACGGTTATCTGTGGTTGGGGCTGGCCGTGCCAACATAATCAGCACGGTTTTGTGGTTGGGGTGGTGCAACATCAGATCGCACGGTTATCTGTGGTTGGGGCTGGCCGGTAACATCAGATCAGCACGGTTATCTGTGGTTGGGGCTGGCCGTGCCAACATCAGAACAGCACGGTTATCTGTGGTTGGGGCTGTCCGTGCCAACATCAGATCAGCACGGTTATCTGTGGTTGGGGCTGTCCGTGCCAACATCAGATCAGCACGGTTATCTGTGGTTGGGGCTGGCCGTGCCAACATCAGAACAGCACGGTTATCTGTGGTTGGGGCTGGCGTGTCAACATCAGATCAGCACGGTTATGTGGTTGGGCTGGCCGTGCCAACATCAGAACAGCACGGTTATTGGTTGGCTGGCCGGCCACATCACATCAGACGGTTATCTGTGGTTGGGGCTGGCCGTGCCAACATCAGATCAGCACGGTTATCTGTGGTTGGGGCTGGCCGTGCCAACATCAGAACAGCACGGTTATCTGTGGTTGGGGCTGGCCGTGCCAACATCACATCAGCACGCTTTTCTGTAGTTGAGGTAGACTGTGTTCGGCAGTGCAATCCACACCCAGACCCGTGGTTCCGCTCACATCGCACACATCCGACAATTTGCCAGCCCGACCTGACCGACAGTCAGGTCAGGTGGCCCTATCAGCTCCGCCGTCGCCGCCACTCTCACTCCCGCTTCGGCCTTGACTGGTGGGTATCTGTTCTTCGTGGGTGCTCCAGACGGCGGCGGAGCTTCTCGTCCACCAGCCGGCTGAGACACTGTCCGTCTGGCTCCCGGGGTGGGGTCAGTCTGGCTCCCCTGGGTGGGTGTCAGTCTGGCTCCCAGGGTGTGGTTCTCTCGTCCACCACCCGGCTGAGACACTGTTCGTCTGGCTCCCGGGGTGGGGTCAGTCTGGCTCCCAGGGTGGGGTCAGTCTGGCTCCCGGGGTGGGGTCAGTCTGGCTCCCAGGGTGGGGTCGTCTGGCTCCCGGGGTGGGGTCAGTCTGGCTCCCAGGGTGGGGTCGTCTGGCTCCCGGGTGGGGTCAGTCTGGCTCCCTGGATGGGGTCAGTCTGGCTCCCGGGGTGGGGTCAGTCTGGCTCCCCTGGGTGTCAGTCAGTCTGGCTCCCAGGGTGTGGTTCTCTCGTCCACCACCCGGCTGAGACACTGTCCGTCTGGCTCCCGGGGTGGGGTCAGTCTGGCTCCCCTGGGTGGGTGTCAGTCTGGCTCCCAGGGTGTGGTTCTCTCGTCCACCACCCGGCTGAGACACTGTCCGTCTGGCTCCCGGGGTGGGGTCAGTCTGGCTCCCCTGGGTGGGGTCAGTCTGGCTCCCAGGGTGTGGTTCTCTCGTCCACCACCCGGCTGGGACACCGAGGGCCGGGGCTGGGTCCGTGCCGGCGAGGAAGCACGGCCGCCTCGGCGCCGGTTTGCAGTGGCGGTGCTGCGCCGCCTGACGTGTGCTCCCGGCGGATCGACGGGCCGTCTCGGCCCTGAAGCCGGCCGTCACGGCCACGCCCACGGGCGCGTGATGAGCCGCTCCAACACGCCCACGGGCGCGTGATGAGCCGCTCCAACACGCCCACGGGCGCGTGATGAGCCGCTCCAACACGCCCACGGGCGCGTGATGAGCCGCTCCAACACGCCCACGGGCGCGTGATGAACGCCGCTCCAACACGCCCACGGGCGCGTGATGAGCCGCTCCAACACGCCCACGGGCGCGTGATGAGCCGCTCCAACACGCCCACCGTCGGCCGTGGCGGCAATGGGCGACCAATTACGTTAATATCCGTGATGTAATTAGCACCTGTGATGCATCGCCAATGAAATCGATCAGTACGTGCATCCGCATGGCGTGATTCAAAATGTGCAATGGCTGGTACGGGGTGTTTCCGTGTGTGCACCTGTGCACATCGACAAGCCTTGTCGAATGGGAAAGACAGGTCAGCGAGGCAAGTCTTACGAAATGGGGACTTAGGAAGTCTGCTCCCATCGGACATTGCTCCCATCGGACGTTCCATTGCTCCTCCACTTTGGTCGCCGGAGACAATTTCTTATCTTTGATCCTCTCCATCTCTCCTTCCCGTATTTCCACTCGGTGTTCCCCGGTGCCGCCTGTCCGCCTGTCTGTCCACTGTGTCTGCTTCTATTCTGTCCTCTCCCTGATGACGTGCCATCTGGGCTCTGTGTCTGCTTCTATTCTGTCCTCTCCCTGATGACGTGCCATCTGGGCTCTGTGTCTGCTTCTATTCTGTCCTCTCCCTGATGACGTGCCATCTGGGCTCTGTGTCTGCTTCTATTCTGTCCTCTCCCTGATGACGTGCCATATTGGCTCTGTCTGCTTCTATTCTGTCCTCTCCCTGATGACGTGCCATCTTGGCTCTGTGTCTGCTTCTATTCTGTCCTCTCCCTGATGACGTGCCATCTGGGCTGTGTACCCATGCGTCGCCCTGCTCCCCGCCGCGATCGATCTTGGGCACACGCTTCCTCGATAGTGGAATCCGGGGCGACCGCCGACGCGGTGAGAAATCGCGCCGGATGGAGGCGGCCGCACCGTCCATCTTGCCGTCGCCTGCACGCGTGCTGGCCGACCCGGTGGCGCCTCCGTCGCCGAGCGACCGGCCGTCGGCCGACGGAGTACCACCCGACTGACCTGGCGACCGACCTGGCGACCGACCTGGCGACACACGGGCGGGCATTGTTTCACGGGCGCGCGCCGACTCGCACGGCGAGCGCCGGTCAAGGTCACGCCGGTCAAGGTCACGCCAGTCAGCCGTCCGGGCGTCGTTGTCGCGCGGGAGCGCCGGCTAAAACGGGTCAACTGGACCGCCGCCTCTCTCGCACCATTGTGGGAGAGTGGACCGGGCCGTAATGGCGGCATTGTGCGCGGGCGGCGTGTTTCGCGGACGTCGGCCGTCGCAGAATGGCGGCAATCGGAGGTAACGATGGGGAGATGAGCTTCACCGGTCAACAACAGCGCTGTCGTTGTCATCTGCTCCGTTGCACTTCGGCAGCGGCTGTTGATTTGGACCGGTGCGGCACAAAGGCTGGACAATGCTAGTTTTGTCCAGGTTCGCTGGTTTTAGCCGGCTATTTTGAGCGAGGCTGGATGAACGTGAGCGCACATGTAGGTTGGATGAAGAACACTCTATCGCAAGCTGAGAATGCTGACAACTTGTGGATATCGAGCTAGGAGTCGAGCGAGGCCACTGAGAACAGCTGTAGAACGCCGGACACGGTGAAACGAAACTAGGAAAGGGAGGGCGGCAGTAGCGAACTGGATGAACTCCAGCAAGCACATGTTCAAACAACATGATGTAGGTATAGCGTTGTTTGTTTCTTTATTGGATGGTTCAGGACGCACTTTGTGCACGATCACGGCCGATGGCGCCGCCCACACCGTTTCACACGTGATTGGGAAGTGTTTCGAATGGTGTGCGTGTTGCGGGACTTGCGTATCCAGAGTTCAATACTCGAACCATTCTGCCACCCCGCCCCATGATGATGTATGACATACCGAGTGTGACACGTCTAGGGTGGGGTTTGCGCTGTGTAATCCTGGATGATGGAGAGGAAAATTTGTGGGTAATTGAATAAGGAGAGGATGTTTTTCTTCAAACCGGTGACATCAAAATTTCAGCTTGCACTCCCCAGTAAATCTTGAGCACTGTATCATGGAGCAATTCATTGTCGCGCAGCGCCATGCAACCTCCGAATGAGACCAGTGTACAATGCTTTTCTGGAGAGGATGATTTTCTGGATACACAGATCCAATAACACACTATTTTGCCAACCCGCGATACGTCAGTGTATGAGGTTAAATAGGAGTCACGATCAGCATGTCGCCTCCTCGAGGAACGTCCACGTCCAGATAATTACCTGGTGCGGGATGAAGAATCACCGAATAGGGTGATCGCCGTGCTACTCAGTGTCCTTTGTTCATTTTATAGCGGAAAGTGCACTTAGCCTTCTTTCCAGATATAACCAATAATCAATCCAATGAAAGGCAAATTGACTGCTTTCTACAATGCTGCAGTCACCCAAATCCACAGTTGGTCAGCTTGGTCTACCTGGTGGTTAAAACTGATGACAACCATGGTTTTACCCGCCGAGACGATACTAGTTTTGTTGGCCTTGCTGTGTACAATGGATAAAGCTCCATTTTACCTCAGCTCCGACAAATGAAGTATGCAAGTCGTTTGAAACTACACGTAGGGAAGATAAAACCCAGCCATACCAATTAGGTTCCCACTTTTCTCGTTACCACTTTCAGTATTTACACTACTTCAGAGCGAAAAGTTTAGCCATGGAAACAAATCTATTGTGTGAAGGAAGCTTCATTTCTGTACAGAAGTACGTCATTGCTGGTAGTAAAAACTTCATTACAGTACGCCTTCAGTAAAATACATTATCGAAAGAAAAACTGATGCGTTAATGCAATTGTTTGGCTACACAGTGATACATTATAGGTGTCACGAACGCTTCCGGTACAGAAAAGCCGATTTTATGCAAGCAAGTTTTATCCGGCAAGTCTATGTTAACTGAATCATTTTCAAATACGCTGCCCACCAAATTAGTCCATTTTCGTCCAATCTCGTCTGATTTCTGGTAATCTCCCCCAATTAAGTATTTGGCTCAGTTCCACGAGTTTTGTGTCATCGTCTGGCCTCTGAAGTTCGCTATATCTCCTCCTCGTTGAGCCTCGTCTGTCTGCCTGACAACGCGACATCTTCAGTGACCGCCACGTGTCGTTTCCAGTCAAGGCGAGGCACTGTTTGCAACGACCGGTTATTAGTGATGTTTATCGTCGGAACACTGTCCCAGCACAGAAGTCGTCACGACACCGTTTGCACATCGAGGCTTGGGTACCGCTTTCAAGTTGGTCCGTGCCATGCTGTTCGCATCTGATTCCAGGGCGTAAGTCGACCCCAGGCTCTAATGCGTTAGGCCCGGGGAATCATGGTCGTTTGGCGTGGTCCCGTTCCGGTACTTCCACGGCTCGGAAACCGGTTTGTCGCCATCACGCGCCTGGCTTTTCGCCGATGTCTGTGAGGCAGCCGACCAGAGCAGCGTTTATCGAGCGGCCGATCACCGGACTTGCCACCGGCCCGGCCGGCGGGGCGGACCCACCCGGACCGAAACTTGCCGCTGTCGACATCGCCAACGCCAGAGAGCGTCTGTCTTCAGGTGCGGTGCTGGGGACAGCCGCCGTCAGTGGGCGGTGCTGGAGACGGCCGCCGTCCCTGGTGCGTGACGGCCACGCTCACCGTTGGGGAGGTGCTGTCACGTGGGCGGCGAGGAGGTCGGCCCGACCGTGTGGCATGGTGGTGCTCTCTGGGCGGACGCGAGGCGTGCCACTGCAGCCGGGCCGGGCTGGCTGGTGTGTCTGTCGACAGCTGACCGAAAGGTCACGGTGTGGTCACTGCCGGGCTGGCTGGTGTGTCTGTCGACAGCTGACTGAAATGTCACGGTGTGGTCACTGCCCCGGGCTGGCTGGTGTGTCTGTCGACAGCTGACCGAAAGGTCACGGTGTGGTCACTGCCCCGGGCTGGCTGGTGTGTCTGTCGACAGCTGACCGAAAGGTCACGGTGTGGTCACTGCCCCGGGCTGGCTGGTGTGTCTGTCGACAGCTGACCGAAAGGTCACGGTGTGGTCACTGCCGGGCTGGCTGGTGTGTCTGTCGACAGCTGACCGAAAGGTCACGGTGTGGTCACTGCCGGGCTGGCTGGTGTGTCTGTCGACAGCTGACCGAAAGGTCACGGTGTGGTCACTGCCGGGCAAGCATCTGATTTTGATATTAAAGATGTGACTACAATGTCGGATGGTACATAATGCACCTTGCATGCAACTGTATGACACTCTAGGTCTACGACCCAGTGTCACTGCGATACCTATGAGCGGCAATTGAAGGTTATTCATGCCAGCGATACCCATTTATTGGATACACTGGTGCAGACATACCGAAGGTGTCTACAAAAAGCTAGATATCTGACTTGAGGTGGAAATAATAGTCCTGGCATGTGCTGTTTTCCCACACCAGTTTCCAAACTTGGACACACCACCGACCACCCACAGTCACAGTCTGATCAGCGTCACAGCCAGGCAACGCACCACCGTGACGGCCGTCAATTGCGCCGCGGCAGCAGAGTGCCGGCGGCGCGCCACTGCCCCCACTTTTTACACGCTGAACGAAAGTTAGTAGTGTTGCATCAGCGCTCCCATAGGAATCCAACGTAATAAGTGTGCGAGGCGAGTGGCCAGCGACGCGTCCGTGCCGCCCGACACTGGTGTGGCCTGTGGCGATGTGTGGCGATGAGGTTCGGCCCGGCCGCTTTGTCTGGCCTGTCGTTCTGGCTGCCGGCGCACGCTTTGTCCACGACGGGCCGGCGGTCCGGTTCGCGAAACAAGTACCGTTTCAAATAATACATAAACTCTTATAGTTGAAGATTTCTGACGAGCTAACAAATGCATGGCTTGTCAACTTGTTGTGAGTGCAATGTGATTCAGCCGGGGTCGGCGCACTCCGAATCACTGGTAACTCACTAACTAACTGTGACGGCCGGCTGTCGGGTCTGGCTGGGCTGTTGTGGCGGCGCCAAGAGCAGCGGTCACACGGGCCTGCCTGCTGCCGCACCGACTGCGTTCGCCGGTGACTGGCAGCCGCTGCGGCGCGCGCCGCGCCCGTCACGGCGGCTGGCCGCTCCCGCCACCCCTCGCCGCACCTCGCCGCTCCCGCCGCACCTCGCCGCTCCCGCCACCCCTTTCTACTCCCGCTCCACCAACAACCACAGCGTAATCACCACCGCGAACGGAGGAGTCGCGGAGCACATGCCGTCTCGTCGTTTGTGATGTGGTGTCGGCTCTCTGTGGGCGGCGTGGACGACGCATTCTAAGTTCTGTTCTTGGCATTGGACAGCGCTCGGATGGGTCGATAGAAGGACGTTGGGCGATTTTACGATGCACGTGACTGCTGGGCCGTGTAGCGTCGCCGCTTTCTCCCGCCAGTTGGTCGCGGTGGACTCGGTAAACCGCCCGTTGTGGAATTTGAACCCGTGATCTTGCGGTGAAGAGTGGAACGCCATAGTCACGGAGCTACCGCGCCACGTTAGCAGGCACAGATGTAAACATTGAGTAAACAATTATTTATATATATATATATATATATATATATATATATATATATATATATATATATATATATATATATATATATTGCGGGGTGTTCGCGTTCAGTCACCCCGTTCTGAGTTCCACAGCACTCGAATGTTGTTTTCCGGTTCGAGGCGTACTGCATACCGCGCTTGCCGTGCCGTGTTTGTGTCAACTCGGGCGTGTGTGTTGGCCGGCATGACGTTCGCCAGCATGCGACGAGTGAGCACACACCACACAGAAAAGCCAATACTGGCTGACGGTATCAGTTGGCGGCGGCGGCGTGTGCGTGTGTGCGCCGCAGACAAACGGCACGGCACGCCCCACGCGCACCAGGTCGGCTGCCGCGCCGCGCCGCACCGCGCCGCTGACTGCAGGTACTGCGGCCACCGGCGGTCTGGTCCACTGGCAGGCCCGCCACCGGGCCTCTGTCCGGCCAACGGCCCGGCCTCTGCGCGGCCTCTTCCCTGCCTCTGCGCGGCCTCTTCCCGGCATCTTCCTGGCCTCTTCCTGGCCTCTTCCCGGCCTTTGCCCGGCAGACTGCCCTGTCTCTGCTCGGCAGACTGCCCGGCCAACTGCCCAGTGCTTGGATGCGGCCCATTGGCTATTCCCAGAGCCGTCTCGCGTGGCCACTCCGATAACAAAGACAGCACGCGGTGGGATTGGTCCGGAGGAGACGTTGAGAGGAGGAAGCTACACGGCGGATCAGCGACGGTCAGCCAGGGAGTGAACCGCGTTTCGAATACTGATTACGTTGCACATCGACACTGGTACTGCGCCGCAACATAACAGTTGGGAGGTGGGGAAAGGCATCGGACTTGTTGAGTCGATTCATTCCATGCAACGTCCATTAGCGTGACGCTAAGTGCCGAACATGTTGAGAGGCCGGTGCGGACGTACCCGCTGTGTCTTGGAGCCCCTGCGTGGGAGCGATCCGCACTGCGATACCGGCCTGATCCCCCCCCCATTCACCCTGTACTGCGTCGAGTGTAGACCGTGCGGCCGCCGGCGTTTGTCGTCGTTTGAGGCCAGGCGCATGATTGGAAACGTCTCGTACAGCTGGCGGTAGCAATTACAGCAAATTGAACGGATCAATCGACGGACGGATGACGATAGCGGACGTGCGCCAAGCGAATGGAGGGGAGGGGAGGGGGGGTCGCGACGTCCGGGCTCTGCACGTGGTTCCGTGGCCAGCCGAAGTGACATTGGGACGCGTGCGTCGGATTCTGGGGGGGGGTCAGCACGCCGGCCGAGATGACCGTGATCGGTGCCCTGTGCACTGCCGGGTTCCCGGGTGTGCGACGATCGGTGCACGCGCCGGCGCCGCGCCACCTCACTGCGCCCGCCCGCCTGCCGCCGGCACGCCGCGTGTGACGTCATAGTTGATGCGACGCGGAGGAGCGGGGCGGGCGCGCGGGTTGGACGTCCGCCAGCCGCCCGGCGCCCAGCTGTGTTGGCTGGCCGGCTGACACTCGGCCGCTGACGCTCTGTTGCAGGTTGTGCTGTTGCTGGCGGGTGATGCGTCGTTGCGGATCTATGACCGCCACCGATCCCCGCTCCTTGGCGGTCTGTCACCGCTCCGTGGCGGTCTGACACCGTTCTGTGGTGGTCTGTCACCAATCTATGATGGCCTGTCACCGCTCTGTGGTGGTCTGTCACCGCTCTGTGATGGCCTGTCACCAATCTATGATGGTCTGTCACCGCTCTGTGGTGGCCTGTCACCGCTCTGTGGTGGTCTGTCACCGCTCTGTGATGGTCTGTCACCAATCTAAAATGGCCTGTCACAAATCTATGATGGCCTGTCACAAATCTATGATGGCCTGTCACCGCTCTATGATGGCCTGTCATCGCTCTGTAATGGCCTGCCACCGCGCTGTGATGGCCTGTCACAGCTCTGTGATGGCCTGTCGCCAATCTATGATGGCCTGTCACCGCTCAGTGGCGGTCTGTTACCGTTCTGTGATGGCCTGTCACCACTCTGGCGGTCTGTCACCATTCTGTGATGGCCTGTCACCACTCTGGCGGTCTGTCACCGTTCTGTGATGGCCTGTCACCACTCTGGCGGTCTGTCACTGATCCGTAATGGCCTGCCACCGATCCGCGGGTGATACATCGTCATTGCTCAGTCACCTGCCTGTGACCACATTGGCCGCCGTGGCCGCTGCTTCGGGCCGCTGCCTGTGACCACATTGGCCGCCGTGGCCGCTGCCTGGGGCCGCTGCCTGGGGCCGCTGCCTGTGACCACATTGGCCGCCGTGGCCGCTGCCTGGGGTCGCTGCCTGGGGTCGCTCCAGATTACACTGAGCCGTCCCCTCGAGCCGACCGACGCGGAGCCGCTCGGAGAACACGCACGCGGGCCACAGCTTTAATATACTCTGGGCCACAGTGCCGGCCGCGCAATGTGACCACAGCAGTCGAGGCGCCCTAAAGCCCACGTAACGGACAGTGCCGGCCGAGGTGCAACGGGCGGGCGGGATGCGGCGCGACGAGTCTCGCGGGCTGATCAGTGTTCCGGCGGCCGGGGATGGAGACGACGCCGGTGCTGTTGTTCCACACAGAGGCTGCTCTGTGGCCGGCGGCAGCATGGCGCACGGCTGGGAAAGGCGGCGGCAGTCTGTTAACGCTGTTCGTGTGCCGGTTGGATATGGCCGTGGTCCGACCGGTCGGCAGTCTCCGTAGGACGTGGGCAGGCTGCCAGCCGACACGGCCGTGTTATGACCGGTGGTGCACGTGGGCTACTCGGTGCCGCACGGGTCACTGGTCAGCCTGTCCGGTCACGCCTTTGTTCTGCTCGGGTGCGACTGTGCGACGCATAGCAACAGTCGTCCGCCCGGCTGTTGACGGCAAGCGGTGCTTCTTGGCGTCGAGTAAGCACGCGTGGGTGTTTTAGTTACTTGTTTGGGCGTTAGGTGGCGTGAGGCGGCGTCGACTGGCGAGGTCATCTCGCGCCCAGCACGTGACTGCTTTGCGTGCGCGGTGTGTGACGCGCGGCAAGTTGTGCTCCTGGCTGATGGACTGGATGGTGTTCTGCCTTCCAAACAGGCATGACAAATGCGGGATCGGCTTTTTCTGGTGGGGTGGGGTGGGGGAAGGAAGGGTTGAGAGGTTGGGTTCTGTGTCGCTGTGGCAAATTCCAGCGGATGACTCATTGATTGTAGTATCTAGAGACGTGTTTACGTTTCTTCAAAAAGTAAATGTTGGCTTTATCTATCGCCCATCGTAGACATTCGAATGTGAGCTAAGCCTCCTGCTCAGGTCGAGTTGTGGGCGCAAAATGGCACATGTAGTCGGCGCGGCCAAAAGCGCCAATACGTCACCACCACCGTCATTTCGAAGGCAGCTGGTCGCATCCTCAAAAACAAATCAGCCGAAATCGACGATCGCGGTAACCTAAGTGGAAAATACGACTACGCATTGGCAACGGCGGATGTCGTTAGCAAAGGTGACCTTGCCTCCGCCATAATCATCACTTCGACTGTTTTTGTATTGGGTTTCCTTTTGACTGAGCGAACACGAGGGTTGCTCTGCTCTATGTTTAGCTGTCACCGTATCGTGCACGTCGTGTTGCGTGATATCAAACTGTATCAAGCGTACCGTTCCGGGGACAGACGAATTAGGGGTCTGGTCCCGAACTAGTTCGACACTATTACCCCAATCGTTCCATTTAGCTACACTATAATATATCTGGCCTCAACACCATACGCCAAATCATTCACCTCCTATAACGTACCGGACAGTGGCAAACAAGTATACTATAATAATACTGGATGTAATATAATAATGCAATATACTATGCAAACATAATAATACATTTAATATACATAAATATAATAATATAATTTATCATACTCATACCAATAATACTGTTATGAACTTATTATTCCTCATATGACGTCATGTCATGGCATGTCATCAATGTCGCAGGGTGATGGGCTATGCAATCTGGTACTATGTGGTATAATTTCGGTACAGTGTTGTTTACATCGCACCTGATGGACCATCACGTAGTCCAAATCACATAATACTTATATTGGGCACTGGAGACGGAACGTACCTGGCGTGAGACGTTTGTATGCAATTTTCCTCAATACCGCACGGCCCGACCGGTTATCTGTGACCTGTCGTACCAACTGTGACCCGACCCATGTTCACTTTACGGTGTCGCTACGCATTTTGTGTACTTCTGAACCACCAACTGCGACCGTTTACTGCTAGATGTTGGAAAACGTGCCTTTTGCGACAAGAGTTGACGCTGGATCGGCCACACTTGCCCTGCCGTGTTGCCCACCTAAGCGAGCGTTCTTTACCCAGACACATGCTTCATATGTTCCGCCCCTTTGTCGTCTCTGTTATGACCTTGGCCCCACAGCTGTCCCCACTGTATACCCCGTGACCTCCACTGTCCAGTGATATGGCTGACCACCCCCATGCCCCACAACTGTCCCGTGATATGGCTGACCTCCCCCATTCCCCACAACTGTCTCGTGATATGGCTGACCCGGCACCTGCTCCACATCTGTCCTCGGACGGCTCACCACACCCCTGCCTGGTGGTATGGCTGACCCTGCTCCCACAGCGGTCCCGTGATATGGCTGACCCTGCCCCACAACTACCCAGTGATTTGGCTGACCCGATTCTGCAGCTGTCCCGTAATATGACTGATCCTGCTCTCTCACAGCTCTCCCGTGATATGGCTGTCCCTGTCCCCACAGCCGTCCCGTGATATGGCTGACCCTGTCCCCACAGCCGTCCCGTGATATGGCTGACCCTGTCCCCACAGCTCTCCCGTGATATGGCTGACCCTGTCCCCACAGCTCTCCCGTGATATGGCTGTCCCTGTCCCCACAGCCGTCCCGTGATATGGCTGACCCTGTCCCCACAGCCGTCCCGTGATATGGCTGACCCTGTCCCCACAGCTCTCCCGTGATATGGCTGACCGTCCCCACAGCCGTCCCGTGATATGGCTGTCCCTGTCCCCACAGCCGTCCCGTGATATGGCTGACCCTGTCCCCACAGCTCTCCCGTGATATGGCTCACCCTGTCCCCACAGCCGTCCCGTGATATGGCTGATAACGCTCCTGCTTCTTGTTTGTTTGTTTGATTTTTTTTTGTGGGAGGGGTGGGGGGAGTGGGCTTACGGGCGCCTAAGCTGCTAGTGGTTATCCAGTGCCCTGCCTAACCTAACCCAACACCCCTGCCCCCACAGCTGTCCACCGCGGACGTTCCTGCCGGCGCTGTGTCGCATCTTCCTGGACGAGTGCGCTCCCGATAACGTGCTGGAGGTGACTGCGCGCGCCATCACCTACTACCTGGACGTCAGCGCCGAGTGCACGCGCCGCATCGTCTCCGTCGACGGCGCCGTCAAGGCCATGTGCAACCGGCTGGTGGTGGCCGAGCTGACGTCGCGCTCCAGCAAGGACCTGGCCGAGCAGTGCATCAAGGTTCGTCCGGCGGGCGGTCGGCGCCGTGCGGCCGCACTGCGTCGCGCCACAGTTCCGCACCGGTACACTGTGGGGAAGTGGGAGTTTGCCACTGTCACACTGTTTGCCACTGTCCCAGCTGTCCCAGCTGTCCCAGATGTCCCAGATGTCCCAACTGCCACAACTGCCACAACTGCCACAACTGCCGCAACTGCCGCAACTGCCGCAACTGCCACAACTGCCACAACTGCCACAACTGCCACAACTGCCAGACCTGCCCCCCACTGCACCAACTGTCCCGACTGTCCCAACTGCCAGACCTGCCCCCCACTGCACCAACTGTCCCGACTGTCCCAACTGCCAGACCTGCCCCCCACTGCACCAACTGTCCCGACTGTCCCGACTGTCCCGACTGTCCCGACTGTCCCAACTGTCCCGACTGTCCCGACTGCCAGACCTGCCCCCCCACTGCACCAACTGTCCCGACTGTCACTCCAGACCTGCCCCAACTGCCAGACCTGCCCCCCACTGCACCAACTGTCCCGACTGTCCCGACTGCAGACCTCCCCCACTGCCCCAACTGTCCCGACTGTCCCAACTGCCAGACCTGCCCCCCACTGCACCAACTGTCCCGACTGTCCCGACTGTCCCGACTGTCCCGACTGTCCCGACTGTCCCAACTGTCCCGACTGTCCCAACTGTCCCGACTGTCCCAACTGCCCCAACTGCCAGACCTGCCCCCCACTGCACCAACTGTCCCGACTGTCCCGACTGCCGACCTGCCCACTGCACCAACTGTCCCGACTGTCCAACTGCAGACCTGCCCCCACTGCCCAACTGTCCCGACTGTCCCGACTGTCCCAACTGTCTCGACTGTCTCGACTGTCCCGACTGTCCCGACTGTCTCGACTGTCTCGACTGTCCCGACTGTCCCGACTGTCTCGACTGTCTCGACTGTCCCGACTGTCTCGACTGTCTCCACTGTCCAACTGCGAGTGGTCGGGCGACAGAGTAGTGTTTGTGCGCTGTTGCGCTTTCGTTGTTAAGGACGGCGGTGCTTTCGTCGTGGTTGCCTCTTGAGAACGTATGCTGGAACTTTGGCTGGAACGTGGGCTGGCTGCGCAATGTGTTCCGGGTCCACTCCGTGATGGCGTGGGTGCAATGTGAACTTGGATCGCACCCAATGTGCCAGTTTGCAATGTGGAATGTTAGGAGAACGAACGCTTAGATAATAACTGAAAATATACACTGCGTTCTCCAGTCAAGCCGAAGTCGCACCATCAAAATAATGCCATTGAAATCGGTCTTAAACGGCAACTTTAAGGTATCAAATGTTCTGAAAATCCAGTTACCCACGATAAAGGTGGAGAGGTAGCAGGGCGGTGTATGAGCCAATTCAATCATGATTCCAAGGAAAGAAGACCATCGTTTTTTTTTTGACGCGACATACGCATTCGAGGTAATGTGTATAATGTGGTGAATTTTGCGATTGGCAGGAACTTTGATTGGCGGGTATGTAGTAACTGTACGGTGGTAGTCTGAAATGGTAAGAGCAGTGCTGAGTAAATATATTCTCCTCAATAGGAAACGCATTAAGTGTCGAGATGAAAATCATAATGCACCAACATGCCATTTCGAAATTCGGCAAAATGAAAGTCTTCGGAATGCCGCGTACATTTTACTCAGCGTTTTTTTTTAACCCGATCTCTAAAATCATTTTCCTTGCTAGACTAACGGAACAAAAGCAAAAGGAAGTCAACAAAGCAAAGGCAACAAACGAGTAACTCAACAAACGCAAGTGCCGGTCCTGTGGGGGTCTGGCCTGTCATTCTGTCATTCTGTCGATGTCGGTGGTCACACCGGCCGTGACTTCCCAGCTAGAACAGCGTCGCCCTGCTGTCCGCGGCTCATGGGACCTCGTTACTGTCCGGCCATTCCTAGCCGATGCACACTCATACCATCCTAATCAATCAGCAAATTCCGTGGAGGTTAAGTGATCAGTGGTCGCTCCCCCTAAGCCCCACTGAAATAAAAACAAAAAACATTCAGTCTGTTCAGTAGTGAGTCTTCAGAGCTTTTTTTTTGCTGCTTGTGATTTCATTTGTCATTGGATCGTTGACGTTTCACTTCCGCTTGGATAGGGAATATGTCGTGGAAGATGTATAGCTTGCCTCTTTTTTGAATGTAGGGTGCATTGTGTACCAATGTTAAAGTTAATCTGGCCGATTAAAATTGTGGTGCGTCGGCTATTGCCGTCTGCCCGTGGTGTGTATGCTTGTGACGGCGTTTGGCTGACCATCTCCGGCTCGGCGGGGTATTTCGATTCCTAGTTTTATTTTCATAGTGCATCGCGTCACAAGAAATCGATTGCCATTTTCCGTGAGACAATTAGCTGGTTAATTTTCCAGATTTCATGAGATCATTATTTTCCTTTTAATTACTGCGTCCCACCGGGCACTTCCGTCATACGCTTAATCGAGGTAGTTTGAAATGAGCTGAACTAACTTGTACGGCCACACGAGCTGACTAGACCTGCACCAAGGCGCGCGCTCCACTCCACCTGACCTGGCCTGGCCTGACCTGACCTAACCTGACCTCAGGTGCTGGAGCTGGTGTGCACGCGCGAAGCGGGCGCCGTGTTCGAGGCGGGCGGTCTGAGCTGCGTGCTGAGCTTCGTGCGCGCCAACGGCCACCTGATCCACAAGGACACGCTGCACTCGGCCATGGCGGTCGTGTCGCGACTCTGCAGCAAGATGGAGCCGCAGGACTCGGCGCTGCCCTGCTGCGTCGACTCGCTCTCCACACTGCTCAGACACGACGACCAGCACGTGAGTAGCTCACGCCGGGTCGGCTCGCTCTCCACGCTGCTGAGAGGTGACGACCTGCACCTGACCCGTGACGACCTGCACCTGACTGGCTCACACTCCGTTGGCGATGGCAGCGCGGGTTGTCGCTGCTAGGATGCAGCAACAGTGGGTAGCTCCACGTAGGAAGTGATGTGTGGCCTGGTGATGACAACTGAGGGGACGAGCGAATGGAGCGGCCGAGCAGGTGTTTTCGATCGGGAATCCCTCGGTGGTTTTCGTTACGCGTTCATTTGTAGGGCATTGATGAGCGCGCGCTGGGTCATTGCGCGTTGCTCAGCGTAACGCTCGTCGCCCGCTGGGTTTAGGTCAAACCCAAGTCGATGTATCAGACTGGTGGGTGGATCAGACTAGCAGGTGGGTCAGGCTGGTGTGTTTGTCAAACTGATAGGTGTATGGTTCTCAAATTCCTGCACTTGGGTGCAAATTGACACCTAACACAGCTTTTTCTTGTATCACTTCAGATATCTTTTCTACATCCTGATGCGAAGGTACTCGTCATTTGTGCCCATGTTAGCGGATATAATCATGCAGGATACATCCAGGATTTTTACCTGTAGATTTTGCATCCCAAATGCTTGTGTTTTTTGCTTATGCTTATGCTTATGCTTATTTGCTAATGCTTATGTTTTTATTGAGACATGGAATTAGTTCTTTCCTTCAACCAACTGCAACAGCACTAGTTGTGATTCGACATTTCATGTGCCCCAAAATGAACGTCTAAATACGTCCATTTTGCTTTTTCTCATCATTGACATTTTTCTTACATCGGATACGTAACTCAAAATTAATGTTAGAACACTGGGTAGATGAATCAGACTGGTGGATTGGTCAGACTAGAAGATGGATTATTGGGATGGATAAGATATGCTCAACGGGCTAGTAATGATAACAGGTCTTGAACTACTGACTGAGGAATCCGATCGGCGCCATTGATTAGAAGAGTTCGGGGGTCAGTGACACCGATTCATTCATCGCACAGCACACCAACCGTACCGATCAATGACGTGAATTGGAGCGGCTGATCAATGGCTGATAAATGGGTCGAGTCGGACTCACCCAACGAATCGACCTGCCGCGAGCGCGGCACTCTCACTCCGGCCGACTGCCGCCGGCCTGAGCGTCAGACTGATTGGTTCGGCGACGACAGGGGCCCGCGGCTGCAGCCGGGCTCTGGCCGGCCATGCCCAGACTGTCCATAACAGCCACTGTACGTGGAGGGCATGTATCGTGAAATAAATAAATAAATAAATGCCCGACCGTGCTCAGCTCAGTTCAGCCCTGCCGTTCCCAGCACTGCCCCGCCCTGCGCTGCCTGGTCTGGCCTGGCTGCGTCCTGCATGCCCTGTCATGCCTTGCTCGGTTCACGCGGTCCTGCCCGGCTAGCACAGCCCCGCCCTGCCCTGCCCTACCATGCCCTGCCGAGCTCTGCCCGGCCATGCCCAGACTGTCCATAAATGGGCGCTGTATAACCAATGCAGTTGATGCGCCCTAAAACCCAAATAACTAACTAACTAACAGACTGTCCATAACAGCCACTATACGTGGAGGGCATGTATCCTGAAATAAATATATAAATAAATGCCCGATCGTGCTCAGCTCAGTTCAGCCCTGTCGTTCCCAGCACTGTCCCGCCCTGCGCAACCTGGTCTGGTCTGGCTGCGTCCTGCATGCCCTGTCATGCCTTGCTCGGTTCACGCGGTCCTGCCCGGCTAGCACAGCCTCGCCCTGCCCTGCCCTACCATGCCCTGCCGAGCTCTGCCCGGCCATGCCCTGCCCTGCCCTGCCCTGCCCTGCCCTGCCCTGCCCTGCCCTGCCCTGCCCTGCCCTGCCTTGCCCTGCCTTGCCTTGCCCTGCACTGCCCTGCCCTGCCTTGCCCTTCCCTGCCCTTCCCTGTCCTTTCAGCTCTGTCCTGTCCTGTCCTGTCCTGTTATGTTCTGTCCTGTCCGGCTCAGCTCCGGGTCGAAACTGCCTGAGCGTGTTTGGAACATCGAGCGGCGCAAACAGGGGCGTCGGCCTGCGGCTCAATCTGCGCTAATCGACATCTGCGGCCGCTCCCTGGAGCGGCACCACCCGGCAGACATGTCGGCCTGAGCTGTTTGGCATACATTTTGACGGCTGCTGTTCGTCCTCTGAAATGGTACCGTGCACTGCTGTCGGTCGTTAGACTGACGGCTACTGTTACTCCTGAAGTGGTACCGTGTCCTGCTGTGGGTCATTAGACTGACGGCTACTGTTACTCCTGAAGTGGTACCGTGTCCTGCTGTGGGTCGTTAGACTGACGGCTACTGTTACTCCTGAAGTGGTACCGTGTCCTGCTGTGGGTTCTTATACTGACGGCTACTGTTACTCCTGAAGTGGTACCGTGTCCTGCTGTGGGTTCTTATACTGATGGCGCAGTGTTCAAATAATGATTTCTCGTCAGGTGTGAGATGTCAAAACGAGAACAGCAGGATGTCGAAATCGCCATGGAAATAATGTTGTTTAAAATACTTAAGTCCTTGACACCCAGTTTTAAGACAATTGCATACATATAACTGTCCATTTTGCTTGTTTTGAGAGGTACCTAATTAGGGAATACCGATATCAACTATAACGATACAAATGACTATGCTATAAAACTAGTATTGTATAACATGGCACATCATAGGTGATCACTTTACCTGGAATTGCGCTACGGGATGTTCGTAATCACGATCCCGAATCCGTTACAATGAGCATAAGCATGATATTTATAAATGGGGTACTGTTGGAAACGAGGCATAAAGACTTCACAAACACGCACCAAGAGGCACGATGTCGATACTTCTTTGGGAAGGATGTCGACTCAATGTTCAGAAAGTGGTATATTCCACCCTATTTGACGAATAATTTATAATTGTGCCAACTACTGACCGTTATGACATGGCACACCAGCAAAGCCAGTACCGAGCAGAACCAGGAAATCCGAATTTAGCGTGCTCGTCGAAATAAACATTGCGGCGTGAACTAGAGCCGACCCGACCAACAATTTGCACGGCTGGGTGAATTACATTCGTCAGGAACCTTGCACTCTTGTATTGGATGGTACGTCCAGTGCCAGGTGTCTGTGTGGAGTCCTGGGTCACATGTCATGTCCGGCGGCAGTCCTTGTGTACGATAGGTCACACTGATCGATGCCTTGTGTACGGTGTGTGGCGCTGATCGATGCAGGCCTTCCCACGGCTGATACCGGTGCTCTGAGCTCCGCCACCGTCATCAGCCCTGCGCATGGATGTCCCAGCGAGCTGCTGAGGTGGCAGTGTGGCCGACAACTGTGGCTTCCGTGCTGGTGTGGCGGACACGGGCGGCGGCGCCGGTGTGACTTGTGACGCACGTGACGGTGCCACCCGTGACGCACGTGGCAGCGTGACCGACACACGTGACACGCCCCGGTCCGGGCGCTACTTCCGTGCTCAAAACCCGCGCATCGCTGACTCTTTGGACGTGTGGTTTTTGGCGTGAATGCTGAGCCGGCTGTCCAGGCTGCTCTTTGTAGTTTTATGGCCACGTGTGGACGATGGGAAGCCACATGACGTAGTATGGACTCGGTCCAAGTGTATCTGGTCGGAGGCCGCCCAAACAAAAACAAAACAAAAGCTGAACGTGAAAGCGATACTGTCTTTTTGTGGTTGGCGTAGCGGTGAACCGTGTCGGTGTTATCTGCAGCAGCTGGATTGAAGGAACGCAATGTGGTGGTGCCATTTTAGACGTTCTCTGCGCCGACACACGACGAACTGGCTGGTGACGTATTTGCACGCGTTTATCCGTGGCGCCCGACTCTGCTGTTGGGCTGAGGTGCCTCGTCACGTCGCCGGTCCGTGGTCTGCACCGGTGCGCCGCGGTGGGCCCACGAGGCCTGGCTCGAGGTGCCTCGTCACGTCGCCGGTCCGTGGTCTGCACCGGTGCGCCGCGGTGGGCCCACGAGGCCTGGCTCGAGGTGCCTCGTCACGTCGCCGGTCCGTGGTCTGCACCGGTGGGCCGCGGTGGGCCCACGAGGCCTGGCTCGAGGTGCCTCGTCACGTCGCCGGTCCGTGGTCTGCACCGGTGGGCCGCGGTGGGCCCACGAGGCCTGGCTCGAGGTGCCTCGTCACGTCGCCGGTCCGTGGTCTGCACCGGTGGGCCGCGGTGGGCCCACGAGGCCTGGCTCGAGGCGAGCCAACTGCCGACTCGGCGGCTGACGCACTGGAATGGACGGCCGTGTTTGTTTGGTCGGCGTGCGGGCCCGGCCGGCACGTTCCCACGCCCGCCGCGCCTCTGCCCGGCTGCCCGGCTGCCAGGCTGCCCGGCTGCCCGGCTGCCAGGCTGCCAGGCTACAGTCACCTGCCCGGCTACGGTCCACTGCCCGGCTACAGTCACCTTCCCGGCTACGGTCCACTGCCCGGCTACAGTCACCTGCCCGGCTACGGTCCACTGCCCGGCTACAGTCACCTGCCCGGCTACGGTCCACTGCCCGGCTACAGTCACCTGCCCGGCTACGGTCCACTGCCCGGCTACAGTCACCTGCCCGGCTACGGTCCACTGCCCGGTTACAGTCACCTGCCCGGTTACAGTCACCTGCACGGTTACAGTCTACTGCCCGACTGCAGTGAGATGCAGGCGTTGCCTGAAGGTGCCCGGTGTCCTCTGACGACGTGTTATGTTGACCGAAGGTGCCCGCTATCCTCGGACAACCTGTTTGTTTTGCCCGTAGGTGGCCGGTGTCCTCTAAACGTGTTTATGTTGCCCGAAGGTGCCCGATGTCCTCGGACGACGTGTTTATATTGTCCGGTGTCCTCGGACGACTTGTTTACGTTCAGAGTGCATCATGGCTCCAACGCTGGTGCGCTCCACCCAGGTGGGATGGTCTGCAGCTCGGAGCCCAAGGTGCTGTGCTTGTGGCCCGACTCGTTACAAAGTGGTGCGGGACGCTGGCGACGTTGACGCCCTCGGCTGTGGAATGTCCCGTGAATAAGCGTGACTGTACTAAGATGGCGGCGATGCTGCCGGCGGTGATGTGGCGGTGTCGCCCGGGGGTAGCCAACTGCCGAGGGACTGACCGTTGGCCGGTCGCGCGGCTGTCGCTGTGTGCACTCAGATGGCGGTGTTGCCCGGGTAGCCAGCTGCCGAGGGACTGACCGTTGGCCGGTCGCTGTGTGCACTCAGATGGCGGTCAGGTGGCGGTGTCGCCCGGGGGTAGCCAACTGCCGAGGGACTGACCGTTGGCCGGTCGCGCGACTGTCGCTGTGTGCACTCAGATGGCGGTGATGTGGCGGTGTCGGCCGGGTAGCCAACTGCCGAGGGACTGACCGTTGGCCGGTCGCCCGACTGTCGCTGTGTGCACTCAGATGGCGGTGATGTGGCGGTGTCGGCCGGGTAGCCAACTGCCGAGGGACTGACCGTTGGCCGGTCGCGCGGCTGTCGCTGTGTGCACTCAGATGGCGGTGATGTGGCGGTGTCGCCCGGGTAGCCAGCTGCCGAGGGACTGACCGTTGGCCGGTCGCGCGGCTGTCGCTGTGTGCACTCAGATGGCGGTGATGTGGCGGTGTCGCCCGGGGGTAGCCAACTGCCGAGGGACTGACCGTTGGCCGGTCGCGCGGCTGTCGCTGTGTGCACTCAGATGGCGGTGATGTGGCGGTGTCGCCCGGGGGTAGCCAACTGCCGAGGGACTGACCGTTGGCCGGTCGCGCGGCTGTCGCTGTGTACACTCAGATGGCGGTGATGTGGCGGCGTCGCCCGGGGGTAGCCAACTGCCGAGGGACTGACCGTTGGCCGGTCGCGCGGCTGTCGCTGTGTGCACTCAGATGGCGGTGATGTGGCGGTGTCGCCCGGGTAGCCAACTGCCGAGGGACTGACCGTTGGCCGGTCGCGCGGCTGTCGCTGTGCTCGTCGGCTATCACACCGGCTCGGCGGCACATGTCTAGTCGCACGATCCACTGGCACATCTTGTCATGCCTCTTGCTACCCTTTTCTCGATCAGTCATGCTGCGTTTCGTTCTAGCCTCTGTTGCCCTTCCACTCCCTTGCCTCTGCCTCTAAGTTATATTACCGTCGCTGATTTTTGTCTGCCTGCCTGTTACCTTTTTACCGTCAGTAATCCATGCTGGTGTCCGTTAATTCCCGTTGCCTTGTTCATCCCTTCCGATCGTTTTTGCTCCATCTCTTTCCGAAGACTGCTTGGTGCTCGTAATGTTTTTGGTGGAGGATGTTCTTCAAAAAGACGATGGTCTTGAGTCATGCTGGGGTTTGCGCTCGGCCGTGCAGATGATTAAGCATCCCCACCTTCATGTTAGCAATTCAACCTCGTCTGACCTTTATCCTACAGCTCGAAATATAGCATCGTGCATCGTTGGTATTCCAGGATGCTGAAAACAAATATTCTGAATATTTCCAGCACGTATCGGTCATTGGTTTTACACCAGAAAACGGCTAAGTGCGAAAAGTAGCGAATTTTGTGCCGAAAAACTGACGTAAGCTGACCTGAGAATCAACCACTGGCTCGAAAGCATCAAAATCTGGTACGGTATCGATATTGCGGGATCTCGTGACATGCGGCACTCGCTGGCACCCTGGCACACGCCAGTGGTAAGAACCAGGGTATCCAAATTCGCCCAGTTAGGTGTCAGGATGTAAATAAAATAATTTCTTCCTGGAGAGTTTGTGATATGCAGTGGAAATGGAACCTCATTCAGCTGATTTTTTGCCTCTAAATAGGCCCAACATCCGATTTTGATGACCATGTTCTTCAGGCCCAGGATGCTATATCAGTATGGAATTGCTTTTGCATTCTAGCCTCGACGCCTAAAGTCGCGATTTTGGACTCACTGGCAGAAACTCAGTCCACTATGGAAGATGGCAAAATGCTGCTCACGGACTAGGGGATTAGCAAATTATTTGGCCTAGTTCCACAAGGGATCTAGAAGCGCGGAACTTCCTGCGAGACTCTAGAGCTCGTCGACCTCATTGAGTCTGACGGGCTGTACCGAACCTCCCATCTGCCTGATTTAAGGACCGTTACGCTGGCTCTATGGATCTAAGAATCTATGAAACTGCCGCATCATGACGTACGCGGTACGTCCTAAAACGTCACCGACAACCGTGCTACTTTTACTTTACCTTGAATTTCGCGGCCTTGCATCTCTTACTGGTTATCTGCCCTCTTCCTCTCCTTTCCTCCGTAACCTATCCCTCTCAGCGATCTCCTTTTGCTTCCAATGTCCCGTGCAACCCCTTCAATTGCTTGCCATCTCCTGTCACTTGCATCGCTTTTGGCTCCCGCATCCCGCGGCAGGCTCTACCCCAGGCCACAGCTTGTGCTGGCGCTCTCCGTGCGTTTTTTTCTTGTTTGCGTCTGCGGTGCAATTTGATCACGGCACGTGTGTGCTGACTGGCGATATTGCCCCTGTCGGGTGCACACCGACGGACAGCCTGTTTACGACGGAGTCGCCGTTCTCGGCTGCCCGTGCTCCGGCGTTGCCGTTCTGCCGCTGGAAGTTGTGACACTGCGCTGGCCGCACGGTTGCGTCCAGCGCCGCCTTTCACGCACCGCAACGGCCGCAGTGCGCCGCTGAACGTCACCGCCTTGCACACCGCCGCTGCCGCGGGCGACACGGTCCGACCGGCAGCTCTCCCAGGGGGCGGCCAGGCGGCACGCGGGTGCAGGCGCTGCCGGCCGGTGGTGTTGCTGGACGATTGGAGTGTCGCCGCGAACCGCCCGAACCGCGGCGGTATCAGCAGCTGCTGCCGCAGGATCAGCAGCTTCCTTGGACTGACTGGCTTAGCTTCTCGTACGCGCGATGGATCCACGGGCTTAAGCCGATGTGAGTCTGCGGTGTGGTTGGTGGAACGGTGGCGGACGCCGTGCTCTTGTAACAGCATCCCGCGACTGGTTGTGTTGTGGTCTGGAGACACGTTGTGTGGTGGTGGGGCCCGGGCGACTGGCCATGTTGTGATGCCTGGAGGTCCACGGTGTTGTGTGCCCCGGGAGACTGACTGTGATGCGGTGAGGCCCGGGTGATTGGCCGTGCTGTGCCCGCGGTCCCGCTGTGTTGTGGTGGGGCCCGGGCGACTGGCTGTGTTGTGGTGCCCGAAGTCCCACTGTGTTGTGGTGGGGCACGGGCGACTGGCTGTGTTGTGGTGTCCGCAGTCCCACTGTGTTGTGGTAGGGCCCGGGCGACTGGCCGTGCTGTGGTGCCTGGAGTCCCGCTGTGCTGTGGTGGGGCCCGGGCGACTGGCCGTGCTGTGGTGCCTGGAGGCCAACTGTGTGGTGGCTTGGAGGCCCACTGTGGCGTATGTTCTGTCGGCGGTCAGTGGTCTGGCTGTGTTGTGGCTACTGTTCGGCAGCTCGGAGTGTCGCTATGCTCTGTCGTCGGTCCGGGGTGTCGTCCCGCCGGGCGGCGCCGCTCGCCTCTGGCCGTGCCGCACCTGTCGACGATCGGCTGCACGTCTGCTGAGGCGTGCACACGCCAACAGACGGCGGCGGCCGGAGGTGGCGTCGGTCGGCCCGGTTGACCCGGCCGGCCGGGGGGCGCGCCGGCTCACCGTTACCGGCCGCTCGCCGGGCGTGACGAGCCGTCGTAACGGGCCGTCTCACCGCGTGATGAGGCCGGCCGGGCGCCGACCGCCGCGGCCGCTGCGGCGCGTGCCGACCGGCCGGGGCAGAGGAGCAGAGCCACACGGCAGGCTGGCCCACGGTACAGAGCCACACGGCAGGCTGGCCCACGGTACAGAGCCACACGGCAGGCTGGCCCACGGTACAGTGCCACACGGCAGGCTGGCCCACGGTACAGTGCCACACGGCAGGCTGGCCCACGGTACAGTGCCACACGGCAGGCTGGCCCACGGTACAGAGCCACACGGCAGGCTGGCCCACGGTACAGTGCCACACGGCAGGCTGGCCCACGGTACAGTGCCACACGGCAGGCTGGCCCACGGTACAGTGCCACACGGCAGGCTGGCCCACGGTACAGTGCCACACGGCAGGCTGGCCCACGGTACAGTGCCACACGGCAGGCTGGCCCACGGTACAGTGCCACACGGCAGGCTGGCCCACGGTACAGTAGCACACGGCAGGCTGGCCCACGGTACAGTGGCACACGGCAGGCTGACCCTCGGTACAGTAGCACACGGCAGGCTGACCCTCAGTACAGTAACACACGGCAGGCTGGCCCACGGTACAGTAGCACACGGCAGGCTGACCCTCCCTCAGTACAATAGCACACGGCAGGCTGACCCTCAGTACAGTAACACAAGGCAGGCTGGCCCACGGTACAGTGCCACACGGTAGGCTGGCCCACGGTACAGTGCCACACGGCAGGCTGGCCCACGGTACAGTACCACACGGCAGGCTGGCCCACGGTACAGTGCCACACGGCAGGCTGGTCCTCAGTACATTAGCACACGGCAGGCTGGCCCACGGTACAGTGGCATACGGCAGGCTGACCCTCGGTACAGTGCCACACGGCAGGCTGGCCCACGGTACAGTGCCACACGGTAGGCTGGCCCACGGTACAGTGCCACACGGCAGGCTGGCCCACGGTACAGTAACACACGGCAGGCTGGCCCACGGTACAGTAACACACGGCAGGCTGACCCACGGTACAGTAACACACGGCGGGCTGGCCCACGGTACAGTAACACACGGCAGGCTGGCCCACGGTACAGTAGCACATGGTGCAGTGCCACGCTGCAGGCTGGCTCATGGCACAGTAACACTGCAGGCTAGTCCACAGTACAGAAGCATGTGGAGAAGAGGCTCTCTGAGTAGCACACCACATGTTGAAAAAGTACGCTTGGCACGCTACAAATCAGCGCAACGTACAGCAGCTCCTCTTGGCACACACCATGCAGCTGACAAATGGCTGAGACGTGTTTGCGTCGTTTTTGTTGATCTCGTAGCTATGCTTTCAGCCATGTGGCGTTCAGCTCTTTTTATATTCAGGGCACAACATTTTGCCCATTCCATTTCGTCATCACCTCATACTTGCGAGGTATAGCTACAAGCTGTATCAATTCTGCCAGGAGCGGTGGATTTAGGGCTGATGTCGGTCTGTCCGCCCGTGAATTGTGGCCCTATGTCGAACACCTGTGACGCGTCGAAATCATTTATGTGGAGATCGGAGGATTTAGAGCACACGTCTGTCGGTCGACCGGTGTCGGTCGACAGCAGCACCGACAGCATGGCGCGCCGCCGTGCCACCGACATCGACACCGACGTCGTGGTGCACCGCCGTGTCACCGACACCGACATGGCGCGCCGCCCCGTGCCACCGACATCGACACCGACGTCGTGGTGCACCGCCGTGTCACCGACACCGACATGGCGCGCCGGCCCGTGCCACCGACAGCCGCCACTGCATCGATCGTCGCCGCCGGTACCGATGATCGGGGCCGGTCTTACCCGGACTCGGCGGCCTCATATGGTCGGTCTACACGAACACGGGCGGCCGGTCTGGGCCGGGAGCGGCAGGCGTCGGTACACGGGTGGCCGGTCTGGGCCGGGAGCGGCAGGCGTTGGTACACGGGCAGCCGGTCTGGGTCTGGAGCGGGCGTCGGTACACGGGCAGCCGTTCTGGGTCTGGAGCAGGCGTCGGTACACGGGTGGCCGGTCTGGGCCTGGAGCAGGTGTTGGTACACGGGCAGCCGGTCTGGGCCGGGAGCGGCAGGCGTCGGTACACGGGCAGCCGGTCAGGGCCTTGAGCACGCGTTGGTACACGGGCAGCCGGTCTGGGCCGGGAGCGACAGGCGTTGATACACGGGCAGCCGGTCTGGTGGCAGTATGGATTGGAACGGCGGCACTGGGATATTGGTGCCGACCGGATGCGGAGATCCTGGTTCAGCCGCCGGTGCCAACCTCGATCGCGGTCCGGGTGTGCAAGTGTCGGCACATGTCTTCATCGTGGCAGGGCTCCGATGGCGCTCTCATGTATCCAAAAGACTGCAGATCCAGGTGGTAAGGGCGCTGTATAGTCAGTGCAGTCATCGCTGGAGATCCCGAGTGGGAAGGGGGATGAGGTCTGGACCACCTGGTTTGGTGCCATGCTCATGTTAATTTGTGATTTTCCGTATTCACTATGAAGATATGTCTTGAAAATAAGGACTTTTCCGCCCTGACTTCCATCAAATATCTCCAGCACTGAGTTCGGTTGATTCGCCTCAAAACACCTTAACAACTAACAGATCCCGGTGGTCCTGCGCATCGGGGCGGCGGTGTGGATCAGAGAATCCACACGGATCCGGGTGGTCCGGCGAATGCGGCAGATGGCCGGGATCCGGCCGCCGGCAGACGGCCGATGGACGGGCGAGATCGGGGCCGCCGCGGGGAGCGGCGCCGCCTGGCCGAACAGCCGCCGCCGCGTCATCAGCCGATCGTGACGAGATAAATGGCGCGAAATAGGGTCACGTCTGTGGTCGGCGTGTGCCGCTGGCCGACTGGTGACTCGACTGATGACTGGGCTGGTGACCCGACCGGTGATCCGACTGGTGATCCGACTCGTGACCACCACCGGTGACCCGACTGGTGACCTGACCGGTGACAGGGCAAAGGTCGTCCCTCCACGGGATAGTCACCTCACGCCGGGATGCAGGAAACCTCTTAGCCGGAGGAGGTAGTCTCGGCCGAAAGATTGTGGACTCCAGAGTCCCACCTGTGGCTGCTATTGTGGGCTCAGTCCCACCTGTGGCTGATATTCGTCCGCAGCCAATCGACATTAGGACGGGCGCAAATCGCTAATGTATGTCGCTGGGCCCCAAAGCCCCCAAAGCCGGTCAGTCGACACGACAGCTCGGTGACGTTAATGTGGCCATGGCAATCAACGCGTCGTGAAGCGCAATAACCAACCGACCAGTTGGTGAACAGGACCCTTCGAGCCCAGAAGCAAGAAACCTCGCACCAGTGCAACAGGAAATCCAGGGAATACCAGAACACCAATCAGCCAATTGCAGCAGATGGTGACGGCCTTCGCGTCGAATCGCACGACGTTTCGCAGGCGTGACTGGATCAGGGGAAAGCCCCCGAACTGCGTGTGGAGCTGTGAGCTGTTGATCGTGAGCGTTGTGTGTGGGCCATTTGCCAGGGTTTGCTGTTGATCGTGAGCGCTGTGTGTGGGCTGTGTGCCAGGTTCACGGTTGGTATCGTATCTTGGATGCTGGTGGCGACGGGCGGTTTCAAAGCTGAAGTGTTTTATGACTGTTTGTGTTCATGGAAGTCGGCCCGGCCGGCCCGAGTGGCGTTGGGTGCCGTCTGAAGGCTGTGCGCGGCGTGTTGGCACACCGGTGCTGTTTGTCTCTGCTCTTCAGAGGCTGTGTTGTGTCTGCCTCCCCCACTCCACTGTCCTCCTGGCGCCTACCATATGCCAGTGCCGGTATTGTGTACGTGCTCCCCCAGCGTCTGCTTCGTGACTGCCGGTGGGTCTGCGGTGCTGACGTGCGAGCCGACTGCCGCCGCTGTACAGCGTGTACGGAGGTCGCCGGGTCCCGGCCGACCGGCCGGGTCTGCCGCTGTGATGCGTGCCAATCTTACTGTCGGGCTTCGCTGGCCCGCTGTGGCAGAGGCGCGCGCGCTGGCGGCATTAGCGCGTGTGGATCTGGCGGCAATAGGCGCCAGTCTTTCATCAGCGTCGCAGCTACAGGCGCCTCTGCGTGATCCATGCGAGCGGCGCGTCTGCTGTCCACGCGGAGGGCAACGCTGTCTGCGTGCGGCCATCCGTCTGACAGGCCAGGCTGCGGCTCGGTGTTACGCCATTACCAGTGGATGAGCGAGGCGGCCGACACGGCCCCGACGTATATCGGTGCCGGGGACGATGCGATATGTATCAGCGCAGACCGGTTACATGGTGTGTCTGGCACCGACGTGCCGTGGTCGTCTGCCGTGGACGTCTGTCGTGGACGGGAGTGGGCTGGCGTGCCCCGGGACGGACTCGCCCGGCGTCGTGTCGAGAGTGGGCTGACGTGCAGGCGGCGCAGTATTAAAATAATGTTTTTCTTCTCATTATGTGTGAGATGTCGAATGGAGTACAGAAGGATGTCGAAATTCCCGATGAAAATGGTGTCATTTAAAATAATCTTTGATGTCCCTGAAGCTCAATTTTGAGTCCATAAAGCATTTACAAGTGAGCCTTCTTTGCTTGTTTTGACACATACCTAATTTGGGAATTCTCATACTAACGATAAGGATATAAATATGCATGCTATAAAACAAGCATTGTATTGTAAAACAGACCACGTCATAGGTAGTTTCTTTACCTGGAATTGTGTTAAGAGATGCTCGTGTATCACAT
This sequence comes from Ashinkailepas kermadecensis, assembly GCA_034440615.1. Lineage (NCBI taxonomy): Eukaryota > Metazoa > Arthropoda > Thecostraca > Neolepadidae > Ashinkailepas > Ashinkailepas kermadecensis. Next base: position 489,058 of record JAOTOM010004987.1, read on the forward strand.
CCGTAATGGCGAGCAAAAGCATGATACTTGGTAACGAGATAATGCTAGAAATGGTGGATGCAGACTTCATAAACACGCATCAAGAAGCACGGTGGTCGATGCTTCTTTGGATAGAATGTCGATTGAGTGTTCAATAAATGACATATTCTACCCTAGTTGGCGAATAATTTACCACCGAGTCGGTGCCGTCGGCCGTCCCGTGGGAGGTTCTCGCCACCGTTGCCCGGACCGTCCTCACTCGACCGGCGACTGGTCCGCCCACGTGTACGGCGGCCGCCGACACGTGTCGGCGTGTCTCACGTGCGGCCGCCGACACGTGCCGGCGTGTCTCACGTGCCGGGTCCGGCAGCTCGTGGGCACAGGTGGGCCGGCGGCGGCGGCACCACCACCACCACCGGCCGGCTTTGTGTGCCCGACCGCGCTCCGTCGCACCACGTGGCTGTGTGCTGCGTCGGTGCGTCACACCGGCATCGGCGCAGCACTTCCTGCACGTGGGTGGAGCACAGGTAACTCTGGTAACGGTGGCTTCGCCAATGCACGTATTATCAGAGCATGTGCGGGGTACGCGGGGTGGCATGGCGTGTAGGCTATCGGCTGCTTGTTTATTGGGTGATTCACGACGCACTTTATGCACATTCACGGCTAATGGCGCCGCCCACACTGTTTCGCCGGCGGGCCGCGGGATTGGGAAATGTCCCGAACGGTGCGAGTGTTGAACCCGGGACCTTCGGTTCGCAGAGCCCAATGCCTTAACCACTCGGCCATCCCCGCCCCAGGTGATCAGCTGTGACGCTGAGGAGTGTGGGACCTGGGGGGGGGAGCAGGTGGACGTAATGCCCTGTTGCCGGAGCGGCAGTTGGCTATAGCCCGGATGGTTGGCAGTCCGTCGGACACCACTCGCCCGGTGTGGTCAGATGAAGCTCGTATTCTCATACCTCGGCCGTCTCGCGGATGCTGTTGACCGCTGTATGGTTGGCTGGAGGCTGTTGGAACACACATTTCGCTCGCCATTCTCGTACCGTCTCGGCTTCTCAAGTCGGTTTCCAGTCATTTGTTCCGGTTCGTCGTCTCATCTTATGGCACGGGATGGTAATGGTGATGGCGATGGCGATGGAGGTGATGATGGTGATGGTGATGGTGATACCAGCATAACTCATTCTACTACCTACATTTAAAAGCGAACCGTATCAGGGGTAGCCACATTTATAGTCCACTGTATGCAACTCCCGGGCCAGAGGGCAACAAGCGATCATAACCGTCACGCATAGCGTGACACCATTATCGAGATGACTTACGTTAGTGTCATCACACACATGCTTGCATGCACACATACATATAATCATACAACGTAGCCGACGCGCCTTATATATATATATATATATATATATATATATATATATATATATATATATATATATATATATATATATATATATATATATGTGTGTGTGTGTGCGCGTGTGTATTGACGTCGGTTCTAACCCGTGTTGTGCATCTACATTTCTACGACAACCGTAAATAATCACACCCGTGTCGGCAAGTCACAAACATTCGGTTCTAAACCACTGGTGTTGTGCATCCACACTGTATGACCGTATGACACGACAACCGTAAAATAATCACACCCGTGTCGGCAAAATCACTGAAACATTCAACTTTCCTCCTCCATCTGGTATACACCGTAAGAAAGTATATCCCCAAACCGGTAACGCTAGACCGTTTTCTACAACCGAACTTTGCGGGCCGGACCGACTGACCTGCCGTGACCCGATTAGACCTGACCCGGCGTTCACGTGGGCCGGGTGGTGTCGACGAGACGCCGGCGGTGTTGCGCTCACTTTCTAAGCGGCACACCGGATCCACCGCAGCTGTCCGCCGCCGTGAAAGCGGCTCGGATCGAAGAGACGCCGGACGGGCGAGCGTCCCAGGCAGTGGCGGGAGAGACGCGAAGCGGAGGGTGCCCGCTGGAGACTGGACTGGAGGCGCACGGTTGGATAGGACACCCCACCCCAACTGAGGTGTGCGGAAATGAATGACTCGGACTAGAGTCACTCATCGCAAGTTACCCGATACCGTACACCGTCTTAAACATTAAACAATCAACATACCGCCTGGGAAAGTGGCGCGGCAGAAGCCTCTGGGCGACGACGTAGGGCTGCCTAAGGACGGTCCTGATAAGCCTGCTAAAGGGAAACTCGGCGGCGGATACGAGGTCGCGTGCGGCGACCCTACACCTGTCTGACGATAACAAGCGATCTCTCGACGTGCGGGTGGGTCGACGTGCGGGCGGGTTCACTTGTGACTTTTCACTGTCACACTGCAAGAGAGGGTTACTCGGTGGCGGGGAAGATGAGGCGTGAGATTCAGCATGCTGACGAAAGTGGTGCCCCAGCAGGCTGATTTGTTGCATGGGTCCCGATGGGATGACGCGGTTCAGACGACATCGAGGCGGCGCCTCGCACGCGGACCGGGAAGTCGGCAGCCCAGCCTGTAACCCGGCGACGTGTGTGGAGTGAGCCACATTCTGCTATCGCCGCCCGTGACTCGAAGGTCAACCGGCTGACATCTGGCGGTCGGCACGCCAATGTCGAAGCGCGCGCATATTTACCGCGCGCGCGCCAGTCTCCGTGCACGTGCTGCCACGTGGCTGTGCGTCACTCCCGTTCTGCTGGTGACGACATGTCGGCTGATCTGCTGGTCAGCTGACTGGCTCAGATTGGTCCTGTTTTGTTTATTGGGTGGTTCACGACGCAGTTTATGCACGATCACGGCTAATGGCGCCGCCCACACTGTTTCGCCCGTGGGCCGCGGGAATGGGAAATGTCCCGAGCGGTGCGAGTGTTGAACCCGGGACCTTTGGTACTCAGAGCTTAACCTTAGCCACTCTACCATCCCCGCCCCTGCGACTCGTCTAGTCTGACACGCCAGCGGTACGGGGTTCGATTCCACGCGATGCCCGCCCTTCCTGTCGGGGCGAGAGGCAGGCGATGCCATATGGCCTCAGCTGCTGAGTGCGTCGTAAAGCCACAATCCAATCCAATCCAACCCGATCCGCCTTACTACTGGCCAGTTGACGCGCAGTCGTGGCTCGTTACGTCACCCGGTGTGCCGTGGGAGCGTCTGAGGCCGTGCGATCACATGCCATACGACTCACGTCGGACGGGCGTCGTGTCGTGTCACGTGACGTACGCCGGACCACGACAGCTGACGGGGCTGTGGCGGGACGGGCGCCGTGTCGTGTCGTGTCGTGTCACGTGACGTACGCCGGGCCACGACAGCTGACGGGGCTGTGGCGGGACGGGCGCCGTGTCGTGTCGTGTCACGTGACGTACGCCGGGCCACGACAGCTGACGGGGCTGTGGCGGGACGGGCGCCGTGTCGTGTCGTGTCACGTGACGTACGCCGGACCACGACAGCTGACGGGGCTGTGGCGGGACGGGCGCCGTGTCGTGTCGTGTCACGTGACGTACGCCGGACCACGACAGCTGACGGGGCTGTGGCGGGACGGGCGTCGTGTCGTGTCGTGTCACGTGACGTACGCCGGACAACGACAGCTGACGGGGCTGTGGCGGGACGGGCGCCGTGTCGTGTCGTGTCACGTGACGTACGCCGGACAACGACAGCTGACGGGGATGTGGCGGGACGGGCGCCGTGTCGTGTCGTGTCACGTGACGTACGCCGGACCACGACAGCTGACGTGGCTGTGGCGGGACGGGCGCCGTGTCGTGTCGTGTCACGTGACGTACGCCGGGCCACGACAGCTGACGTGGCTGTGGCGGGACGGGCGCCGTGTCGTGTCGTGTCACGTGACGTACGCCGGACCACGACAGCTGACGGGGCTGTGGCGGGACGGGCGCCGTGTCGTGTCGTGTCACGTGACGTACGCCGGACAACGACAGCTGACGGGGCTGTGGCGGGACGGGCGCCGTGTCGTGTCGTGTCACGTGACGTACGCCGGACCACGACAGCTGACGTGGCTGTGGCGGGACGGGCGCCGTGTCGTGTCACGTGACGTACGCCGGACCACGACAGCTGACGGGGCTGTGGCGGGACGTGACACACTCACAGCCGGGCCTTGTCGTCACGTGACACACTCACAGCCGACTGAGCTCTGGTGCTCCTCCGATCCCGACAGAGTTCCTCCAATGTAGGAGGGTGTGGAAAGTTCACTCGGGGCATTGCGACATGTTTTTCTTTCCTCTACCGGGATGCATGTGGGCAGAGCCGTTTGGCTCTGAATAGCTGGTCGTTTTAGTAGCAAAAGCTTCAGAGCATCCAAGAACTATGAGGATATGGGGAGGTAGATTCATTCCAAGCTATGGCATGAAATTACTGTTTGTCGCGAGAAGTGAACTAGTATCTGTAATTATATGTCACCATAGCTAGTCCTACACCTATGCTGAGTACTAAATGACTCATCACTACCTGGGTTCCCCATGACTGATACCGCTGGTGGAGACCTATGCTGAGTACTAAATGACTCATCACTATTTGGGTTCCCCATGACTGATTCCGCTGGTGGGATAATTTTGGTACATGGTGCCGATTGTTTTGCCGACGCCAACGCGCTACGCCGGTTATTGGCGGGTGGGCCCGGGAACTGGCCCATGCGAGAGCCAGGTTGTCAACACTACGCGGTTCAGTGCCGTGTGGTCAAACCGAGAGGCGTTGCGTCCCATCGGGCGACTCCAGTTGCACACTGTATGTCGTGCTTCGTGTCCCAGTAGTGGCATTATGTGCAGTGGCGCACACTCGCTGTGGTCGTCTCCCTCTGTCGTGCTGTGTTTCATTGTGCTGCTGTGGCGCGTGATCGCCGCTGTTGTCTCCCTCTGTCGTGCTGTGTTTCATTGTGCTGTTGTTGCTGTGGCGCGTGATCGCCGCTGTCGTCTCCCTCTGTTGTGTTGTTTCATTATGCAGTTGTTGCTGTGGCGCTGGCTCGCTGCTGTCGTCTGCCTCTGTTGTGTTGTTGTTTCCTGTGCTCTTGTTGCCATGGCCGACTTTGTCCGCGTCGCCGTTATCTAGGTCACACGCCGATTGGAATCATGATCAGTGCACCGCTCCGTTCAACTTTCTCAGTAGACCATGTCAGAATTAGGAGTACTTTCGTGCAGCATCGTATAACTGATATTACAATATTTTAATCATGGTAAGGGTACGAAAATCGCAGGTGGATGGGATGATGGTCTCCGCTTTATCACATAGTGAGCCCCTGGCTGTTCTGTGCTATAGGCATTGAATATTCCGAAGCCAGCCACAGCTTGGTATATGTCCACCTCAGTAGCCTGGTGCGGAGCGCAAGCAACGGTTCATTTGAGGTTTGAAACCCACTGCACATTTCTTCCACTAGTCGGTAAGGAAATTTGGACAAAAGCCGAGCGTATGAACGGTCGGATCTGGAGCCTGTGACGAAATTTGAAGCCCACTGCACATGTCTGCCCCGAGTCGGTGAGGAAATTTGGACAAAAGCCTAGCGTGTCGACGGCCGGATGTGGAGTCTGTGGCGAAGTTTGAAGACCACTGCACATGTTTTCCCCGAGTCGGTGAGGAAATTTGGACGAAAGCCGAGCTTGTCGACGGCCAGATGTGGAGCCTGTGGCGCTGCTAGAGGCCCAAGGCGGTGTCGGCTGTGTCGGTGTCGGTCCGTCTCTGTCAACGGTATAGTCCAAGCGTGTCTGCCCGTCTGTTAGTGTATGGCCCGACCGTGTCGGCTCATCTGTTGGTGTATAACAGCCCGGCCGTGTCGGTCCGTCCCTGTCGGCGGTACAGCCGCGCCGGTTTGTTGTGCGCCGGCGAGACAACGTGGCGCGACATGGTCACGTGACTACGTGACTCACGGCCTCTAAGAAACTGGTGGCTGCGCTGTTGTAAGGCGTGACGTGGAGGTGCGGGGGGGGGACGAGAACGGCATCGGTGGGTGGCTGCCATGTATGGGGATGAAGTGGTGACGCGTCAGGACGTGTCCACACGTGTCTCGTCAGATACTGTGCGCGCCGCTGCCGGAGGAGGGGGGAGGGGGGCTGACCGGCGCCGACCGCAGTCATGTGGCCGGGACCGGGGCCTCCGCAAGCAGCCGGCCATCGCCTGGGCTCCGTTCGGGTATATATATATATATATATATATATATATATATATATATATATATATATATATACATATATATATATATATATATATATATATATATATATATATATATATATATATATATATATATATATATATATATATATATATATATATATATATATATATATATATACACGGGATACTGTGACCGAGGGCTTGAGGAGCTGGTGGGCACCAAATGGGGAAGACGCTTAGCCTAAGCAGTCAATGCCGTCAATATAAACAGTGGTAACATTAACAGACAAAGGTGTTTTGACAAGTTCCGGGATTTATTTTCATTGCAAGTTGAACGTGTTCGTTAATGCGCCTTAAGCTCAAATAACCTGCCGCTGCCTCATCAGTGCATGCCCAGTTCCAAATTGCATGCTTGGAATGGAGGCTTATCTGGTGACGTTCTGGACCCGCCCGATCGAACCTGATGTGGGCTGTAGGCCAGATGTTTTGCCACACAACATGATTGGCACGGATCGATGTTATGTTTTCGTTTTGGACGGCGCTCGCGATGTTTGAAGCTCCACGTGGACGGTGAGCTTCCGGCTTGGATCTCATGTGGACGGCGACCCCGAACTGCCACCATCTGCCGGCGGTGCTGCAGTATTGATACCGGCCGACGTCGACGCGCAGCCCGCACGGCTCGTCGGGGGGGAATGTGGCCTTGATGCATATCAGAGCACCGTCGCTCGGCACAAACACCGCTGGCTACGCCCGCTACCGTGCCGCCGAGCCGCCGGCCGCGCTGGCAGCTGCTGGGCTTGGCTGTACTGGCAACTGTCGAGCTCAGCAGTTGCCAGCACACCGGCCGCCTTGCCGCCGAAGCCGGCTGCCGTTCTGGGAACTGCTGGGCCTGGCAGTGTCATAACTGCCGAGTACGATGCGGCGGACACAAATTGCCGCTTTGGGTGCTTGGTTTTACGAAGATTTGATGGCGCCGGTCGACTGTGTTGGTTGTCTGGCGTGTTACTGCCAATGAGACCATACTTACACACGTGTTGTAGTGTGTACGCCAGATGGCAGGGCGGACCGTGTGACCGAATGGTGTTACCACCAATAAGAATACATACACGTGTTGCAGTGTGTACGCTACCAACGATGGCAGGGCGGGCCGTGTGTCTGGAGTGGCCGTCCACGGGGAAGCCGGACATGAATCGGCCGGTGTCCGGTGTCCGGTGTCCGGTGTCCGGTGTCCGATGTCCGGCGGCTGTCCGCCGTCCACCCGCCCCACAGGTGACCACTGCTCGCCAAGTGGCCGCCAACCAACGGCCAACGGCCGGGACCAGGCTCGAATCGTGACTCCCGCTTCCGCCGGACTGTGGCTCTGGCAGCCGTGCTCGGGACTGGCAGACACATGACCTGACTGTCTGACGGCGGCTGCACTTGGCAATTGCGCGCTTTCTGCTGCGGCGCGTTCCGGCCGGCTGGGAACCCGGGGCGCGACGGCTGACACCGCAGCGCGAGAGGCCGGAGCTCCGATTGTGCGGGAAACACGGCTCTCTCGCTTGTCTGGCTATGTCCATTGGTGTCGGCAGACTCGGCAGCGCCACCCGTCACCGAACTCCACGGCGGGAGTCCTCAGACTCGGCAGCGCCACCCGTCACCGAACTCCACGGCGGGAGTCCTCAGACTCGGCAGCGCCACCCGTCACCGAACTCCACGGCGGGAGTCCTCAGACTCGGCAGCGCCACCCGTCACCGAACTCCACGGCGGGAGTCCTCAGACTCGGCAGCGCCACCCGTCACCGAACTCCACGGCGGGAGTCCTCAGACTCGGCAGCGCCACCCGTCACTGAACTCCACGGTGGGAGTCCTCAGACTCGGCAGCGCCACCCGTCACCGAACTCCACGGCGGGAGTCCTCAGACTCGGCAGCGCCACCCGTCACTGAACTCCACGGCGGGAGTCCTCAGACTCGGCAGCGCCACCCGTCACCGAACTCCACGGCGGGAGTCCTCAGACTCGGCAGCGCCACCCGTCACTGAACTCCACGGCGGGAGTCCTCAGACTCGGCAGCGCCACCCGTCACCGAACTCCACGGCGGGAGTCCTCAGACTCGGCAGCGCCACCCGTCACTGAACTCCACGGCGGGAGTCCTCAGACTTGGCAGCGCCACCCGTCACCGAACTCCACGGCGGGAGTCCTCAGACTCGGCAGCGCCACCCGTCACTGAACTCCACGGCGGGAGTCCTCAGACTCGGCAGCGCCACCCGTCACCGAACTCCATGGCGGGAGTCCTCAGACTCGGCAGCGCCACCCGTCACCGAACTCCACGGCGGGAGTCCTCAGACTCGGCAGCGCCACCCGTCACCGAACTCCACGGCGGGAGTCCTCAGACTCGGCAGCGCCACCAGTCACCGAACTCCACGGCGTGATTCCTCAGACTCGGCAGCGCCACCCGTCACCGAACTCCACGGCGGGAGTCCTCAGACTTGGCAGCGCCACCCGTCACCGAACTCCACGGCGGGAGTCCTCAGACTCGGCAGCGCCACCCGTCACCGAACTCCACGGCGGGAGTCCTCAGACTTGGCAGCGCCACCCGTCACCGAACTCCACGGCGGGAGTCCTCAGACTCGGCAGCGCCACCCGTCACCGAACTCCACGGCGGGAGTCCTCAGACTTGGCAGCGCTACCCGTCACCGAACTCCACGGCGGGAGTCCTCAGACTCGGCAGCGCCACCCGTCACCGAACTCCACGGCGGGAGTCATCAGACTCGGCAGCGCCACCCGTCACCGAACTCCACGGCGGGAGTCCTCAGACTCGGCAGCGCCACCCGTCACCGAACTCCACGGCGGGAGTCCTCAGACTTGGCAGCGCCACCCGTCACCGAACTCCACGGCGGGAGTCCTCAGACTTGGCAGCGCCACCCGTCACCGAACTCCACGGCGGGAGTCCTCAGACTCGGCAGCGCCACCCGTCACCGAACTCCACGGCGGGAGTGCGCTTTGCGAGTTTCGTAGCGAGCTTCGTATGGCGGCCGTCGAGGACAAAGACGAGCAGGCTGGCCGCTGGCCCGTCGGACGCCGGCGTGACGCTGGCTTCTGTCGTGGCGCGGTTTCCTACTCGCTCCGTTGGCGCGCTCGGCTGGTGTCCCAACAGCTCGACAGAGTTTGGTGACGTCAGCGTATGTGGCTGGGCTGCAGCGACCGTTGCCCGGCCGCACTCCGCTGGCAGCGGGCCAATTCGGGTCGGCGGGGCGGGTCGTTCTCGGCCGGCTGTGGCCGGAGGTCACGACCTGTAGCGCAGTCGAGACGCCATTTTATACGCGCCGGTAGCGTTCTTGCGCCGTCGTCCGATAGGTGATCGGACCAACGTCGGCGGGCGATAGATCGTCCGTCGACGATCGACGGTGGACATTCGTGCAGGATAGCGATAAGGCTTGACGTCATAGCATTGCGTGATGAATGCTGTCATTGGTGCCGCTGAAGCTTTCCGATGGCGGAACGACATCACCTGAGGCGAAAAACTTCCGTAACAATAACCACACGCAACACATACACAGCACATGCATACGTACATACATAGTCATACATACATATATAGACATGCGTACGTACATAGTTATTCATGCATACAGCTATACATAAATGCACACACATGCATGTCGTCATTCGTAAAGGAATACTATAATATAGTATAACGTTCATTTAATGTATACATTTCTCAAGATTGTATATTTACAATGATTCTTACACAGCTACTCGCAGCTGCCGATAATGCTGTCGTTTTTGCTGAAGCGCTGACAGCTGGCGCAAACGGCCGGCGGCAGAGTCTTATGGCATGAATCGAACACGTGTGGGTTGCGTGACAGGCGCGCATGGAACATTCCCAGAGAGCCCAACTGGAGTGCAGGATCGGAGCTCAGGCGCTGCGCGATGCGATGTAGGAGCGGAACGCGGCGAAGCAACCGAAACGGCTGGAACGACTGGGCATGACCGGCGACACGGGGCTGGGCATGACCGTCGACACGGGGCTGGGCACGACCGGCGACACAGGCTGGGCACGACCGGCGACACAGGGCTGGGCACGACCGGCGACACAGGCTGGGCATGACCGGCGACACGGGGCTGGGCATGACCGGCGACACGGGGCTGGGCACGACCGGCGACACGGGGCTGGGCACGACCGGCGACACGGGGCTGGGCACGACCGGCGACACGGGGCTGGGCACGACCGTCGACACGGGGCTGGGCACGACCGGCGACACGGGGCTGGGCATGACCGGCGACACGGGGCTGGGCACGACCGGCGACACGGGGCTGGGCACGACCGGCGACACGGGGCTGGGCATGACCGGCGACACGGGGCTGGGCATGACCGGCGACACGGGGCTGGGCATGACCGGCGACACGGGGCTGGGCATGACCGGCGACACGGGGCTGGGCATGACCGGCGACACGGGGCTGGGCATGACCGGCGACACGGGGCTGGGCACGACCGGCGACACGGGGCTGGGCACGACCGGCGACACGGGGCTGGGCATGACCGGCGACACGGGGCGGCTGGGCATAATCCAGCAGGCTGCGACTGGTCGCAGCCGGGCAGCTGCTCGGCCTCTGTATCAGAGTGGTGCTCGGCCGAGGGGACGCCTCGCTGACGCGCGGTCCACCTTTGTTGCCGGCGCCAGGGTACGGCTGGGGGACGCCTGGCCCGGTCTCGCCGCTGGGTCGGCAGATGTGTGGAGGATGGTGCACGTGGGGAGGGGGATTGGGTCTGATAAAGCAGATTAGAAGAAGAGATGAGCGGCCATGGTGGTCAGTGCACAAGGAAGCAGAGCCGGCGGTGCATGTGGGCGCGGTGGTGGGGTACTTTAGCGGCTACCAGTCAAGCAAGTGAGCAGTAGAGTGGCGGGGTGGTTGGACGGTTAGGGCCCGGTGGTATGTTCACAGGCTTCACCGTGGCGGAGGGTACGGGTGCGGAGGTTGCGGGGTAAGTTGCAGTCTTCCCGAGCCGCAAAATGTTGTGGGATTCAATCGGGGATTTTTGCACTTTTTGGGGGGAAATACGGGACAAAGGAACTTGGGGTTTCCTCAACCTGCAATCTGCCCCTGATCTCGAAGGTCTAGCGACGTCAGTGGATTGGTTGCGAAAAACAGCGCAAAGCATTGCGAGTTGAGCATTGTTGATAGAATTGTTCCCCAATACTCATCATGTCAATCGACGAAGCAGGTCGCCACAAGATCAACGACGACAGGGGTCGAGTGAATAGGACTAGATAGGTATTGGTAGTTGTGTAGGATGTTGGTGTATAGCTTCCTCGGAACTTAGGATGCGGTATTGGTTGGGGTGCTGGGTATCTTGTTGTCTGGGCTTATAGTATCTTCCCTTTACAGGTTTAGCCCAGATGAGCCCCTGTGGATTAAGTTCGAAAATGTTTCGACTTTGACCTTATGACGCTGCAGCGGCGGCGGCCTGCTGTGTCGACTGTTGGCTATCTGCGTGCGTGTCTCCGCCTCCGGGCACATTTCTCGTGTGGCTCAAGGTCATTCGGTGGGTTAAATGGCCGGCCGCCGGCCGTTTAAGGATCCGCCGGCTGAATGTCACCTTGAGCCGAGCGCGCAGCGTGCCAGCCGCGGCAGGTCAGTGGTGCGCGTGTGGCCGTGTCGGCGCGCCGCGCCGTACCACCTCGGTCAGCTGTCGGGGCGGCCGGTCTTGACGCCAGCTGACTGCCGCGGCAGCCAGCTGGCGCCGCCGCTGCGGCAGTCAGCTGATCCAACCCTGTCGGTCAGCTGATGGGACGCGCGACCGTCGGGCCCGGGGCGGCGGCCGGGGCGGACGCCGCGGACGCCGCGGAGCAGGCTGCGTCCGGCCTGACCGATCTAGGGTCTTGCCAAGGGGAGGGGTGGCGGAATTTTGAGGGGTCATTTTCCGGAGGGATGCCAACGATCAAGTACATTTCATGGGGAGAAGGTGCACTCGAATGTCCCTGGACGGGGACGGGCGCCTTCAGCCGATAAAGTTCAGTGGGGTGCACTCGAGAATCCTGGAGGGGCGTCGCATCTTCACATGGGCCACTTTTCGATTCAAAGTGGAGGCGGGTGTGGTCGCTGCCGTTTTTTGGTCCCTCCCCCTTGCATCCGTCCCTGGTGGGCGGTTGTCGACTGTAGCGGTCCCGTCTCTGTTCAGCGCCGGCCGACAGTGGTGTCGGCGGCAGTGGGGCGGGCGATCCCAGCCGTTGAACTGTCACGCGCCGCAGCGAGGACCACTCGGCCGCCTGGCAGTCGGCAGCAGTGGAATTACCATGGTCTGCCGGCGCTGCCAGGTGGGGCCTGATGCACGACCGGCGGGTACGACTCGCATCTGATGTCTCAGCTGGCGGGATAGACGGGCGCTGCGGTGACATTACTCGCGCTGATCGCCTGAGGCTCACCCTCCCCTCCCCCAGTAGAGCGTCGGTAGCTCGGTGGTTAAGCTGAGCGTCTGGCAAGCCAGAGGTGTGGGGTTCGATTCCCCGCGATGCCCGCCCTTCCTGCCAGGGTGAGAGGCAGGCGACGCCATATGGCCTCAGCTGCTGCTGAGCGCGTCGTAATGCCACAGTCCTCCCTCGGTCTCCTGGTGGCGATAGGGTGATGCCGGCGTCGCAGCGGCGGCGGTATTCGCCAGTCATGTTGGACGTCCCTGCACTGGTCAGCTCGACGCCCCCTCCCCCGATCCGCTGGTGGCGGTAGGGTGATGACGGCGTCGCGGCGGCGGCGGCACCCGCCGGTCATGTTGGACATCCCGGCACCGGTCAGCTCGCCGTCGGTTCTCTGCAGAAACCGGGCGGCCGCCTTTAGACCGGCGGATATGTGCACGTTCTCGTTCGTGCTGGACGATCGTGTTGGGTAGGTCTGACAATTGCAGGGGGCTAGTAGTGTTACAATGTGGTATTCATCTGTAAGTCTGTCGTCTGAGACAGATGAGACTTGCTATGGTTGCTATGGTTGACAATAATGTTGCTATGGTTGGCAAGCAGAACAAAGCAAGTCCTAGTCTAGTCCTAAGCAAGTCCTAGATCACGCTTTGGTCGAAGCGCCCTGAAACTCAAAAAGCAAGTCCTAGTATTAGTAATGTAGCCGTGTTTTCTTCCATAACTACATGCTACACAATTACTGGAGTAGAAGTTGAAGCTTGGGGGAGTCCACAGATTTGGACATTTTTATCAAGGGGCGATAGATAGGTTTGCATCGTTCCATCGTAAGCATCATTTATCATACCATGTGGAGAAAGGCGAGGATCATTTTCTAAAGAGGATAATGTTCTGGGTGAGAAATGAACTCGAGGACAGGGCTGTTTTCATCCAATGGCCTGACCAGACCTCACCCGTTCTTTGTAAGTTGGTTTGATATATGTGTAGCGTTCGTGTGACGTAGCGTCGATGACCCGACCTGACCGATGATGCCGCCAATGACATCCATGATACGACCAGTAAGGTGTCGGCGACCTGGCGCACCTCACGCCGGTGATGCCGCCAGTGACATCTCCATGATGCGACCAGTAAGGTGTCTGCGACCTGGCGCACATCATGACGATGTCCCGATCTGTGGCATGCACTCCAGCGCTGTGATTACCTGGTTTGCACGTCAGGTGCTCTGAATCACAATCGACCGCTTTGGCGATGGCTGACCAGGCCGTCGACGGAATTTTGGACACATTCGCGCACATCACTTACGAGCTGAACCTGTCAACCCAACTCGTGATCTGTTCGTCACTTGTATTGATGCATTAAGGCTTTCGTCGCTCATGTTCCGGCCGGTTGAACTGGTGGCATCTGCCAGTGTATGCTAATGAATTAAACATCTGTATCTGTGCCTGTCCTGTGTCCATTCATCCACGACCCTTGCTCCGTGACCTTGGCTCGCTGGCCTGGCCGGTACTTCAAGCGCAGGTGTCTGACGGGGCGCTGCGGTGTTTCGCCTCGCTGGCGGACCCCACGAGCTGATCGGTGACCCCGTAGCCCCAGTTGTGACCGCGTGACCTGACCGGTCCTCCTGCCGCAGGTGTCTGACGGGGCGCTGCGGTGTTTCGCCTCGCTGGCCGACCGGTACACGCGGCGCGGCATCGATCCGGCGCCGCTGGCCCAGCACGGCCTGGTGGAGCAGCTGCTGGCCCGCCTGCGTACCGTCGGCCAGGCCGGCGTCGGCCAGCCGTCACCTGCAGCCGGTGAGTGCGGCGATGCTGACAATGACTGGGCAGACAGGTACTGCTGCACTGGTCATGACCGGGCAGACGGGTACTGCTGCACTGGTCATGACCGGGCAGACAGGTACTGCTGCACTGGTCATGGCTGGGCAGACAGGTACTGCTGCACTGGTCATGGCCGGGCAGACAGGTACTGCTGCACTGGTCATGGCCGGGCAGACGGGTACTGCTGCACTGGTCATGGCTGGGCAGACAGGTACTGCTGCACTGGTCATGACCGGGCAGACAGGTACTGCTGTACTGACAATGGCTGGGCAGACAGGTACTGCTGCACTGGTCATGGCCGGGCAGACGGGTACTGCTGCACTGGTCATGGCCGGGCATACGGGTACTGCTGCACTGGTCATGGCCGGGCAGACAGGTACTGCTGCACTGGTCATGGCTAGGCAGACAGGTACTGCTGCACTGGTCATGGCTGGGCAGACAGGTACTGCTGCACTGGTCATGGCTGGGCAGACAGGTACTGCTGCACTGGTCATGGCCGGGCAGACAGGTACTGCTGCACTGGTCATGGCTGGGCAGACAGGTACTGCTGCACTGGTCATGACCGGGCAGACAGGTACTGCTGCACTGGTCATGGCCGGGCAGACAGGTACTGCTGCACTGGTCATGGCTGGGCAGACAGGTACTGCTGCACTGGTCATGGCTGGGCAGACAGGTACTGCTGCACTGGTCATGGCTGGGCAGACGGGTACTGCTGCACTGGTCATGGCTAGACAAACACGTACTGCTGCACTGGTCATGGCCGGGCAGACAGGTACTGCTGCACTGGTCATGGCTGGGCAGACAGGTACTGCTGCACTGGTCATGGCTGGGCAGACGGGTACTGCTGCACTGGTCATGGCCGGGCAGACAGGTACTGCTGCACTGGTCATGACTGGGCAGACAGGTAGTGCTGCACTGGTCATGGCTAGGCAGACAGGTACTGCTGTACTGACGATGGCTGGGCAGACAGGTACTGCTGCACTGACAATGGCTGGGCAGACAGGTAGTGCTGCACTGGTAGCTACACTACACCTACACTACTTCGAATTTCTGTATGAGGAGAACGAAAGCATCGAGCCTTAGTAATCTGAGAGTGTGTCTTGCATGCGTTTTTGTTTTGGCACCTGCAGCAACTTCTTATACGTCTGCATTCGAAACTTGTGCCTAATTGATGAATAGCAGAAGGGAGGCAACCAATGGAATGGAAATGAAGGTTGCAGCCTTGTATGTATGTCACAACTAGACAGTGTACTATTGCCACAATATTCTTCAAGCATGAAATCAGCCAGTACTAACTCGCAGGTCTTGTCGAATATTTGTGAGTGAGCAATCGGTTTGAATCAGTGCACTGTCCAGCAACATTGCTTATCCATGCAGTGGGGAAAGGGGAGGTTAATCTTCTGGGAAGTGCAATATTCTGGACGAATGAAAAAAACCGAGGCAACGCTCTTTATCCAACCCTGACTTACGGTGACGTCATTATCTGTTGCTGTTGCTGGTGATGGTATCACCTGTGCTTAGAATTCGCGGTTCGTTTATGTCGGCGTTACCGCCTGCCTTTAGTGGCGTCATGATGACGTCACCACCTGCCGGTGGTGACGTCATCAGCCGGCGGCTGCACGTCAGTTGCAAGTGGCGACGGCGTCGCGTGCCAATGTGTCACCTGCCGGTGGTGACGTTAGCGCTGGTGACTCACTGTGATACATGTGTGCTGGTGACACGGTGACACAGTGACACGTGTGCGCTGGTGACTACCGTCACCGTCACCGTCACCGTCACCGTCACCGTCACCGTCACCGTCACCGTCACCGTCACCGTCACCGTCACCGTCACCGTCATCATCACCGTCATCATCACGGTCACGGTCATCTGCGGTACTTGTGTGCTGGTGACTCATGGTGTCGTGTGTGTGCTGGTGACTACCTGTGTGCTGGTGACACTGCGGTACTTGTGTACTGGTGACTCATGGTGACACGTGTCTGTGCTGATGACACTGACACGTGTGTGCCTGCCGTGGCAGGTGGGACGCCGTCCGTGACGCCGGAGACCAAGTCGTCGCAGTCGTTGTCGACTGTGATCAGCCTGCTGTCGACGCTTTGCCGCGGCTCCCCGGGCATCACACACGACCTGCTGCGCTCCGACCTGCCCGACGCCATCCAGAGCGCGCTCAAGGGCGACGAAAGGTCAGTGTCGTGGGTTAGAGGTGCGATATGTCAGTGCCGTGTGTTCTGGATGATGAGAGGTCAGTGCGATGTGTCCGGGGTACGAGAGGTTAATGCGATGGGGCCTGTGCGGCCGCGCCGCCACCAGTGCCAGTCTGCGGTCAGATCGTGGCCAGATTTCCCTCGAGTGGCGGGCGCGATGGCGGCGTTGAATATTCATCGGGCAGTGTGCCGGAGGCGAACCTGAGACGGCTGTGTGTCGCCTGGTGCCGGTCGATCATCACGGTCACCGTCAAGGTTATAGTCACGGTCGCCGTTACAGTCACCGTCCGTCACCGGCACAGTTACAGTCACGGCCACAGTCACGGCCACGGTCACCGTCACCGTCACCGTCACCGTCACCGTCACCGTCACCGTCACCGTCACCGTCACCGTCACCGTCACCGTCACCGTCACCGTCACAGTCACAGTCACAGTCACAGTCACAGTCACAGTCACAGTCACCGTCACAGTCACCGTCACCGTCACCGTCACCGTCACCGTCACCGTCACCGTCACCGTCACCGTCACCGTCACCGTCACCGTCACCGTCACCGTCACCGTCACCGTCACGGTCACACGTCACCGTCATCATCACGGTCATACGTCACCCGTCACACAGCCACAGTCGCCGTCACACAGTCATACAGTCACAGTCATACAGTCATAGTCATACAGTCACACAGTCATACAGTCAGTCATAGTCATACAGTCAGTCATAGTCATACAATCATAGTCATACAGTCACACAGTCATACAGTCATACAGTCATACAGTCACAGTCACCAGTCCGCGGCGGCGCCTGCCGCCGGCGTTGCCGGGCCGTTTGCCTCCCGTGTTTGTTTACGGCCAGTAGCCGCTCCCTGGCGTGTGGCGCCGACGGTGCCGCCGACGGTGCCGCCGACGGTGCCGCCCCCGCCTGCCCCCGTGTGGTGGCCGTGGGACGCGGCCAGTGGGCACGGTGATGGCCGATGCTGCCGGGTCTCACGGCCAGGTGGTGTGTGGCCGGTGACTATGGTGTCCGGCTTCCTGTTGTGACTCGGCCGTGTGCGGTGTTCGCGTTCCCACCGCCGACTGTGACGGCTGTTCCCACCGCCGACTGTGACGGCTGTTCCAACCCCCAACTGTGACGGCTGTTGCCACCGCCGACTGTGACGGCTGTTCCCACCACCGACTGTGACGGCTGTTCCCACCGCCGACTGTGGCAGCTGTTCCCACCGCCGACTCTGACAGCTTGCTGACTGTTGGTGTTGTCGGGCCATTCTGTGGCAGTTGATATTCCGACCATGTTGCCCTACATAGCTACAAGCCACCCCCACAAACCGGCTCACATTCTGCTGGTACCACCGTGGTACAACAGAGGCTGGACTTTTGGATGCACCGGTGACCGAGTATAGCACATTCGGGGCAAAAATAACTTAATAAAATGCAATTTGTACATTTGCTCCTCAAAAGAAATCATTCTACATAGCAATTGGGCTGAGTCAATTTGGTCAGTCTACTTGCAAATGCAGACGGAAAAGTCTATTTTGCGAAAATCCAAGTACATTACCATTATGTACCTTTCTTTTTCTACGAGCCAAAGATGTTTCTATTTGACCCTGGCTTTCTGTGCTGCCCACGACAATATTGTCCTGCCCCTTTCCTTACTATGTTCCTGCTTCCACCTTATTCCACTTCTAGACTCCCTGCTATTCCTGCTATCCCTACCACATCTATCACCCCTACCACCCGTACCACCCGTACCGCACCCGAGGGGGTCTCAGCCCTGCTGAAGCGCTCTGTCGCCTCTGCCATCCCTGCACTGGGCTGACTGGACGTGTCGCCGCAGATGTGTGCTCGACACGATGCGGCTGGTGGACCTGCTGCTGATCCTGTTGTTCGAGGGGCGGTACGCGCTGCCGCGCACCGGCGTGTGTCCGGCCAGCCGGCTGCCCGGCCTGCGCCGCATGGACTCGGCCGGCGAGCGCTCGCACCGCCAACTGATCGACTGCATCCGCAGCAAGGACACGGACGCGCTCATCGAGAGCGTCGAGAGCGGCGGTGAGCGGCGGGCGGTGGCCGATCTGTGGGCATCGGTAGCCTCGCAGAAGGGGGGGTTGCGGGGTTGAGTGGTGCACGTTTGGCGGGCATGTTGGTTGTCGCCGAGCTGTCGGCGGGAGATGAGGACGGACGGGCTTTGCGTGTGAGGCTGGACGCGAGTTGATTTGTCACACACGTGTGTAAGCCTTGAATGTGATGCAGTAATAGCCGGTGACGAAGCTACCTGAGCTTTGTTATGGAATGAGGCCGGCGGGATCGCGACGTAGACGTCGATAGTGGATTCTGACGGCGGCTGGAGCCACCGTCTGTACTCGTTCGAGGCTTAATTAACGGTTGCTAGCAATTCTCAAACGGCAGCAAAGTTTGTGCAAACGTTTAGTGGTTGCGTATAGTTGATCATGGGAGTGCCGGCCCCCGCACGCGGTAGTGATCAGACGGCGTGCGGTTTGTGACCGGGCTGGGTACATGTACAGATGGTGCCGGTACGGGTCCGGGGAGCTGACGTGATCTCGGCCATTTCACGACGGTAGCCACCCAGCTGTGGTCACCTGCCGCTTCACAGCGCCGGCCGCAGACCATTAGCTCGGCCACAGGCCAGCCCGGCTGATGTGTGGCCCAACTTTGGCCAAGCTTTTGCCAAGCATTGGCCAAACTTGGGCCAAACTTCGGTCGGCAGCCGGGCGGTGCGGCCAGATCTGGACGCGGCGTCCCGGTAGCCGCGCGGGATGCACGCGTGCCGAGACGTGAGCGTCGCCGTCGGGTGCGGCGGCGGCGGTGCGGCGACCCATGGACCGCGCTGCCGTCTGTTTACGGACGCCGCCACGTGGCCGGGGGTGCCGGTCAGCGACCGTGCGGCCTCGTTTGCCGGCCGCTCGATGGAACGGTGGCCGCTGCGGCACCGCGCCTTCGGTGGCAGGCGGGCGTCAGCCGACCACTAGCTGGTGGCAGACGGGCGTCAGCTTATCAATGGCTGATGACAGAGGAGCGTCAGCTTATCAATAGCTAGTGACAGACGGGTATCAGCTTACACTGGCTGGTGGCAGACGGGCATCAGCTTACGACTAGCTGGTGGTGTGACGTCTGTCAGCATATCACTAGCTGGTGGTGTGACGTCTGTCAGCATATCACTAGCTGGTGGTGTGACGTCTGTCAGCATATCACTAGCTGGTGGTGTGACGTCTGTCAGCTTATCACTAGCTGGTGGTGTGACGTCTGTCAGCTTATCACTAGCTGGTGGAGTGACGTCTGTCAGCATATCACTAGCTGGTGGTGTGACGTCTGTCAGCTTATCACTAGCTGGTGGTGTGACGTCTGTCAGCATATCACTAGCTGGTGGAGTGACGTCTGTCAGCATATCACTAGCTGGTGGTGTGCTCTTGTATTAGTGACGTCTGTCAGCTTATCACTAGCTGGTGGTGTGACGTCTGTCAGCTTATCACTAGCTGGTGGTGTGACGTTTTTCAGCTTTTTTCTTATGGGAGCTGGTGGTGTGACGTCTGTTATATAGGGGCGTCTGTCAGCATATCACTAGCTGGTGGTGTGACGTCTGTCAGCCTTCCATTGTCGCTGGCGACTGTTAGGGTAGGATAGGGACGAATGTCGGGACACTGCGCACGATACCGGCCATTATGACTGTATTAATGGCAGATTATGCGTCTGTAGAGCGATGTGATCCAATAGCACTTTAGGTGCCCGTGACGGGGACGAGTGGTCTAGGGGTAAGATGCTCGTCTCACAATCGAAAGGTTGTGGGTTCGAGTCTCACCTGTCGCTACTCTTCGCCCGCGACCAATCGGCGTGAGAGATTGGCGACGCTACATGACTCAACGGTCGACGTGTCGTAATACCAATAACTAACCGAGGTGCCCGTGACCCCATGCCGGAAATTCCGTGGTGCCGGTCGTGTGCTGACATTACTGCCAATGGCTCACCACTGCTGGTGACTGAATTCGTGATTGATGGCAGGTGTGTGGAGCAGTGATGACAGCTTGTGGCTGATGACAGGTGGAGCAGTGATGACAGCTTGTGGCTGATGACAGGTGGAGCAGTGACGACAGCTTGTGGCTGATGACAGATGTGTAGAGCAGTGACGACCGCTTGTGAATGCCGACAGGTGTCGAGGTAAACTTCATGGACGACGTAGGTCAGACACTTCTCAACTGGGCATCTGCCTTCGGCACTCAGGAGATGGTCGAGTATCTCTGCGAGAAGGGAGCCGACGTCAACAGAGGTGAGGCCCTCTGCTACACGCTCATAAGCCGTACTTGTCCGACCACACTTCGTCCGGTCCCATGGCTAACACAACAGTGGGACATAGCTTGGCTCCGTGCCAAGACAACCTGGCTGGCTGCCAGTTTCCCGTATGCAGGGCTCTTCGACGCAAAATGAATTTGATTGGTGTCTTATTCTTAGTTGTGTGTCTATTCATTGCTTTCTACGTTAACGTTAGCGAAAGACGTTCCATGTAAGGCTGTTGTTGGGGTGCAGTGTTCAACCATGTGACGGGGCCTGGCAGTGTGGTCCGGTGCTCGGTTGTGGCGCTCGCGCGACTAGATGAGAAGCGGCTGCAGCCTCCGGGCGGCCGGTGCAGCGAGACGTCCACATTCAGTGAGGTGGCAGGCACTGATGGCCGCCCGCTAGCAGGCACCAACGACTGCGCTCCGGCGGGAACACTCAGTCGGCTGTCGGCCGGGCCGTGGAACAGCCTAGTAAATCACGGCGGACACAGACGCCAGACGCTCGTCGAGTCCGAGGCAGGTCTGCGACAGTCGCCGCGCGAGTTCGGCAGCGGCGCGGCCCGGTGTCGCGTCGTACATCTGGTGCTGGGTCACGGGCGCGTGCCGGCCGTCGGACGCGTGATCGATAGGGCCGCAGCGGATCGGCGGGGTGGCCCGCACGGGCGACGGTAACGCGAGCCGGCGTTGCCGGGACGACCTGTGCGGCGGACGTACGGCCTCGCGGCGATGGGTGCGGGCACTGCGTGGCGGCTACCGGACGTCTGAGCGAGCTCGTCTCTCTGGGCTTGACGAGGCGTGCTGGTTCGGCGTGGCATGCCATGAGTGATGCGTGTTTGGCACCGATGCCAGCTCGCCGCGAGCTCTCGCCGTCGGCTGTAAATGAGGCGCACGCCTCCGCGATGCGCGTCAAGGACAGTGCGCAGACGGCTCCGTTGCTCTACGTCGGTGACGGCGACGTCCGCCAACGTCTGTACGACGTCCGCCGACGTACGTGCGATGTCCGCCGACGTAAGTGCGACGTCCGCCGACGTACGTGTGATGTGCGACGTCCGCCGACGTACGTGCGACGTGTAGTCGTTGTACGCGCGACCGCTGCTGACTCGGGCAGCACGCTATCGCACGGCGTCTACGACGTGCACCTGACAGTCCGGTGACCCGCTCGGGCAGCACGCTATCGCACGGCGTCTACGACGTGCACCTGACATGGTCCGGTGACCCGCTCGGGCAGCACGCTATCGCACGGCGTCTACGACGTGCACCTGACATGGTCCGGTGACCCGCTCGGGCAGCACGCTATGGCACGGCGTCTACGACGTGCACCTGACATGGTCCGGTGACCCGCTCGGGCAGCACGCTATCGCACGGCGTCTACGACGTGCACCTGACATGGTCCGGTGACCCGCTCGCGCCCGGTTGGCGCCGACACAGTGCCGCCAGCGCTATCATGACGCGCCAAACACGGTGTGTGCTGAGTGCGGCGTTGCCGGCGCGCGGCGTCCGGCCGCGGCGGTGCCGGTCACGGTGACGGTGACGGTCGTGCCGTGAGTCGCTGGTCGGCGGCGGACACGAGCCGCTGTCGGCTGACTCACGGTCTGCTGCTGTGGGGGCCGCCCTCCGCCGGCACCCTCCCCTCCCCGTGCATACAGCACGTTATGTCAAGGTTAGCCAAAAGTCGGCTGAAGCTCGTAGTGATGTCAGTGGCGACGACTGGTTAAAGCCCGTTAAAATTATCTAAGGCTGGAAATGTTGTTCGCAGAGTAAAGCACGTCCAGCAATTTATATTGAAAGCTGTACATGAAAGCATGAAACCTAGTAGGTAACATCTGAATATAAACACGACATTTTCTTATGTTACAAGTTTTCCTAATTGCAAAAACAATCGCACAGGATACAAAAAAAAACAATTGATGTATGTTGAAAAGCACATGCACACGTGCTGGGAAAATGCATGGATAGAACCCAGCCTGCAACTATAAACATCTCAAAGAGATCTTGTTCCTTCTTTGATTCGAGTCATCAGTCATTAATCGACCCAGTGGTCATTCCCATTAACTAAAATTTTTGAAATCATTGCCGTTTCCTGTGATGCAAATGGGGTCAATTAACACTGGTGCCTGGCACTTTGAAAGCCACTACAGGGAAGTGCTAACCTAAATTACAAACTAAACAAACTAAAACAAGTGGGCAGCGAACAGTAATGTATGTGTACCCACATCTGCGCCTAGTATGTCGAGCTCATGATCGTCACTGGCACACAGCATGATTCGTGGTCTTAGTTTTAAGCCAACTGAAGCCCATATTAACACAATTGTGCTAAGTTTAAGCACCAAGTGGATGAAGCTTGACCAGCCGGTTTCAACCCTGGTTAACACCGTACAAAGCTACCAGCAGTGTCAAAAACGTGCACGCCCTGCTTTATATATGTAATTTCAGTATCCCACGACGGAGAGTTAGTTCCTCCTTCGCGAAATAATCCGCAAGCGATGCGTCCGAGGTCTCAAACCATCACCATCACCACCGCCGTCTGTTGCGGCGGTGGCGGCTGCTGTGCCGTGATCCGGTTACGTGCGGGAGCCGACTGCCGGCGTGAGCGGACCCACAGCCTGCCTCTGCCAGATTGGCTGTCGTGCGGGCAGACGGTGCCGGGCGCCCGGCCCGCCCGCTGGCGTGCCACACGCTACAGTTCGCGCCGCACCTCCGCCGCCGCCGCCGCCGCCGCCGTTGACCTTGGCGTGGTCGTGGCTGCCGGTGTGGTCGGAGGTCGCTCGAAGGCTGCCGCCGCCGCCGCCGCCGCCGCCGCCGCCGCCACTCCGGCCAGGTGGCGCCGGACGAGTCGAGACGGGGCGTGGCCTGCTGCGGCTGCTTCGGGCTGTACCGATAGTCTCGTGCCGAGGCTGGGAGGTTCTCACAGGCCCACCATGTGCCGACACTCGATGGCGGTGGCAATACTCGGCCGCCCGGCTCCCGGCCGGCTCCACGTCACCTCGGCCGTCCCAGTAGTCGGATGCGTCGTAAAAGAACCCAATTACTACTACTGCTACTACTCTGAACTGCGGTGCGTCGCATAACTCATCCGAGTCGGTGTCTGTCCCGTTACCGGAGCGACATTCGGTTGGAGAGACCTTGAATTTACCCCGCCCTCTCATGGTGGGAATTTGCTTTCGTTAGAGTGGGACGCGGATCGCGGGAGTCATGGCTACGTGTGACATGTGCATCTATGCTGCCGTTATGGCCAGCCCGATCAGTTTCTAAATACGCCATTGGCCTCGTTTGGCCTGTGTACATGAGCAACATAGCTTCTGAATACGATGCGATGAGGAAAGCTTACGAAAATATTTTTCTGGTAAACCGGTTTCTGACATACGAAAACATCCGACAGGCTGAATTCATTTTCCTAATCATATCGTATAATGAAGTGTCGCTGCTTATATAGACGGGGTAATTGATTGTGCATGCCGTATGGACCGCGGTCGTATCTACTACATCCGCGTCGTGGCCCACACGGCTCTAATTCACACGTGTGCTGGACGGCCTCCCCTAGTTCTCACTCGTGTCTCACCACTTCCTTGTCATTTGTTACCCCTGATGGGTGCCATATGACCTGCTCCCATAGCCTCGCCACAGGTCACGTGCCCGTGCAGTTGAAACTCGGGCATTGCGCTGCAATGCATCCACCCTTTATTAGTCTGCCATTTCGCAGACCACTAAACTGAGGCTGGCCTGTGCTTTGTCGGTTGGCTCGTCGTTAAGGTGACCACCGGAGGAGAGGTTGGCCCGTTAAATGTAGCACGGAAGTTATGTCGACTCGCACGCACAAGCGAGTCGGGCCGCCCAGGACGGTCACATGTCTCAGTTGTGACGTGCGTCGCACGGTCTGGCCCGTTCCTGTTGTTACGGCCACGCTGTGATGTCTGCGTTCGTTCCAACTAGTATTATGTTCCGCGCCAGGGCCATGCGTGCACCACACGGCGTGTCCTGTGGCCCATCTGACGTGCCCCGCATGGCTTTATCCGTGCCAGCGCCCACGTGACATGCCAGCGAGTAGTCTAGGTGGCTTTATCCGTGCCAGCGCCCACGTGACATGCCAGCGAGTAGTCTAGGTGTGAGGTGCCCGTCTTCCAACCGAAAGGTTGTGGGCTCGAATTCCACCTGCAGCTACTCTTCGCCCGCGAACAGCCGGCGTGCGAAGTTGACGGCGCTGCATGACCCAACAGTCGACGCGTTTTACAAACCAACAACCAACCGGCCATGGCGTGCCCGGCGGCTTGACCCTGACGTCACGCGCACGTGATGCCCGGTCGGCAGGTCAGCGGTCGTCGTCGCTGCACTACGCCGCCTGTTTCGGCCGGCCGGCCATCGCCAAGGTGCTGCTGCGCTGCGGGGCCAACCCAGACCTGCGCGACGAGGACAGCAAAACTCCGCTGGACAAGGCGCGAGAGCGCAACGACGAGGGCCACCGCGAGGTGAGACGTCCGCGACTGTCTGGTATGTCTGTCTGTCTGTCTGTCTGTCTATCTGTCTGTCTGTCTGTCTGTCTGTCTGTCTGTCTGTCTGTCTGTCTGTCTGTCTGTCTGTCTGTCTGTCTGTCTGTCTGTCTGTCTGTCTGTCTGTCTGTCTGTCTGTCTGTCTGTCTGTCTGTCTGTCTGTCTGTCTGTCTGTCTGTCTGTCTGTCTGTCTGTCTGTCTGTCTGTCTGTCAATTATTTTCAATTCAAGGCCCATCCTTTGCAGTCGACGCCATAGGGTTAATTGCTAAGATCGGAGAGCATTGGGGGAAGAGGGATCTGTGACCCCGCCACCCCTCCCCTGGCCATACGCCCATGGGCTGTGCGGTGAAGTTGGCCACTCCTTCGTTGTACCCTCGACCGCCACACAAGTTCCCGGAACGTTGCGATTCATGGTTGAGTCATTGTTGCGTAATTCGTACGGAGAACTTGTACACGTGTTGGGGAAGCGGATTGGTAATCGACGCCATTGTTGTATGTGGTGGTGCGATTCCGTGTTTTGTGTTGTGTTGTGTTGTGTTGTTTTTGACGCGACATTCGGCACGCCATCCATACAGATGGTTTACCGGGCAACTGGTGGTGATGTTAATTCGGGCCAGGCTGCGACACGGTCCGACTTCTAGCCCCGCTGTAATATCCTGTCTTGGTGGTGGTGAGGTGGATTTGGGTTGTTGTTTCTACGACTTATGGCAGTCAGGCAGCGGCCGGCTCGCAGTCGTCTTTTATGTCGGCGACTGGGCCGTGACGCCCTCGCCTGTGGATGGATCTTTGGACCATGGGACTCGGGACACAATTGATGATTGTACTGGCATCAACGAGGGAGACTATGGGCTGTGGCGGCCAGTTGGTGCCCTTACGTGAGCACCGTGCATGACAATAGTATCGGTGGCGCGACAGGACGGTGCAGGGATACGACTCAGCGCAGCACAGACGTGTCGTCAGGTCCGGCTGTCAGTTTGTTTGTTTGTTTGTATATTTATCGGGTGGTTCACGACGCACGGTCACGGCTAATGGCGCCGCCCACACTGTTTCGCCGGCGGGCCGCGGGATTGCGAAATGTCCCGAGCAGTACGAGTGTTGAACCCTTTGGCCTTTGGTACCCACAGCTCAACACCTTAACCACTCGGCCATCCCCGCCCCCCGGTCGTCAGTTGGTGTGAGAGTTTGACCGCGCCGTCGCCAGGTGGCAGCCATCCTGCAGTCGCCGGGCGAGTGGATGATGCCCGCCGACAAGGAGCGGCGGCCGCCGGCGGTCGGCGGCGGCGCCTCCAGCGGCGAGGCGACGCCCAGCGGCGCCGGCCCGGCCGAGCCGGCGCGCTGCGAGGAGCCGCGCGGCGACCCGGCCGTGGCGCCGCTCTACCTGCGACTCCTGCTGCCCATGTTCTGCCGCACGTTCCGCGACACCATGGTCACCAGCGTCAGGTACTGTGGCGGTCCGGCGCCGGCGGATGGCTCGCGCTCTCGCTCGGAGCTGGATGGTCCGGTGGTAGAGACCCGCCCCTCAGTGCCTGGCTGGGTGGGGCTGGGGAGTTCAGTGGTAGAGACCTGCCACTCAATGCCTGGCTGGGCGGGGCTGGAAAGTTCAGTGGTAGAGACCTGCCACTCAATGCCTGGCTGGGCGGGGCTGGATGGTCCGGTGGTAGAGACCTGCCACTCAATGCCTGGATGGGTGGGGCTGGAGAGTCCAGTGGTAGATACCTGCCACTCAATGCCTGGCTGGGCGGGGCTGGAAAGTTCAGTGGTAGAGACCTGCCACTCAATGCCTGGCTGGGCGGGGCTGGATGGTCCGGTGGTAGAGACCTGCCACTCAATGCCGCCCCGGTGGCTCAGTTGGTTAGAGCGCTGGCCTGCTCTGGTCTTCCCTGTCCTGGCGACGCATGGTTCGAGTCGCTTCGCGCGCTCGCGTTTAGCCCCCGGCTGGGAGGGTCAGTTGGCAGCTGGCCCGATAAGGCCGGGGACGAGCTACCGGGCGGCCGTGTCGGTGCATTGACGGCACGCTAAACTTTTGGTCAAAATTATGCCGTTTAACTGGAATTATTGATCGGGTGGTGGGGCCAGGGTTCACACAACAAGCTCTGCTTAGCAATAGGACCCTGGTTCATAAAGCCACCCCAACAAGACCTCGGATTAAATTTATGAAGAAAAAAATGCCTGGCTGGGCGGGACTGGATGGTCCGGTGGTAGAGACCTGCCACTCAATGCCTGGCTGGGCGGGGCTGGATGGTCCGGTGGTAGAGACCCGCCCCTCAGTGCCTGGCTGGGTGGGGCTGGAGAGTCCAGTGGTAGAGACCTGCCACTCAATGCCTGACTGAGTGGGGCTGGGGAGTCCAGTGGTAGAGACCCGCCCCTCAGTGCCTGGCTGGGTGGGGCGCAATCCTGCTGGGTGCAGTCCATCTACAAAATGGATGCCCCTTTGTGACTTGCTCGTATGCTCGGGGAATTCCTGGTGAAATCTCCTGCAGAAAATCATTGCAATTATGCCATGGTTTGAAAGAGCATTGCTGGTATGTTTCCTGAGGTGAGATCAGCTGATAAGCTTCTCGGAAATCAAGAGGAGTGAAAATGTGGTAATGGCGAAGTAATACGCTTGTATTAATGAGGCTTATCGCTGTTATGAGTTACTATACAATGTCACAGTAAGTACCTGTGGTTACTAGTCATTACCATGTTTTCCTTCCTCCTGAAATCCGAGAAGCTGATCAGCTTTTATCCAATTATTGCATTCATACGTGCTAGCCGTTGTCAGGGCTCTGGTGTGTTATTTACCCGGTAGGTAAATCCGGTTATAATGATGGTTTTAAACGGATGGGAAAACTAGTTGTACCTACTAACGTGAAAGGTGGACAACTCCATTTTACTCGATTGCTTTCGCGAACAAAAATTGTATACTGCACATGGAATTGTACCTATGTGAACAAATTAAAACACTGCCATACCAGGTGTTACCTTTCCACTGCGTGTGGCATTTCGGGGCAGACAATGCTCAGTTATGTCGGTAAATAGTTTATTGTGTGCGAAATTATCTCATTTCTGTGCCTAAAACTTCCTTTATGCACGTAAAAATTTCTTGCCAGCGAAAATACCCGTAAACTAAAGTATTGCAACATAAACTTGCACATTAATGCAAATACTTGGGCCGTACCACGATCCATTCAAATGTGTGACATGTTTTGATCCAGACAAAAGTTTGTGAAACTAGTTTTGCTCAGTGCAGGCCGTTTTGATTGACACCAGTTAAGGCTATTCGCCTGGATAAAATGAGGCTCATCCAGACGTTTCCCAATCATGCTTTTCGCTACATATTGGGCACGACGTCACAACTTCACCTTTTCCTTCACCTGCGAATTGCGTTTGCACCCGTGTGGCGTGAGTGAAGCCCCCGAGTGTGACCAGTCCAACTCTGTTCTCGGCAGGAAGTCGTCTCTCAACCTGCTGCGAAAGATGTTGTATTTTATATCGCCTAGTCTTCTAGTGGAGATCTGCCAGGGCGACCTGGCCGGGAGCATAGTGGAGGTGCTTGATGTGGTGTTGGACGCCGAGGTGAGGCCTGCGTCACGCTGTCGTGACGTGACGTGTGACCGGTGACCGGCTGTCACGCCGCGGCCCGTCCTCAGACGGACGTGTCGTGCCGTGTCGTGACGTGACGTGTGACCGGTGACCGGCTGTCACACCGCGGCCTGTCCTCAGACGGACGTGACGTGTCGGTTTGGCGCGCGCATCTCAGTTGCCACGGCTTCAAGGTCAAGGTCAAGGTCAAGGCCACGGCGACGGTCTAGCAGGGTGTGTTGGGCCGATATAATAAATGGTACTCCCGTAGTGGGACTGTATGGGAGAAATGGTACTCCAGGACTGCATGTCAGTCGCTGTCGTTTTACGGTCGCGTGATCTTGGCTGGAAGTTGTTTTAGCCGGCGCCCGTGTACGGCATTTTGGCGTCTTGTCCGGTGCACGGCCCGTTGCCACTGCCTTCGACGTTTCCAGACGAAGCGGGCTAATGACGTGGCCAAAACAAACCGACGTTTTTTTCGTGTCGAGATTCCCGCGATTCACATTAGCTTTTCATACTTCGAGCTTCATAGAGGTCAACTGGTTCGAAGATGTTGCATGCCATTTCGGCGCAATGGGTATGAAAGAGCCTTGCAGCATGCGGCCCAAGTTATTGCTGTCATATCTGCCCAAGTAATTAACACAGTGCACGATTCTATAGAGCGAATGGGCTCTTAACTATTACGATCCTGTACATCGCTCTGTTCCAAGGTACATCTTGCGTCTTGCTCTTGCTTCTCATCTTGATCTGGTCCTATTGTCACTATGTGTGTGCAAACACCATGCGAATAGTGTACGTAGTCAGGTGCGTACTTGTGCCGTGAAGGTGCGTTTCTTCAGTGGGTGTTGGCTACAGAGTGCTGTACTCTTCAGACGGGGTATGCTCAGTGTTGTACTCTTCAGACGGGGTATGCTCAGTGTTGTACTCTTCAGACGGGGTATGCTCAGTGTTGTACTCTTCAGAGGGGGTTGGCTACAGAGTGCTGTACTCTTCAGACGGGGTATGCTCAGTGCTGTACTCTTCAGACGGGGTATGCTCAGTGCTGTACTCTTCAGAGGGGGTTTGCTACAGAGTGCTGTACTCTTCAGACGGGGTAGGCTGCAGAGTGCTGTACTCTTCAGAGGTGGGGTGGGGTGGGGTGGATATAGTGTTGCACTCTTCAGGGGGATGACTACCGAGTGATGTACACCGTCGTTTCCAACGTGTCCACTGTACAGCCCCTCCCACCACGGCTGTGCATCCTGGCGCGCTTGCGCTGTGCTCAGCTGTGACCGGTGTTGGCAGGACGACGAGGAGGGCCACGCGGTGGCTCTGCAGATCACCGAGGACGTGCTGCGCAAGGGCGCCGACTCGTTTCTGGAGCACTTCGCCCGACTCGGTCTGTTCACCAAGGTTGCGCAGCTGGCCGGCGCCGACGAGGAGGCCGAGCGGCCCGCTAGTCCGCAGTCGCTGGGCGCGTGCGCCGACAGACTGGTGAGTGGGCCGCGGCTGGGTGGGGAGCTGGGGCAGCTCCCAGTCGCTGGGCGCGTGCGCCGACAGACTGGTGAGTGGGCCGCGGCTGGGTGGGGAGCTGGGGCAGCTCCCAGTCGTTGGGGGCGTGCGCCGACAGACTGGTGAACAGCTTCCAGTCGTTGGACGTGTGCGCCGACAGACTGGTGAGTGGGCCGCGGCTGGGTGGGGAGCTGGGGCAGCTCCCAGTCGTTGGGGGCGTGCGCCGACAGACTGGTGAACAGCTTCCAGTCGTTGGACGTGTGCGCCGACAGACTGGTGAGTGGACCGCGGCTGGGTGGGGAGCTGGGGCAGCTCCCAGTCGTTGGGGGCGTGCGCCGACAGACTGGTGAGTGGACCGCGGCTGGGCGGGGAGCTGGGGCAGCTCCCAGTCGCTGGGCGCGTGAGCCGACAGACTGGTGAGTGGGCCGCAGCTAGTCCACGACTATATTCAGGCTCCTAGCCCAGTCACTGGGCGCCTACGGGGAAAGAATAATCATTTAAGCCGCTTATAGAGAATGGTCGGCTATCGTTTTTTTGTTTGTTTTAGTGTAGCTGGGAACGAGCTTCTTGGAAACATCAGGTAAAAATATCTTTAAAAAAAATGAAGGTTGAAGTTCAGAGATACGATAAAAAATTGCCTTGGCATTTCGGTATGTCCAGCAGTCCCTTTTATCCACCACTGCCATCTCCAGTCAGACCGACACTGAGCAGTCGTACGTATATTTCAATTACTGGTGAAAACTTCATGCGGATGATTTTCTCATCCCTGGTCACTAATGTATTCGTGATATCACCGTGATATCGCCGGATGGAGTAGGTTCAGTTGCGACGCGCAAGTAGTCATCGATCAGATTAAGTCCATAGTAGATTAAAAGATTAAGAGCCAACGCATAAAAAGCGGTTCCGCCGTACGAGAAATGTGCATAGGGCCAATGCATTGGGATGCGCACGTTTTCCTATATTTTCCCAGGTGGGGGTTCCTCACAGATAACGAAGTTATACAGATGGCCCAAATACATATATTGTTATCAAAATGACTCAATTTTATCTTTCTTTAGTGCGTTAATGATTCAAATCGGTGAAATATTTGCATTGGCGCCCCGAAGTTTTCTAGTAGACGATTTGATATTTGGCTCTTCGGAGCTTCAATTCAGCCTACGTAGACTGCCTTGATTTAGGCTGATTTTCATGGAGCGACGTGACCCGACGCCGTCGGCATGGTTGTGACGTGACGTGACGCGACCTCTTCAGCCGGAGGAGTCGTCTGACCAGTGCCAGCCGGAGCAGGACGCCCGCGAGGTGCTGCCCGGCAAGGCGTACCAGTGGCGCGACTGGTGCATCTGCCGCGGCCGCGACTGCCTCTACATCTGGTCGGACGCCGCCGCGCTGGAGCTCAGCAACGGCAGCAACGGCTGGTTCAGGTGCGGCACGGCGCCGGTCAGTTCGGCTGTTCGGGCAGGCAGCGTCGGCTAGTTCGGCTGTTCGGGGTTGACGCACCCTAAAACACGCACCCCGGCTGTTCGGAGTAGCAGTGTCGGCCGGTTCGGTCGCGGTGGTGACGGTCGGGTCGAGTGTTGGTTGGTTATTGGTTTTTACGACACGTCGACCGTTGAGTCATATAGCGTCGCCAATCTCTCACGCCGATTGGTCGCGGGCGAAGAGTAGCGACAGGTGAGATTCGAACCCACAATCTTTCGATTGCGAGACGAGCATCTTACCCCTAGACCACTCGTCCCCTCGGGTCGAGTGTGGTGGTGGCGGCGGCAGACTCGGGTGTGGCAGTGGCAGCTGACTAGGGCGTGTAGCAGGCTAGGTGCCCGGAGGCGGCTCATGGTCGAGTATGGTGGCGGCGGCGGCAGACTCGGGTGTGGCAGTGGCAGCTGACTAGGGCGTGTAACAGGCTAGGTGCCCGGAGGCAGCTCATGGTCGAGTATGGTGGCGGCGGCGGCAGACTCGGGTGTGGCAGTGGCAGCTGACTAGGGCGTGTAACAGGCTAGGTGCCCGGAGACAGCTCATGGTCGAGTATGGTGGTGGCGGCGGCAGACTCGGGTGTGGCAGTGGCAGCTGACTAGGGCGTGTAACAGGCTAGGTGCCCGGAGACAGCTCATGGTCGAGTATGGCGGCGTCGGCAGACTCGGGTGTGGCAGTGGCAGCTGACTAGGGCGTGTAGCAGGCTAGGTGCCCGGAGGCGGCTCATGGTCGAGTATGGTGGCGGCGGCGGCAGACTCGGGTGTGGCAGTGGCAGCTGACTAGGGCGTGTAACAGGCTAGGTGCCCGGAGGCGGCTCATGGTCGAACTCGAAGTCAGGGAAACGCCGAGTTTGTGCGGTTGTTGGTGGGTAGTAAGCTGTGAGCCGGTGGTAGGTTGAGGAGGAAACAAGTTTTTACTGGGGAATTTGGCGGAAATGGGTGGGAGTGGGTGTATAAACCGTCAAGATATACAAACCACCCACTTTGCATGTCTTGACAGGTAGCCGCGTAGAGCTCCATAGTGTGTCATCACTTCTGATGACACTTCCACATCTCTAATATTCTGCTATGACACGACTAATCGTACTATGTGTGTTCTAGAGCTCCAATCAATGACTTTGGCCACTGCATGGGGGATTCCTGGATGAGTAAAACTGGCGAATAAAATGAAGTACAAAAACTGGTCCTGACATTGATGAATCTGCCAATAAGTGGTCACCATTATGCAATGATCCAATATATTAGATGGTAGCCATTAGCCGGTCATCACTGCTGTCCTCAAGTATCAAGTATTCGGGCTTAATTAGTATGAACCACATGGGCCAACTGGATTATGCTTATACAAAGAAGCGAAATGACATATGCAGTCGATGCGTCCCTAAACCACAATAACCTATACAAAGAAGATACTATAAGATGAGAAAGAGACTGAAATCTCATAATCAATGTTATATATAACCTCAGCACGGGTGTTGATTTTTGAAAATTATTGGGTGAGGGGATACATGAAGGCATTGGGCAGTCCCAAATGGATTGGGGGAGTGGCACACTCCATAGGGTTCCATGTTGAAAGTTTAAATTATTTTTGGGATACGTCAACATTGAGGGCGCCCTCAAAAGTATGCAAAAGAACACCCCTGATCCTGAGTTCTAAAAAACGAGAGCCAGTCTTCACATCCCGTCGCAATGTGATCGGTGCCAGACGACGGCTGTCGGCACGTGGCCGGTCGGCCGACGTGGCGAGCTGCCGCATCAGTCGTGTCCTGTGCGCTGCGGCAGGTTCATCCTGGACGGCAAGCTGGCCACCATGTACAGCTCGGGCAGTCCCGAGGGCGGCTCGGACAGCTCGGAGAACCGCGGCGAGTTCCTGGAGAAGCTGCAGCGCGCGCGCGCCTCGGTGCGGCCGCACCTGGCGTCGCAGCCGGTGCTCAGCCAGCCGTCGTCGGCGCGCCTGGTGGTCGGCAACTGGTCGCTCAGCTGCCGGCGCGACGGCGAGCTGGTCATCAACAATAACGACGGACAGCAGGTGAGGCAAGCGCTGGTATTCAGGGGACGCATCGACTGCGTCGTTCATGCAGCGGGGTGAGGCGAGCTCAGACGTCAGGCGAGGCGCTGTCTGCATAGTTCAGGTGACCGGTGCCATCCTGGCGTGGTGGCTGGGGGACAACATGCTGCTGCTTCAGTGACGCTGGTGTGCCTAGAAAAACGAAGGTTCTCTTGACGTGAGACGCAGTTTCGTCCACGCCTAAAACCCCCTGGCTAATGGCGCTAGCGGTGAGGTGCGACCTGTGTGACGCAAATAGTGAAGATTGTGAGAAGCAAACAATATTTGAAGTACGGGATGTCTGGGAGAATGCATACCGAAGTAGCTAGGAATCTCTAGATTCAGGAAAATAACAGATCAAATTTTTAGATTGTGATAAAGCCAATGCAAAATATATCCATACAATTGCACAAAGCGAATGAGAAGCTCAAAACTGGGCCTGTATCATTTTAGGGTAGTTTTTCTGCCAGTCAGAGAACATTCTTTGTAGCTGGGCCCCCTCACCCATGGAATATGGAGAGATCTGTGCCTGTAAGTTGCTTAACACGCGCACTGGAGGGGGGGGGGGGGCGCGAAATCCGCCCACCCCTCCGGTTTTTCGTACATAACTCCAGATTTTACCGGTCGATATACGCTATTTTTGCGTACCTGCTTAGAAATGACCGGCGCGTCGTTTGAAGCAAGAAAAACGGAAGACTGCCGATTTTTTTTTCGAGTTCGAGGCCGTGAAAGTCCAAACATTTCGTAACGCCAGACCACAAAAATCGGCGCTGATTCGCTTCCCGTATATTGGCAAAAGGGAAGTGTTCTTGGCAACACTAGCGACTTGTTTGATGTATATTGTTATGCTATATAGTTTCACCGTCATGTTAGGTCACCGAGGTCAAGTCAGGTCAAGTTCATGACAGGTTA
This sequence comes from Ashinkailepas kermadecensis, assembly GCA_034440615.1. Classification (NCBI taxonomy): domain Eukaryota; kingdom Metazoa; phylum Arthropoda; class Thecostraca; family Neolepadidae; genus Ashinkailepas; species Ashinkailepas kermadecensis. Next base: position 523,786 of record JAOTOM010004987.1, read on the forward strand.
ATGGAACCAAACGTAGTCAACTGGAATGTTGTCATAAATGCAAATGACTGCCAGGCGATTGATGCCACTTTGCATATTACTCCCTACACATCTTGAAAACTACTTTTTGTCATTGTGTATTCCATACCTGTTCCATACTTTATTCATGTACTTCACTCCTCGCGAAGCTGATTGCGCCGAGCCGCCCAACGGAGCAGTCGGGCGGGCGACCCGGTTCCGGTAACTGGGACAGGTAACTGACCTGATGAAGTGCTGCTATATAGGTGACCTGAGGTCAAATTCCGGGTCCAGCATCTGCATTGCATCATTAGTAATGTCCCAAACATCATTGATGCCCATTTTGGGGCATTTAAACACAATCACGGCGATCCATAACAATGACAAGGCACACAAAACCACGCAAAACAAGAACATTTTGACATATGTGACCTCATTTGACCTTGAAGATATTGACCTAAGGTCATTAAATTTGCACACAATAGAGTTCACTACCGTACCCATCCACCCTGAGAATTTCGTTACACCAGCTTTAATAGGAGCCGAGATCTTAGAGGGGCGGTATCCCCCCCTCCAGGGCGCGTGTTAATAGCGGGTGGGGGAAGAGCGTTTAGCATGATCGTTTTTACCGGGCCCCCACGAAGTGGGTTTGGTAGCGGGCTTGAAGGTTTCCCTTCACCATTGGTTTACATGCAATTTTACCGTTTTTCTCTACGCTCTCTTGCATGTTTTATGGTCATATAGATCACTTTGACATATACCAATTGAAAGAACTATTCTTCAGCTTCAGCAAAATGTATCCGAAATGACCCAGTAACAATTTTCCTGCCTAACAATGTGCCGTTTCCGGCAGGCTGACCATTAAGTTCCTCCAAAATAAAGGGATTTTTCCCGATATTGGTAGGCTCCCTCTACCGCCCGTTTTGGCTGGTGTTGTCACCCCGTTCGAGAGCGGAAGAAAGGACAGACGAGGGGGGGGGGAGCTAAGTGCGCCGTAGCTTCTTCCCCTCAGTCAGTGGCGCAACCAGGATTTCAGTTCGGGGGGGCCAGGGTTGGAGAGCGGGCCCCTCGCAAGCGAGCCCCCCTCATGTTTTTAAAAAGTCTGCGGAAAACATGCACTTACTTTTGAGCGGGCCCCTATGTTTGTAAAACTTCGCAGAAATAAAAGCACTTTTCCTTTATCAGGGGCCCCGGTTCGAGGCGGACCCTGGTTAAAACGGGCCCCCAGATTTTCAGTTGGTTCAAAGGGCCCCTGATTCGAGTCACAGATCCGCTTCGCGGGCCCCCAAAAAATTTGGGGGGGGGGCCATGGCCCCTTGGCCCCCCCTGGTTGCGCTACTGCCCTCAGTGGCAGGAGAATTTCCGAAAAGTAACCACAGAAGACCGCCTGAAATGATCTGACCGCCCCAAGACCGCAATAGGAGGCCCTTTGTCGTCATAAGAGGTCCCATAGCCGCCACAGGAAGCCAATAGCTGCCACAAGAGGCAGGGACGGATCCAGGAATTGTCATCTGGGGGAGGGGACACGTGCTTGGAGTGGCGCCACCGCGAAAGCAGCTTGAGGGGTGTCTTTCCTGCCAAGAGGCGCCTGTGAATGAAAAATTCGAGGGTGTTGGGGTGCACTCGAGCCTTCGCGGAGGGACGCGTTTTCCTGGTCGAAGGGGCGCCACCTTTCATGGGGGTGGGCATGTGCCCCGACTTCCCTCCCTGGATCCGCCACCGACAGGAGGCCCCATATATCCCACGTAAGATATATTTGTGTATATATATATATATATATATATATATATATGTGTGTGTGTGTCTGGTGCATGAATGGTTCAAAAGCAATCTGCACCAATGAGCCGCAAGACATTATTGCAAATGATTATGCCCTTTATTTGCATGCTTACGGTTAAGCCTACACATGAATGGATGCACGCGTTTGGTTCGTGGGTGCATATGCAGTCTGTATATATTGGTGGTAAATAGTGAAAATAATTGGTGTGGCAGGGGGTATTTGTTGATACCCGCTGATGATATCTGTTCGCTATGTCTATGTGCAGGAAGCTGGCTGCATCTGTCATTGAGGATGCAAGTCACAAATTGGAAAATTGCATACAAATGGTTACCTTCGACCCAACTGCAGATGTAGCGTCCTGCTTGCGTGGTTCATAAAACTCCCCGAATACGAATATATCGAGTGCGAATATGTTCTTAGTACGATTTTCACGTGTATTTGCGCATACGTATTTCAAGTACGAATGTATCGCGAATTTATAACGTAACCAAGTAACAACGGCAGCAGAACGACTACCTGCGTGGATCGCCAACCGTGGTTGGTGAAAAAAAAATGCAGACATGAACTCGCAATATAATAATTTTTCACCTGTAACTTCGCCTGCTTTCATTCATCACTCGCATCGCAGCCGTAATGTACGAGTGGTCTGCGCACTCGTGGTGACCGTCTGTCACAGCGCGGCTTGAACTTGATCTGACTATGTACTGAACTGGGGCGACAAGGGAACACACACCAGCGGGTAAGGCTACCACTGATGGTGGCCTCAGCTGAGATCCCCCCAGTGTTGGATTTTCACTTCTGGGTCTTGGACTGAGTGTATAATTATTGGGTTCGGTAAAATATCGGAGTGTATGACATCGAGAAGCCATATAATAGTGTATAAATTTCCATAAACAAGAGTGCATAAATTTGCCGATATTGAATAAATAACATGAAGTCATATACCACGGCTCATTTTTCCACGCATTGAAATAGTACACGGTTTTCCCGAAATCGTAGTGACAGGTGAAAGGGAGTGCACAATTCCAACCTACTATCCATATGCAAGAAGGCACTCACTCACGAACACCACTCAAACGCTCCTGTAGTGTATATGTAGTGTCCGCCTGGAGGACTGGCTGATTAAGCCACAAATGTCTTAATTTGGAATCCCAGCACCACTCGGCTCCACCGTCAGGTCATCTGCACCTTTCCAAGATCTGGTAAAGCTCGTCCACAGCCAAGGCAGGAAGTTCTTTGCTATGGTGTATTATTTTATTTTTCCTGCGATGTCATGGACAAAAAATTTGTTTTGGATGATTCTGGTATTCTGGTTAGGTCCAATTATACTATGAATCATAATATATTTTATATATTATGCTAGGTTCTTAGTCTAGGTTAGGTCATTCTGTAAAATAAAAAATTATTTATCTATTCATATGTAATTATATATGCAAAATAAAGTATATATTACAATCTAGGTAAAATGTGTTTCAATTTCAATTTCAATTCTCCTTCAATTTGTAAAAAGAAATGCATGGAATCTTAATGTAAAAATAAGATGCAAACACTCATTTTTCTGCAAATGATTACTTTTCAGTTGGCAAACAAATACATGATCATTATCTTCATGCTGCACATATAGCACATTGTGTATTATTATCTGTACCCGGTGTGTCAGACGTGATAAAGAAGTTGAACACTTCATACACTCAATTTAATACCGACATCGAAGACCGTATGTTTCTGCCTTAATTCAACATTGATTTCCAAGAATGAATACTTGCAATCCACAGCCAATGCAGGAAGTTCCTTGCAATGATGTATTATTTTATTTTTCATATGCTTGTCATGGCCCAACAATTTGCTTTGGACAATTCTAGTTTCCCAGTTAGGTTTGGTTATATGTTACCATATAATATACTTTATATATTACACTGTTATCTTAGTCTAGGTTAGGTTATTTTCATATTATGTATCTATTCATATTATGTATCTATTCATATGTGATTTTTGAAGTCTTCACCATAAGTAGGCCGTGTACTGCTTTCACGTCCTGTCGGTTATTCGGGTTTTATGGCACATCAACTGCATTGGTTATACAGCACCCATAACTTGCATGTCCTCATTTCTGGTCACATTGTATATATCTGCATAGGTAAGTTTAGTAATAATATCTACTAAACTTCCAAGGATGTGGTGATTCTCCAGTATATGCAGTGTAAGAATGGCAGAGAACGTAGCATGATATAAAATATTTTATGTCATATTATAATCTAACCTAACAGGACAACCAGAATCATCCAAAATAATTTTTCGGCCATCAGCAAATTAAAAAAAAATACAGCATCACAAGGACCTTCCGGTCTTGGCCGAGGACGCATGTGGTTCTCGGAAATAAATGTCAAATTAAGGCAGAAACATGAGGTGAAGTTAAGTTCTGTAAGTTAGATGGCAGATTATTAAATTGATTGCATGAAGTGTTGAATTCTTCTTTATCAAGTCTAACACAAATAATATATGCATACAATAATTAATATAATATATGCAAAATAAAATAATACAGCATCACAAGGAACTTCCAGCCTTGGCTGCGGACACATCAGGTTGCAAGTATTCATTCTTGGAAATGAATGTCCAATTAAAGCAGAAACATTAGGATTTTGATGTCGGAGTATTAAATTGAGTGCATGAAGTGTTTATTTTTTTAAACATGTCTGACACACCAGGTATGGATAGTTATACATGTGCTATATTGCAGTGAAGATTATGATCAGGTATTTGTTTGCCAACTCAAACGTAATCATTTGCAGAGAAAATTAGTTGTCTAATCATCATTTTTGTTAAAACCCTGTACTAGTTAGTTAGTTATTTGGGTTTTAGGGCACATCAACTGCATTGGTTATACAGCGCCCATAAAAACCCTGTATTAAAATGTATTCAAAAAGTTAGTCCAATTTTACCCAGGTCAACATTTACTGGCAGGGGAAATGGGATATCCAAACACATTCGATTTCTTCTTTTTTTTGCTGGTTATTGAAGTCCTGAAATTGTTCGTCGGGGCCATCATTTTTTCATATTCGCCTCCAATCCTACACAGCTTCTGCTGTGCTACAGTGGCTTACAAAATTATTACGCTCTCTTTGCATGACGATCAAGCAAGGCTTACAATTAAAAAAAAAATTGGGTCTTAAACGTCTATGCCATTGGAGTATCAAGTTATCAACCCATGTGACAAGGCATGTGGTAATAGAAACCACCACTAACCTGTCCAGGTCATTTGCATTGCGTTCACCATGTCACGATTGACAACAAAGAGCTTGCCCTGGGAGAGAACAAAGAGCTACACTACCATCTCTTCGAAACTCCAGACTAACGAGAATAACTGGAATTTACAACGCTAACAGGGAACACAATACGGTCACTACCCGAACTGTCACATCAGTAGCAACCGCTTTTCTTTCAATTCGCAACCAGACAAAAAAAATAGCGAGATCAATCCGACACGACCTCACCTCACGAGCACGAGACACAGAAGGGACCGCACACGGCGGAAATAACACGATGAGGGGCAGAGAGGGCAGCGGAAATTATGGCCCAATTAGCAAACCACACTATGACGTACACAAAATATAATGGGGAATTATGACCTACAAAAAGGCTCAAAATTGAAATGTGATAAAACCAATCCCGGAAAAAATTAGAGAAATAATATTTATTCTGAATTCACATTGAGAAAAAAGTATATGTAGGCTAATCGGAGTAAGTTCACAAAGTCAATTTTTTGGGGGGGCGGTCTTGGAGATTCTCCGTGTCCGAGTGGCATAAACAGTACTTGTGTCACAAATACGTGGTGTTCGAACCAACGCATGCCGTGAAAACAAAAGACACTGAAATTTCTGGTTGTTTGGGTGCCTATTTGGTCACAAAGTCCTAGCAGGTTTGGAGAACGTTTTGGACAGTTGTGGCCAATTTTCATGCGTACATTGAAGTTGATATCTTTTGTGTATATGGGATAAGATTGCTTCAAACTTCAGAAATAAACCTTTTCTCCTTCGTCAGTTAATGTAGCACATCCCAATCTTTCAGAAATCATTAAAAATTAGAGTGTTTATTGTCTTTTTTCGCAGCGGTTTAAGTAGCTCCCGAAAGAGTGGCAGCTGCAGAGCCCTGATTCTCCCCCGTCCAAGAGCTTGTAAATTTATCAGACGACTCGGGCAGTGGTAGTTTCCCTTTAGTAGCCGTGAGACGCATGGAGCCGTCCTTCATTTGAGAAGGGATTACTTCGTGTTTTGAGTTTGGAAGCCCAGAGATGGGAATCTTGTGGTGAACGTAATTTGTGCGGTGCTTTCGTGTTGTGATTAGGTATTTGGATAATTAATGGGCCGGGAGGAAGGAAGTGAGGGTACTAACTGCTGTGGTGTGGTGTCGGCAGACGTAAGCAATTAGGCTCGATTGAGTTGTTGAAATTGAATGCCTCTCATTGCCGTTGGTTTGTAAGGATCAATCATGATCAAAGCATGATGCCTTAGCTATGATAATGCCGTGCAATACATATATCGGGTGTACGGATATATTGCAGGGGTCTAGGTAGGTACCTGTCTAGGTAGGTACTACTTGTACCTTTTATTTTATATTCTTGTTGATTTTATTTCATCATTTTGATTTTGATTCATGGATTGTTTGTATTTTTATTTGATCCTGCGAATTTGTGGAATATGATGTATTTTAATGTGATTAAGGCGATACGACCACTCAGTTTCTCTGAAAATGATCACTTTTCAGTCTATATCCCACACTGAGTAGGTACCATGTTGTTTTGCCCTCCCACTTTTTTTTTAAAGTATGCAGTGGTTAAGCACAACTTGCACCTGCCAAGGTATTAAGAAATGTATTCCCTTCATGCCTCTAATCACATTTGTGTATGGACTACTCTAGTTTGCTTTCTGGTTCTGGCCTTTTATTCTTCTGAGCACTTTTCTTCTGGTCAGGGCATTTTTCATGAATGGAAAATGTACAAATTAAGGCATAGATGTTTATTCATTCACTTATACCTATATCGGGTGTATGGATATATTGCAGGGGTCTAGGTAGGTACCTGCCTCGGCAGGTACTACTTGTACCTTTTATTTTCTATTCTTGTTGATTTTATTTCATCATTTTGATTTTTGATTCATAGATTGTTTTTATTTTTATTTGATCCTGTGAATTTGTGGAATATGATGTATTGTAATGTGACTAAGGCGATGCGACCACTCAGTTTCTCTGAAAATGATCACTTTTTGGTCTATATCCCACACTGAGTAGGTGCCATGTTGTTTTGCCCTCCCACTTTTTTTTTAAAGTATGCAGTGGTCAAGCACAACTTGCACCTGCCAAGGTATTAAGAAATGTATTCCCTTCATGCCTCTAATCACATTTGTGTATGGACTACTGTAGTTTGCTTTCTGGTTCTGGCCTTTTATTCTTCTGAGCACTTTTCTTCTGGTCAGGGCATTTTTCATGAATGGAAAATGTACAAATTAAGGCATAGATGTTTATTCATTCACTTGTACCAGACATGACAATGACATTGTACACACATAACTTGCACCATTTTATTAAACATATTCAATGTTGTTCAGGCTGCATGGGAATCACAACTTTGGCTTTCATTCTGTATGCTGGTAGGATGGCATTCTTCAAATCTCATGGGCATCTTATCTTCTGTTCTGCTCCTTGCATTCTCTCTGAATGTTTCTGCAGCTCCGATGATGACCTGAAATAACAAATGTACATTATTCCAAATGATGTGGCCAAGTTGTGTCAAGGGCCCAAATGGTTATGCAAGATGATTACTAGAACTACAGTGGATCTCATTCTCACTGATAGCCATAGGTCACCATATAGCCCATGGTGCATGCTGCTCACATGAATATGCTGAACATATATGAACAGAGAACATGTTACTCAGACAATGTTCACAATTATCACCATTAATTGGTGGCAGAACTAGCTGGGATTGCTTGTTATGCATTAGTTGTTCATCTGATATTTGGCAATGTAAGGAGTGGATTTTTTTGGGAGTGTATAATTCTTTGGACAGGCAAGTGTCCAAAAAATGACCATTTTTCCAACGCTGGATACCCCTCGCGCAAATGACGTCGCAGGAGCAGACGGGACGGCTTCGGGAACGGACATAACAACGGCACCATTCGCGACCTGATCTGGCCATAATATGAATGACCTATCAGCGGTCCGCGACCTGGACCGTGCACGCCTGACCCGCTGTCTGCACGATGGTCGCTGGCAGTTGGCGGCTGTGGAAAGCTGACGTCTTCCTATTTATATATGTATTTATTTATGTCACAATACATGCCCTCCACGTGCAGTGGCTATTATGGACAGTCTTCTGCAATTTGTTTTGAAAAGCACATTTTAAAGTCATATTTAGGCAATCCAACATCCGTAGGTTTTAAGTAATACAATATTAGTGCGCTTAAGTGATTCAACATCGGTAGGTTTTAGGCCGTCCAACATCAGTAGGCTAGGTTAGGTTGTATTAATTTGTATTGATAATTGTATGTTATTTTTCATTATATACCACCAGACACAAAATCTTTTCCCCACACTTCCCATATGTTGTTGAGGTGGGATAGCAGGTACATGTAGTCAATCTTTTTCTTGTTTAAAAAAAGTTATTTCAATGTTTTTAATATTCTTTTCTTGGACTGATTTCTTAGACAGAGGAACTTGAACTTAAAGTGCTTATATCTTTGGAAGTTTTCATTTTCCAAAGGAATGAGTGTCAAATCAGAAAACACCAGAAAAACAACATGGTGATCAGAAATGGCCCAGGGACTTCTTATGCATGTTTGCCATTTGAATGATGACTATTGGGGTTTTAGGGTGCGTAAACCTCATTGGGTTATATTGCACCCATAACAAGGTTGCCTAAGCACGCGTCAGACTGTCACAAACGAATATAAAACATCGGTAGCTATTAAGGCGCTTGATCTGAGATCTGTGGAAACAAGTAATCAGTTAGGCAGGTGCATATATTACGTCAAATCCCATCTCCGCAAGGAAGCATAAAACTGCTCCATTGTGTATACATCGGTAACAATCTCCCAATAAGTTCTTCAACCTCAGAGCATTCGCATCTTATCCGAAGTGGCGCTTACGTTCTTCTGTGTATGCTTGGCGCGTGACCAGCACATGGTGCAGTCAGCGCGGCATTACACCTAACACATTTCGGCCTGTCGTCCCCGCACAATAAATACCTATGTGTTGCTAGAGTGTGACCAATTCTGAGACGACAGATGGCTACCTCGTCCCTTCTAGTTTGGCTGAAGGACGAGGGCCAGGAGCTAAGGTTTGATTTCCTTTAATTTGTTGAACTCCACTTGGTCCCATTTGCCCTGCCACTGTCTGAGAATAAATGATGAGATAATTGGGTAGTAGTCACTGGCAGGGAGTGGGAGAACGCGACTCCAAGGCGCTTGTGCTGCACGCCTTGCAGCCCTGTCGGCCAGCTCGTTACCACGGATTCCGACATGTGCTGGAATCCAGCAAAGTATGACCTGTTTTCCCATGCGATGCAGCGAAGTAAGGTGCGATAAAATGTCTCATACGATGACATGTTGCTGGTTAAAACTGTGCAGCGCCACAAGACTGCTCAGAGAATCAGTCAAAATAACATGCAAAATATCGTCGTCAACCTCGATGTATGCAAGAGTTTTGCTGATGGCCATCAACTCCGCGGTGAAGACCGTGGCGTGTGGCGGCATTTTACACAAATCCTATAATTGTTGATGGAAAGAATCAACCTAAATATAGGCATCACTGACTTGTTATCTCATGATAACCTCATTCTTTGTCCATTCTGTACAAAAATATAGCCCATAAATGCACCATTTCAGTCAGCAGATCTGACCCTATTATATTTATATATTTATCATACCTTTGACCCTAACTTAGTGTAGCTATAACTTAGTGGTAAATAGGGTCTTATCATGATTGTTATTTTGGTTCACAAAGAACATATTTTTTTACCAGCAAGCACAAACATTGGTTGAAAAGCAAAATAATACCAAAAATGAGGGCTTTCAATTGGTTCATATACAATAACTAATTATTGAAAGCTTTATAAATTTGCAAGGTAACCTAGCATAAAATTAGCCAGCCTAATCTATGTTCTCAGAGAAAGGTATCAAAATATTGAAATGAAAGGACATAACCTAACCAGGCCTATCCTCTTTTTTTAATGGAGGAAAAACATTGTCAACATGCAAGCAAAGCAAGAAAAACACAACAACACTATGTTACAAATGATGTAAACATCACTAATACAAAAAGTTTCAGGACTACCCAGGATATTGGCTGGTGGGAATATTATGGTGGGAATAGCTGATGGTAGGAGACATTTGATTATCTGCAAAGAGACAGGGTTGAGCAGCTCTTTCTTTAGGTTTCTTCTCTGATCAATTTATTTGAAATGCTTGGAGCATGCTCTTGGTTCCCAACATTTGAGAACTTAGACATGTTTTATTGTATGCTAAGAGATTTTGCTAAGGCAGAATCCTGATAAAATGGTGTAACCAGATTTCTTCTTTATTAAAGTTGCCTACCCAGTGCCACCTCTGGTACTGCACAGTAAGGCATGACACCTGAAACAGAGATGTGTTACATTCAAACATTCTATCTAGATGCTGAATTCATACTACAGGAAATCAGACTGCAACTCATGGAAAGTTTCAGGAGGGAATTTCTTGTTTTCTCATCTGGAGGTTGAATCTCCTAAGTCACCTCCTATGTTTGACAATGAGCTGCTGTGATCAAGTAAAAGTGCTCAAAATTCACCGAAAGTGGGTGCAAATTGCGTGGATGCATAAGGTTTGAACAAAAATATTCTCCATACTGGATGACTACAAAATATTCCTCTCAACATGCAATATTACAATGCACAAATCCAACCTTGCCTATGCATGATAAAAATATGTGTCGGAACAAATGTTCACTGGAAAGAACAGGACAAGATTAATAACTCAGTCAGCGGAACATAAATATATTTGCTTGTAGAGGAGGCAAAATAAAAGTAACCATTGCGTATGATTTGAGGAAAGTCGTCTGCAACCATATTGATACCATACTAAAAAACCTTCGGATGACGTCATGCGGGCTTGAAGGAAAACTTCGATCTACCTTCTAGTAAAGGTATCTTGGTTTTTACCTTGCCTTTTTGACGTCAAGAAGAAACATACGTATTCTGAGAATAGATAGTGTCTTCTCCATAATAAGATGGACATTGCGTCTGAGCGGTGTCAAAATGGAACTCTCTTTCTGTGTTGTCACTGCTCCTTTGCTGTCTGCGTGCAAGAGGCTGCTGAATAAGAATTGGCATGGTATCCAGGGGTTTAGCATGGGAGTTACACATTCAGAGACGGACGAGACAGTGAACTAATAGAAGAAATAGAAGGATATGGACTAAAGAAAGTCTTGCCAGAACAGGATATGGTAGTACTAGGAATTATGTAGATAGGTAATTTACTGGCTATGCGCAAGACCCAAAATTGAAATGGTTCGAATTTTGTATAATTTGAACCGGATAAAACCGCCAGCGAGAACAAGAGTAGTTTTGCCCGGCCGTTTGCCAACCCTGAATTATAAACACGCCAAATCCTACCTACCTCTCACATCGGGAGGTACCGCATTCTCGCTGCGCCTGTTTGCCGCTCCCGGTAAACACGGGGCTGCCGGCGCAGGACCATCACGAGTTTTCTTTTCTGGATTGAGATTTTAGGGGCAGATCGCAATCACCTGGGCAAGCGACAAAGTAGGTCGCTCGCCCCCGGGACGACCTGTACCCCTGAAAAAATAGAAGCTAAAGTGATCTTAGCAGAGCCAAGCGTCACCAGGGCTCGTTAATTTCCTTACTCATTAGTTTAAGGCACGATGCCCGCGACGACGTGATTTCCTATAGTAATGCGAGACCGTCCATTCATGTCCTAGTTATTGACTTAAATGTAAGCTTTCGGACGCGATATTTTCCATTTAATATTTATGTGATGCATGCAGTCGTGTTTTCACTAGTGGTAAACTGTTTCTGACTGTATCAGAGTATATCGATTGTGATTTAGTAACGTCGTCTTATTTTGTATGTTCTGTAGAGAACGAATTGTGAACGCCATCTACTGAGTACTTTCTGAAGCTTGAGTTCTCGGACGTTTTGTATGTTACGAACTGGTAAATATGCGAGTCGTCCTCCGTTCCAATTTCATGCGAAGCTGCTGCTGGCTGACTGAAGTAGGCGGCGACCCCATCATTACTTAGCTGCTCAACCATCCCACCTTGACCCGACCAATCGCCTCCGCCCACGTACTCGATGGACGCCATAGCCATCTTGACCTGACCTCGGTGGCCACGTCGTTCTCACTCGACTGCTCGTGTGCCGCAGCAAACGACGACTCTGCGCGAGGACCTGCCCGGCTTCCTGTTCGAGTCGAACCGCGGCACCAAGCACAGCTTCACGGCCGAAACGTCGCTCGGCCCGGAGCTGTCGGCCGGCTGGGCCGGCAAAAAGGGCAAACGCTTCCGCTCCAAGGTGGAGGCGGTCAAGCAGAAGGTCAGCACCGCATCGGTGAAGGCGCTGCTATGGGTGGTAGCCATATACGAGGGTGGGGTTGTTGGAATCTGAATGCGTGATTTTGATTGCGAAACTTAATGATGTTTGCCATTAATGGCCTTATTTTGCCCTCAATATGTTGCAGCCTGGGACATATGGGATTGTCAGTTGAGAGGGTGGTATGTTTGGTTGTGTTGTGTGGGCGCTTGTGTCGGTTTGCGGTCAATGTGCCCATCATAAGTTAATGTATGGAAGGTTGTGTTCAAAGAGTGGGGTCATGACGAGCAGTATTCAGGTATAATAGCTGTGCTGAGTGCCGTTGGCCGAATGTGTTCCCTGTGGCGTGGGTGTGGGAGGAGGTGTGGTGATGGTGGCGAGTCGGTGTGCTGGATGGTTTGTGCCACCGTGACCGGTCTCCAGGTGCGCTCCCAGGCGCGGGACATCTACGAGAAGTACTTCAAGATCGCACAGTCGCAGCCTCGCGGCGTGGTCGCCAAGTTGGGCACGATCGTGGCGCAGATCGAGCGGGCCTGCCACAAACAGCTGACCGCCGTCGACCGGTGAGTCGCTCACTGACCTGACCTGGTCTGGTCTGATCTGTGACTGACTGACTGACTGATAGTTGGTGGGAGGTCCTAAGGAGTGTGCTCCACTGACCCGACTTGATGTGATCTGACCTGACCTAACCTGACCTGGTCTGACCTGGCCTGCAACTGTCGCGAATGGCGGACAGTCATGTACGGTGCGATGTCGGAACTGACCGCACCCTCAGATGTGCCCTTACCTGAGCTCACCTGGCCTGACCTGTGACTGACTGGTGGTTGGCGTAAGGTCATGAGGATTGTGCTCCCAGTGGTATTCTGAAACTGAGGTGTCACCGACCCGACTTGATTTGATCTGACCTGACCTGACCTGACCTGACCTGACCTAACCTAACCTGACCAGTAGCTTTCACGAATGGCGGACAGACACCAACGGTGTGCTCTCGGAACTGACCGCATCCTCAGCTGTGACCTGACGTGACCTGACGTGACCGGCAGCTGTGACGAGTGGCGGACGATCCTGCGCGGCGCGCTCTCCGACCTGATGTCGCTGCTGGCGGACGAGCGCGCCGTGTCGGCGTACGAGCTGCACTCGTCCGGCCTGCTGCAGGCGCTGCTGCGGCTGCTCAGCAGCCCCGACCGCACCAGCCGGCGCGCCAACCGGCTGCTCAAGCACCGGCAGCGCCTCTTCAAACAGTGTTTCCAGGTGCGCGGCCGGCGGCGTGCGCGTCCAGCAGGGGGGGTTGAGGCTGGGACATCTGAATGGGTCGGAGCGCGGCTGGTGGTGGTGCAGGCTCTTGGAGTGGGTCGGAGGGGGGGGGTGGGTGACATCGCTGGAATGGGTCGGAGCGCGGCTGGTGGTGGTGCGGGCTCTGGGTGGTATCGCTGGAGTGGGTCGGAGTGCAGCTGGTGGTGGTGCGGGCTCTGGGTGACATCGCTGGAGTGGGTCGGAGTGCAGCTGGTGGTGGTGCGGGCTCTGGGTGACATCGCTGGAATGGGTCGGAGCGCGGCTGGTGGTAGTGCGGGCTCTGGGTGACATGGCTGGAGTCTCTTGGAGCGCAGCTGGTGGTGGTGCAGGCTCTGGGTGGTATCGCTGGAGTCTGTTGGAGCGCATGGTGAGAGGGTCCGACAGCACGGGAGCAGAGTGCGGATGTTGGAATTCCCGGCGTGTTGGTATTATGAGGTGTTGGGGTCGCCTTTGAAGCGATATAATCTAATTGGTTAGTGCTCTGTGCAGGTAGTTGAAGCCCGGTGGGATATTGGATAGTCTGATGGTTTGATTTATAATGATGGTGTTACAACTGTTGATTGTATACCTTCTTTGACGAAAGAAGGACATCCTGTTGATCGGTTGCTAGGTATGAATATAATGTAAAATGATGTGTGCGTGGAACGCTTAGATATTATTCATAGTCATTGCTTTTATTTGTAAAGCATCACGGTTCATCGATATTTCACAGACAAAAATGATATGCCACCAGTTATTTATATCTCTCCAGATGTATTCTACAGCAATGAATGCATAGGATGAGATCTCGTCAGCAAAAATGTTCCATAATATATTGAGGACCGCATGCGATTTGTACCAGTCGCGTTCGTTGACGCGCATATCTCGTGCTGACTGGCTATGTAGTGCACCACCCAGCTGTATGTTGGGCGTGTAGCTGTGTGGTGACTGCGCCTGTATGGGGTGTGTGCCACCAGGTGGGCGCCAAAACGTCGCAGGAGCACCCGGGCGTGTCGCTGGTGTGATATGTTTAGCTGACAGTGTGCCTGTGTGGGGTGTGTGCCACCAGGTGGGCGCCAAAGCATCGCAGGAGCACCCGGGCGTGTCGCTGGTGTGATATGTTTAGCTGACAGTGTGCCTGTGGGGTGTGTGCCACCAGGAGGGCGCCAAAACGTCGCAGGAGCACCCGGGCGTGTCGCTGGTGCGCAAGCTGGTCTCCGTGTTGGAGTCGATCGAGAAGCTGCAGGTGTACAACTACGACTCGACCGGCACCGTCAGCGGCCTGCAGGCGAGTCATGGTTCCAGCACAGCTCCATTTCCGGTCCTAAAGGTCTGGCGCCACCACCACGTAATAGCAGGAGTGGTGACGCAAGGTACCTGGGACATTGACATGCCGCAACCGGTGCCATTTGTTATCTGATTGCCGGCCGGGGTGTGGTAACCGGCCACTAGAAATGGTCGACTTAATGTTGCAGCCGAATGCTGTAACTGATCAGAGATCAGATGCAGATTTGTGTCTTGATGAACTAGATTGCACTGGTCATTCATATGAGCGTATGCATTGAGTATGTCTCAGACCAAGTCGAATGGCCGTGTAGCATTGGGCACTGGGTTCTTGTATCTGGGTGCTTGTATATTGCCGACACGGCTCGAGTTCCAACCTGCATTTGCCCTGTCGTGTATCATCCGACTTGGACTTGGCCTGACGTGTATATGTTGTGATGTGATATGATGTGATTTGACGAGACATGGATCTGACGACATGGCATGCCATGGCATGACGCAACATGACATGACATGACATGACGTTATCTGAGCGTGGTCTGGACCGCACGTGTGCCTGCACCTGGCCCGGGCTAACGGCAGCGCTGCCGACCTGCCGATACTGGGTGACGTCACCTGCGTGTCACCGGCTGATACACTGGCGACGGGCGTGGGCGACACTCGGCAGCTGACGCGGCGTGGGCGACACTCGGCAGCTGACGCGGCGTGGGCGACACTCGGCAGCTGACGCGGCGCGGGCGACACTCGGCAGCTGACGCGGCGTGGGCGACACTCGGCAGCTGACGCGGCGTGGGCGACACTCGGCAGCTGACGCGGCGTGGGCGACACTCGGCAGCTGACGCGGCGTGGGCGACACTCGGCAGCTGACGCGGCGTGGGCGACACTCGGCAGCTGACGCGGCGTGCGTCGTGTCGCCGGCAGGTGCTGCAGCTGCGCATGCGGTTCCGGCTGGAGCGAGCTGCCAGCGACTCGAGTCTGATCGACTGCACCGGCCGCACGCTCAAGATGGAGCCGCTTGTGACCGGCAGGCAGCTGGAGCGCTATCTCCTCAAACAGGTGCGGTATTGGGGGCGGAACTGCAAGCGGGTGCGGTACCGGGAGCGGGACCTCCCGGTAAGTACGCTACCGGGAGATGTACCTCGACCAAGCCAGGAGGACATATCTCCTGATCTCCCGGCAGATTTATCGAGGCAGATGTGGCTGGCGGATCGAGACCCGGAGAAGGTGCAGCTATGGCACCTGAAGAGGCTCACGGAAGCTGTGGCGGCCCCGGGACGGCTCAACTGTCAAGGGTCGCCTCACGTCTGCTGGCACAGTACCAGCACTGTCTGATCATGTGGCAGCCCAGGAACAGCTCAACTGTCAGGGGTCGCCTGACACAGTACCAGACCTGTCTGATCATGTGGCAGCCCCGGGACAGCTCAACTGTCAGGGGTCGCCTGACACAGTACCAGACCTGTCTGATCATGTGGCAGCCCGGGGACAGATCAACTGTCTGGGGTCGCCTGACACAGTACCAGCACTGTCTGATCATGTGGCAGCCCGGGGACAGCTCAACTGTCTGGGGTCGCCTGACACAGTACCAGACCTGTCTGACCATGTGGCAGCCCCGGGACAGCTCAACTGTCAGGGGTCGCCTGACACAGTACCAGACCTGTCTGATCATGTGGCAGCCCCGGGACAGCTCAACTGTCTGGGGTCGCCTGACACAGTACCAGACCTGTCTGATCATGTGGCAGCCCCGGGACAGCTCAACTGTCAGGGGTCGCCTGACACAGTACCAGACCTGTCTGCTACTGTGGCAGCCCAGGGACAGCTCAACTGTCAGGGGTCGCCTAACACAGTACCAGACCTGTCTGGTACTGTGGCAGCTCCGGGACAGATCAACTGTCAGGGGTCGCCTAACACAGTACCAGACCTGTCTGGTACTGTGGCAGCCCCGGGACAGATCAACTGTCAGGGGTCGCCTGACACAGTACCAGACCTGTCTGGTTCTGTGGCAGCCCCGGGACAGCTCAACTGTCGGGGGTCGCCTGACACAGTACCAGACCTGTCTGGTTCTGTGGCAGCCCGGGGCAGATCAACTGTCGGGGGTCGCCTGACACAGTACCAGACCTGTCTGGTTCTGTGGCAGCCCGGGGCAGATCAACTGTCGGTGGTCGCCTGACACAGTACCAGACCTGTCTGACCATGTGGCAGCCCGGGGACAGATCAACTGTCGGGGGTCGCCTGACACAGTACCAGACCTGTCTGATCATGTGGCAGCCCCGGGACAGCTCAACTGTCTGGGGTCACCTGACACAGTACCAGACCTGTCTGGTACTGTGGCAGCCCCGGGACAGCTCAACTGTCTGGGGTCACCTGACACAGTACCAGACCTGTCTGGTACTGTGGCAGCCCCGGGACAGATCAACTGTCAGGGGTCGCCTGACACAGTACCAGCACTGTCTGATCATGTGGCAGCCCCGGGACAGCTCAACTGTCTGGGGTCACCTGACACAGTACCAGACCTGTCTGGTACTGTGGCAGCCCCGGGACAGCTCAACTGTCTGGGGTCGCCTGACACAGTACCAGACCTGTCTGGTACTGTGGCAGCCCCGGGACAGATCAACTGTCTGGGGTCGCCTGACACAGTACCAGACCTGTCTGGTACTGTGGCAGCCCCGGGACAGATCAACTGTCAGGGGTCGCCTGACACAGTACCAGACCTGTCTGACCATGTGGCAGCCCAGGGACAGCTCAACTGTCGGGGGTCGCCTGACACAGTACCAGACCTGTCTGGTACTGTGGCAGCCCCGGGACAGCTCAACTGTCTGGGGTCGCCTGACAGTACCAGACCTGTCTGGTACTGTGGCGGCCCCGGGGACAGATCAACTGTCAGGGGTCGCCTGACACAGTACCAGACCTGTCTGATCATGTGGCAGCCCCGGGACAGATCAACTGTCTGGGGTCGCCTGACACAGTACCAGCACTGTCTGATCATGTGGCAGCCCGGGGACAGATCAACTGTCAGGGGTCGCCTGACACAGTACCAGACCTGTCTGATCATGTGGCAGCCCCGGGACAGCTCAACTGTCAGGGGTCGCCTGACACAGTACCAGCACTGTCTGATCATGTGGCAGCCCCGGGACAGATCAACTGTCAGGGGTCGCCTGACACAGTACCAGCACTGTCTGATCATGTGGCAGCCCCGGGACAGATCAACTGTCAGGGGTCGCCTGACACAGTACCAGCACTGTCTGATCATGTGGCAGCCCCGGGACAGATCAACTGTCAGGGGTCGCCTGACACAGTACCAGACCTGTCTGACCATGTGGCAGCCCCGGGACAGCTCAACTGTCAGGGGTCGCCTGACACAGTACCAGACCTGTCTGGTACTGTGGCAGCCCCGGGACAGCTCAACTGTCTGGGGTCGCCTGACACAGTACCAGACCTGTCTGGTTCTGTGGCGGCCCCGGGACAGATCAACTGTCGGGGGTCGCCTGACACAGTACCAGACCTGTCTGATCATGTGGCAGCCCGGGGACAGATCAACTGTCAGGGGTCGCCTGACACAGTACCAGACCTGTCTGGTTCTGTGGCAGCCCAGGGACAGCTCAACTGTCAGGGGTCGCCTAACACAGTACCAGACCTGTCTGGTACTGTGGCAGCCCCGGGACAGATCAACTGTCAGGGGTCGCCTGACACAGTACCAGACCTGTCTGATCATGTGGCAGCCCCGGGACAGCTCAACTGTCTGGGGTCGCCTGACACAGTACCAGACCTGTCTGATCATGTGGCAGCCCCGGGACAGATCAACTGTCAGGGGTCGCCTGACACAGTACCAGCACTGTCTGATCATGTGGCAGCCCGGGGACAGATCAACTGTCAGGGGTCGCCTGACACAGTACCAGACCTGTCTGATCATGTGGCAGCCCCGGGACAGATCAACTGTCAGGGGTCGCCTGACACAGTACCAGACCTGTCTGATCATGTGGCAGTCCAGGGACAGCTCAACTGTCAGGGGTCGCCTAACACAGTACCAGACCTGTCTGATCATGTGGCAGCCCCGGGACAGATCAACTGTCAGGGGTCGCCTGACACAGTACCAGACCTGTCTGATCATGTGGCAGCCCCGGGACAGATCAACTGTCAGGGGTCGCCTGACACAGTACCAGACCTGTCTGATCATGTGGCAGCCCGGGGACAGCTCAACTGTCAGGGGTCGCCTGACACAGTACCAGACCTGTCTGATCATGTGGCAGCCCCGGGACAGATCAACTGTCAGGGGTCGCCTGACACAGTACCAGACCTGTCTGATCATGTGGCAGCCCCGGGACAGATCAACTGTCGGGGGTCGCCTGACACAGTACCAGACCTGTCTGGTACTGTGGCAGCCCCGGGACAGCTCAACTGTCTGGGGTCGCCTGACACAGTACCAGACCTGTCTGATCATGTGGCAGCCCCGGGACAGATCAACTGTCTGGGGTCGCCTGACACAGTACCAGACCTGTCTGATCATGTGGCAGCCCCAGGACAGATCAACTGTCTGGGGTCGCCTGACACAGTACCAGACCTGTCTGGTTCTGTGGCAGCCCCGGGACAGCTCAACTGTCGGGGGTCGCCTGACACAGTACCAGACCTGTCTGATCATGTGGCAGCCCCGGGACAGATCAACTGTCAGGGGTCGCCTGACACAGTACCAGACCTGTCTGATCATGTGGCAGCCCAGGGACAGCTCAACTGTCTGGGGTCGCCTGACACAGTACCAGACCTGTCTGGTACTGTGGCAGCCCCGGGACAGCTCAACTGTCGGGGGTCGCCTGACACAGTACCAGCACTGTCTGATCATGTGGCAGCCCAGGGACAGCTCAACTGTCAGGGGTCGCCTGACACAGTACCAGACCTGTCTGATCATGTGGCAGCCCCGGGACAGCTCAACTGTCAGGGGTCGCCTGACACAGTACCAGACCTGTCTGATCATGTGGCAGCCCCGGGACAGATCAACTGTCAGGGGTCGCCTGACACAGTACCAGCACTGTCTGATCATGTGGCAGCCCCGGGACAGATCAACTGTCGGGGGTCGCCTGACACAGTACCAGCACTGTCTGATCATGTGGCAGCCCCGGGACAGATCAACTGTCTGGGGTCGCCTGACACAGTACCAGACCTGTCTGTATCTGTGGCAGCCCCGGGACAGATCAACTGTCGGGGGTCGCCTGACACAGTACCAGCACTGTCTGGTACTGTGGCAGCCCCGGGGACAGCTCAACTGTCTGGGGTCGCCTGACACAGTACCAGCACTGTCTGATCATGTGGCAGCCCCGGGACAGATCAACTGTCTGGGGTCGCCTGACACAGTACCAGACCTGTCTGATCATGTGGCAGCCCCAGGACAGATCAACTGTCTGGGGTCACCTGACACAGTACCAGACCTGTCTGATCATGTGGCGGCCGCTTCGCCGTGAAGTCTCGGGACCCCCCCCCCCCCCCATCTCCCGAGCATACGCAGCTGTTGATGACTGGCGCGGCTCTCACCCGCTGACTGCGCTCGTGCAGGTGGCCAAACAGTGGTACGACTACGAGCGGTCGTCGTTCACATTCGTGAAGCGCATCCGAGAGAACGCGGCCACCGTGTTCTCGCACCAGTCCGACTTCGATGAGAACGGCATCGTCTACTGGGTGGGCACTAACGCCAAGTGAGTGCCGGCCACCTCGGCGAGAGGGGGGGGGGGGATGGGACCTGGGGCGGTGATGAGCATACGAGTAGTTCGGAATGCCTTGCCAGAGGGGATAGGGTTAGTTGATAGGATCCCACCCCAGGGGATATGGTTAACACGCTCACGGAAGGGGATCTGCTCACCGCCCTTGTTTTTCGACGATATGTCATAACAAGGCAGAGAAATTGTGATGCAATATTGTGACTGTTCGCAATTGATAAGTGCATCATATGCCAAAAATATAAATCTGTTGATAAATATAGGAATTGCAGGTGTGCAGTCGACCGACCGCCGGCTGGCCGCTCGGCCGCAAAACATTCAAGGTCACAAGTTTCGTCGGTGTGGCGGCGCAGTGTGGCGACCGATCTCGACCTCATTTGGCCCTGAAGGCATTGACCTGAAATAATAAATGTTAACACTGAAGCGAGTTTACTACAGCCATGATTTATTGCCCAATGTTTGTGCTTCTAACTTTAGTAGTTTCAGATATCTGATAGGAGCGAGTACGGCCTGGTGGTGGTGGTGATGTGACCTGACCTCGCCGCCAGGACCGCCTACGATTGGGTGAACCCGTGCCAGTACGGCCCGGTGGTGGTGGTAACCTGACCTGCCCCGACCTCGCCGTCAGGACCGCCTACGACTGGGTGAACCCGTGCCAGTACGGCCTGGTGGTGGTGGTAACCTGACCTGCCCCGACCTCGCCGCCAGGACCGCCTACGACTGGGTGAACCCGTGCCAGTACGGCCTGGTGGTGGTGGTGGTAACCTGACCTGCCCCGACCTCGCCGCCAGGACCGCCTACGACTGGGTGAACCCGTGCCAGTACGGCCTGGTGGTGGTGGTAACCTGACCCGCCCCGACCTCGCCGCCAGGACCGCTTACGATTGGGTGAACCCGTGCCAGTACGGCTCGGTGGTGGTGGTAACCTGACCTGCCCCGACCTCGCCGCCAGGACCGCCTACGACTGGGTGAACCCGTGCCAGTACGGCCTGGTGGTGGTGACCTCGTCGGAGGGCCGCAACCTGCCGTACGGCCGGCTGGAGGACGTGCTGTCGCGCGACGCCACCCCGCTCAACTGCCACACCAACGACGACAAGCGCGCCTGGATCGCCATCGACCTGGGCCTCTGGTGCATCCCCACCTGCTACACGCTGCGACACGCGCGTGGCTACGGCCGCAGCGCGCTCCGCAACTGGGTGTTTCAGGTATGTGTCGTGTCGTGTGTCTGGAGCCGCTGGCCACGTGCTGGCGTGTCGGCAGGCGTGGAGGGATAGCGCGTGGTCGGGCTGTCATGGCGTTTGTCTGGTTGTAGCCGGCTGGAGTCCTGCCGTAGTGAACTCGCTATCGGACGCCATCATCCAGCCTGTAGACCGCGACGGGGTGTTATCGACTGTTTAGCGAAGCCATGAATACTTTAGCGACCACAGCGGCACAGTTGTGTTTACTTGTACACCATGTGGACCGGTGGTAATACAGTTCGGATTGGACTGCGCGGTAGTTGCGAAGGATATCTTGACAGTTACCTCCGCCTAAATCATGTGATTGATGGCATCGATAAGTTCGCTTCTGGTCATTCCGATCGCTATGCGTCCTGCAAGCATCAGTAATGTATGTTGGTATTATATATTGTCTGGTATTGGCTGGTATGTGTGCAGTTCTTGGCACAGTATTTCGTCAATTTTGTACGACGAGTAATTGCGCGTATTCAGTGAAGTAAAGTGATCATGATGGCTTTTCATCACCATGGATCGCGACGCACTGTTAGTGTGACATGACCCGAGAGTGACCACGTGTGCCGGTGACCTCGCGTGTGACCCTGACCCCGGTGTGACCCGAGTGTAACCGCGTGTGACGCCGCCGCGCCGCCCAGGTCTCCAAAGATGGCCTGACGTGGACCACGCTGTACATGCACATTGAGGACACGTCGCTGAACGATCCGGGCAGCACGGCGTCCTGGCCGCTGCTGGCGCCCACTGACGAGACTCAGGTGAGACGCCGACGAGGCTGAGCTGACGACGCTGAACTGACGCTGATGAGCCTCGGACGAGTGTGATGATCAGCTGAGGAAGAAGGGTATTGGCTGAGGCTGGTGGACTGATTAGGCTGAGACTGAGGTGAGTGAGGTTGGCATAGTTGGTGAGGTGATCATCGCTGACTATGTCACTACTCACGTGGCCGTCACTGACTGTGAGGGTCAGGTAAGACGATACGGATAGCGTTGGTGTGATGAAGCGAAAGTATGGTAGAATCGGTTGGGGGTGGGGAGGCTCTGGTGATGTCAGTGGACTGAGAGATGACATTGCTGAGACTCGAGCCTGGGCGGCCGTTCAGGGGAGCTGACATCTTGACTGGCGAGCCGGTTGGGTTTGCAGTTTAAGTGCGCATCGACTGCAAAGGTCATGTAGCGGGTTGTGTTTGGCCATCCCTGCGTATTGCGTCACCGGGTGGTTCCGGACTGTGCCGACTCATGACCCTACGCACTTTCCACGAGCAGGGCTGGCGGCACGTGCGCATCCAGCAGACCGGCCGGAATGCGTCCGGCCAGACCCACTACCTCAGTCTGTCCGGCTTCGAGGTGTACGGCACGGTGACGGGCGTCTGCAGCGACCTGGGCCGAGCTGCGCGTGAGGCGGAGGCGTCGCTGCGCCGCCAGCGCCGTCAGGTGCTGACTCGGCGCGAGGTGGTCTGGTGTCGGCTCGGCCGGATCTCGGGGCGGGGAGGGGGGGATGCATGGGAAAACCAAGTTTGGGTGGGTGTATGTGTAGTTTGCTTGATGAGGATGCGGTGAGGTTTTGTTGGGCTGTGTCTCTGCTGCAATTAACCATCGGGTAATTCGATGTTGCTTGGAAAAGTCGATTTCGATGGCGCCGCCGATTTGTGCTGAAGATGGATATGGAATTCATTCGTGTACAGTGGTGTGAGCGATAATTAGCTCCATACAGTCCTGAATGGCTGTGATTTTTTATGTTCAGGTGCACTCAGTTGCCAGCAGCTATCTCCAGCTGGATTTTTGATCAGGTATTGTACACAGCTACTAGCAGCTATTTCCAGCTGGATTTTTGATCAGGTGTTGTACACAGCTACTAGCAGCTATCTCCAGCTGGATGCACGCCGCGGGATTATTTATGCAACTTGGGCGTTTTGCCGTGCTGCGGGACGGGTGGCCTTCTAACGCACTTCCGTCGCCCCTGTCGACAGATAAAAAACCAACTCAAGTACATGGTGCCGGGCGCGCGCGTGGTGCGCGGAGTCGACTGGAAGTGGCGGGACCAGGACGGAATCCCGCAGGGTGTCGGTATGAGCATGTCGGAGCTGCACAACGGTGAGACCACGCCCCGCCCACAGGGTGTCGGCACAAGCATGTCGGAGCTGCACAACGGTGAGACCACGCCCCGCCCGCAGGGTGTCGGCACACGCATGTCGGAGCTGCACAACGGTGAGACCACGCCCCGCCCGCAGGCTGTCTGTTAGTTATTCGAGTTTTAGGGCGCCTCGACCAAAATTGTGATCATTTAGCCCCGCAGGCTGTCGGCACACGCATGTCGGAGCTGCACAACGGTGAGACCACGCCCCGCCCACAGGGTGTCGGCACAAGCATGTCGGAGCTGCACAACGGTGAGACCACGCCCCGCCCGCAGGGTGTCGGCACACGCATGACGGAGCTTCACAACACGATGAGACCACGCCCCGCCCGGTGTCCAGGTCCCGTGTCTGACGGCAGTCAGGGGAAGAAAAGCTGATGGGTAGCGGTGCAGGCGTCCGGCCAACCCCCCCCCCCGAAGTGTCCTACTGGCTCGCCGCCAGTGTCGTGCTCGCCGTGCCTGGTTTGAGGGAATGCCGGCGTCGTAAGCTCCGCTGAAGGCTGTGCAAATGGATAATTGTGCAGAAATGCCAAACACTGTTTTCTCTCGACGTCCCATCGTGCAAAGGTCCGAGGCACCGCTGTGGAATATGGCTGTACATAGTATATACTCCCGACTAATCTGGATGAATCTGGTGACACTTATAGCACGCAACTATATGCCGACTGCTTTTCTGCATGATGGTTTGATCAACATTTGGTATATTAATTGGGGATCCACACATGGCTCATGTGTCAACAACTTGTGTGGGCCATTGGTGTCCCGGATTTTCTACCCCATTTCGGGCTCGGAATTCCCTGGCACCGTCATTAGTACAGACATTCCCTGACACACGTCATCGATGCAGACGTTCCCCGACACCGTCACTGATCCAGACATTCCCCGACACAGTCACTGATCCAGACATTCCCTGACACCGCCACTGACCCAGACATTTCCTGGCACAGTCGCTGATCCAGACATTCCCCGACACAGTCACTGATTCAGGCATTCCCCGACACGGTCACTGATCCAGACATTCCCCGACACCGTCACTGATCCAGACATTCCCCGACACAGTCACTGATCCAGACATTCACTGACCGACATTTCCTGGCAAAGTCGTTGATCCAGACATTTCCCGACACCACCACTGACCCAGACATTTCCTGGCACAGTCGCTGATTCAGGCATTCCCCGACACAGTCACTGATTCAGGCATTCTCCGACACGGTCACTGATCCAGACATTCCCTGACACAGTCACTGATCCAGACATTCCATGACATAGTTACTGGCCAATTCATTCCCTGATGCCGTCACTTTCTCGCTTCAGGCTGGATCGACGTGACCTGGGACAACGGCGGCAGCAACTCGTACCGCATGGGCGCCGAGGGCAAGTTCGACCTGTGTCTGGCGCCCGGCTACGACCCGGAGTCGAACACTGGCGCTGGCGCCGAGGCCAAAACCAG
The DNA here is from genome assembly GCA_034440615.1 of Ashinkailepas kermadecensis. NCBI lineage: Eukaryota > Metazoa > Arthropoda > Thecostraca > Neolepadidae > Ashinkailepas > Ashinkailepas kermadecensis. Next base: position 549,208 of record JAOTOM010004987.1, read on the forward strand.
CGCCACCACCAAGGTGGGTCTGAGCGGCGACCTGGCACGATCTGACCAGCACGGTGGTAAAGGCGGCGAAGGGAGGCGATAGGTTGAGTGGTTGAAAGTGTGCGATGATGATGTCGGAGAGTGCGTTAATTTGATTGAGTAGAATGTGGATGGAGATGTGTGCGGGTATGAGATCATTGTAAAGCCGTTGAGTGTCGACAATTCATTTGGGTAGGTGCCGATTACAAAGCATGGACGCTGCATGGCGGGGACGAGTGGTCTAGGGGTAAGATGCTCGTCTCACAATCGAAAGGTTGTGGGTTCGAGTCTCACCTGTCGCTACTCTTCGCCCGCGACCAATCGGCGTGAGAGATTGGCGACGCTACATGACTCAACGGTCGAGGTGTCGTAAAACCAATAACCAACCAACGACGCTGCATGGCTATGGTAGCAACTGACGCGCCATCAAGCCCATGTTGATAACTTAATGACAAGGAAGCTGTGTAGGTGAGCTCAAAGCACTTCCATGCGAGTGAGAACACCCTGGCGCGTTATTTGACCGGCCGCCAACACGTGTCGGTATTACGGCCCATATATTTCCACACGTCCACGTGATTACGCGCATGGCCATGCATCGATGCATCCGAAAGCCCAAATAGCCAGCTAATTCATGTCCGCGTGTCACATTTACTTTTCCCCTCATATGCTGGTCCCCCTCATGTGACCTTCACTTCATTCCTGGAGCTCCAACACGGTGTGTCCAAATTCGCGATTTTAGGCTTCGAGGCAAGGCAGTGCAATTTCAAATTATGATATTGATTGATTATTGATTATTGGGTCGCATCAACTGCTACTGGTTATGTAGCGCCCGTATCTCACGTTTCACAGCATTCCGCTTAGCGGTATGGGTCTATTTTTGGAATGGATATATTACGTGTAGCTGAGCAGCCGATATATATCGATATAGTTGACCTGTTTGGACGAGCTCCGAATTGTCACCTAAAACATCGCAGTACGACAATGTATCGAAATTGGCACCGAAGTGACGCCTGTGTTCCACCGTGAAATTGGGACAAGAAAACAGTATGTGTCGAACCGTCATAGGTGAACCACACCGGGGACAGTGAGGCTTCGCCTCCCTTCGCAGAAGGTAACCATGCGTTGCATATGTATGCCCTATGCGCAGGCGTGCCAGAACTGGTTTTATGGAATGAAGTTTGTTTAAAACCTGACAATCCCACCTTTCTTGCCACTTTCCTTTGGGGAAGGCATCTACCTTTGAGTAGTAATCTCTGGCGGGGAGGGGCAAAACTCGAGTCCTACGTGACTGCCCGGCACGCTTGGCAGCAGCGTCGGCTAGCTCATTTCCGGTAATACCGGTATGGCTCGGTACCCAACACAGGATAATCCTCTTTCCTTCTTCGAATTATGATAACTTACAAATCTTGAGAAATATAGTCAACAAAATCGGAATTTTGGCACGTTTTTAGGGAAGGAGTCTGCTCAATGCGGTTCCATTTATATTGGCTGTCACAAATTATCGGGGAAGAGCCTCTTATGTACCTCGTGACACCAAACTGAGCGAGTTTGGACACTGCTCCGTCGTCACCCAGCTCGTGACGGATCACCCTCCCCGCCTGCGGCCGGTCAGCTTCGTCCTCCCGCTGCGACACCGCCACGGTAGCCGATGCGCCGTGACGCCCAGATAACTCACTCACCCGAACTGACATCCTCCGGCTGTCTCTCGGCTCGTGACGACCCCCTGCGTACTCTCTGGCAACCCGAACTCAGCCTCCCGCCATCGTACTGGCTTCGGCAGTACATATGCTAAAATTGGAACGATGCAGAGAAGATTAGCATGGTCCCTGTGCAAGGATGACGCACCTCCCGCCGTTGTGACAACCGCCCGCCGTACCGCCAGACGACCAGCTCACTGTCGTCGACGTTCACGATGTCGCCGGCGACGACGAGCTGCACCAAGGCGAAGCCGCGCCAGTCGGTGCTGACCAGCCGAAAGTCGTCGTCGACGCCGTCGCTGCCCGAGGCGACCGACGACCGGCACTCGGTGGCGTCCACCGGGCAGGCCGCGTCGGCCGACAACATCGCCGCCAAGGTACGCTGCGTCGTGGTGGTGTGGGCCGGGGAAGTGCGCGGCCGCATGTCGGGGCAGCGGATGCACCTGAACGTGCCCGCGGCCGGATGGTGCGGATCGTAGCCATTGTTGTTTGGTGATAATAAGGAGGCCTGCTCGAAGGAGACTGATGTCAACGAGAGTTCAATGCATGACGCACTCGAGCTATCAGCGGACCAGTTAATATTGATTTTTAATTCTCTTGGCGCCATTTATGCGTCATTCGGATGAAAAGCATGACCGATTTGTGCCTGAACAAGGTGTGAGTGTGTTCATATTCAGAGGACAAATGTCATGCGTTGTGTTGCACTCTGAGCCGGGTGGTATCGACGCTAACGTGGGTGTGCCTCACTCTACAGCAGGCGGCCGAGGCCGTGGCCGACGAAGTGTTCACCCTGGCCAACGCCGAGGCCATGTCGGCGCTGGACCAGACGGCCGACTCGGTCATCTCGCGGGTCGTGTTTGGCAACAAGGTGAGTCGGATCGTTCCGCCGGCCGAACACAACCGCCGGGGACGGCGGTGCGTGATGGGTGTCAGCTGGTGGTAGGTCAGGCTCGAAGGCAGTGTCGGTCAGCGGACGGCCCACCTGTTGTCCTGCACTTCTTCACAGCAGCCGGGCTTGGTAGTGTTCGGTGTTCTGGGGACATCCGCGGACAAAGCCTGTAGGCTGACGTTTGACGTTTAGCCTGGCGTAGGAGGAGAGTAGTCGAAGGGTTTTCCAACAGAAAAGTTGAGGGTTCGAGTTTCACCTGTCGCTACCTTTCACCCGCGACCAGGGTGAGATTCGGCGTGAGAGATTGGCGACGCTGACCCAAAGTAGTCGACACTTCGTAAGGCCAATAACCGCCTTGCCTGGCGAAGCTTGGCGCTCACCGTCGCCGTGTGGTGCCGTCTCAGTGTGCTTGCTTGGCGCTCACCGTCGCCGTGTGGTGCCGTCTCAGTGTGCTTGCTTGGCGCTCACCGTCGCCGTGTGGTGCCGTCTCAGCGTGCTTGCTTATGTCGCCGCTCAGATGGACGCGATCCTGGAGAGCTCCGACTGGCTGTCGGGCGGCGAGGACAGCGCGTCCGACACGCCGCCGGCCACCTCCACGCCGATCTTCTTCCCGTCTCGTCCGGCGCCCGCCTCGCAGCCGCCGCCGCCGCCCGTCTCGGCCGCCACGGCCGCCGCCGCCGTGGCGGCCGCCGCGGCCGCCGCCTCCGCCTCGTCCGCCTCCGCCGCGGCCGCCGCCGCCGCCTCCGCCTCCGAGCCCAACAACCAGCGCTCGTCCATGTCGGTCAGCACGCCCAACCTGAACGACGAGTCTGCCGGTCTGCTGGAGGTGTTCTCGGCCATGGTGCGGCGGCGCGCGGCCGGCGCCGCCGCCGGCACGTCGCGCTCGGCGGCCGGCTCGTACCCGGCGCCGACGGCCGTCACCACCACCGCCGCCGCCACCAACTGCAGCCCCTTCCTGCGCGCGCCCAACGCCATGGGCAGTCTGGCGCGGCTGGCGCTCAACACGTCGCTGCCCGGTGAGTCCGGCGCTGCCCGGCGAGTCCGGCGCTGCCCGGCCCAGAGTCCGGTGCGGTCTGAGCGGACTCGTCCGAGCTGGATGCGGGTGATTTCAAGGCCAGATGGAAGGTGTTGGAAACTTTCTGGTGTTCAGTTGGTTACAGGTGTGGTTGATTGATAGGCTGGATGAGGGAGTTGTGGAATGGTTAATGGGGGAAGTGTATGACGAATGTGGGTCGATGAGCCGGGCGAGGGTTGGGCGCCACATTTTCCAGTGGTCGGCGCGCCGTAAAAGCACCTGATCACCACCACTGGGCGGGGCTCAGCAGTGGAGTGAATAACCGGTTGGCGACCGGCGGATGCTGCAAGGTGGCCGATATTATGCACAGGTGCATGTTTACTTAGCATATTTGTGTCCACGATTTGGTTTCGGTGGTGACTCGGTACAATTTGAACCGTATGTTGAACACTGAAGGTGTGTGAGTGGAACATTATGCTCTCAATCATTTGTGTGTGTGGTGTTTGAGAGCGTGGCGTTGATAAAGTTGATTTGCTGACACGGGTGAAAGTGTAATTGACTGATGGCTAGCCCCAGCCCTGACTATGACTGACTGAGTAAATGGCTGGCTGTCTGTGGCTGTGTTGCCGTGACTGTGACACTGTGCCTGGTGGTGGCCGTGGATGCGACTGTGACCGACGGCGACTGTGACCGATCGCCCGGCATCGCGGCGCGGCTCGATGGTGCGTGTCAGCGTCTGACGCGACCCCGCTCGTCTCCTGCAGGCCGATTCATGTCGACGGCGCAGTCGTTCCCCAGCCTGTCGTCGGGCAACACGCTGGTCACCAACACCGCCACCAGCGCGCTCACGCAGGGGCTCACCATGTCGCTCACCTCCAATTCGTCAGACAGCGAACAGGTGAGCGCCGCGGGCCGACGTCCGGCGGCGTCCAACTGCGCACTGGCGGCGTCCGTCCAGGCGATGACACACCAATCGAACATAACTATCGGTTTGTGACGTCGCCAGGTGACGTCACACGCGGCTGGGGGTGTTCACCGGAACGCTGTAGGTGTGCAGCTCACTGCTACGTTCATCAAGACTGGACGCAGGATGGAAATTAATTGGTTCGTTGTGTCGTTCTTATCTCGTGGTGTCCGGTACGTTCAGCATACCGGGTATTTGGTGATGCTGGGTGAATGCTGTGTGGCTCATTGTCTGACTGATTATCCCGGCAATGCCGTCGTTCGGCGCGGTTCGTCCGGCAGCCTGACTGACCTTCATGATTTTCCACGCCGGCAGGTGTCGCTGGAGGACTTCCTCGAGTCGTGTCGGCACACCACCCTGCTGGCCGAGCTGACGGACGACGACGAGCTGGCCGACGAGAACGACGACGACGAGGAGTACGATGGCGGCGGCGGCGGCGGCGGGGGCGAGGACGAGCAGTTCGACCCGCGGCCCGGCCGCCGCCTCACCTGGGACGAGGACACCGTGCTCAAGCGGCACTGCCCGGCGCTCATCCCGGCGTTCGACCCGCGCCCCGGCCGCATCAACGTGGCGCAGACGCAGGACATACAGGTGAGGGGTCGCCGCCGCTCGAGAGTGGCAAGTCGTCAGCTGTCTGACACGGACGAGGGAGGTGGGCTGTGAGTCGTCAACTGTCTAACATGAACGCGGGACGTGGTCACTCTCAATCGTGAGAAACGACTCGCCAACTGTTGAATTTTCGTGTCTTCTTGGAGCCAATTTATATGATATCTCAAGGCAATGGAAATTATCGTGGCGATTGATTAAGCTGTGGAAGACCAGTGAGTGTGGTTCATCTGGCATTCTTCCCTGCTTGCTGTTCCTTCTATATATTGTGCCATATTACGTACAAGGCAGTATATGCAATGTACTTACTGTGCCATTTATCACTTGCCCTGCGCCGGCTCTGCCGCTGTCCTTGTCTGCTCGCGGCCCTCGTCTACTCACTGGCTCTGTCCGCCTACTCCCGGATGCCTGGCGCCTCCCGTCTGACGACGTCTGGTGTCCCCCCCCTGACGGTGCGCCGCTGTGGGGCAGGTGCCGCCGCCGGGCAGCCAGCCGCGCCGGCCGGGCGACTCGTGCGACACGCCGTCGCCGGAGCCGCGCCTGCGGCTGGTGCTGCGCGGCCCGGGCGTGCCGGGCGTGCCGGACGTGGAGGTGCCGCTGGACGCGCCCGACGCGACCGTCTTCAGCGCCGTGCAGCGGCTGGTGCAGAAGTCGCAGCTGGGCAGCCGGCAGGACAAGCTGCGCCGGCTCTGGGAGCTCGTCTACACGGTGGAGTACCGCGAGCGACGCGACGGCGAGCGGCGCGAGCCGGCCGCCGAGCGCAAGAGCTCGCTGCAGCAGCGGCTGAGCGAGGGTTCGCCGTGCACGGTGGACGACGTGGTGCACCTGATGCGGCGGCTGTACCACCTGGTGGGCGAGTGGCGGCCGCGCCAGCAGGATACCGACGACGAGCCGCGCCTCGACATACCCTGGGACACGTTCGTCAGCCGCAAGCTCACCAACAAGCTGTGCCAGCAGATCCAGGACCCGCTGGTGCTCGCCTGTCAGGCGCTGCCCGACTGGTCGCACACGCTGCAAAGCCAGTGCCCCATGCTGTTCCCGTTCGAGACGCGTCAGATGTTCTTCAACTGCACCGCCTTCGGCACGTCCAGGTATGGCGGCGCTGTGTCGGTTGGGTGGCCTGTTGCCGTTGCCGGCGTCTGGCCTGCTGTGACACCGGCCAGGTGTGACTACCTCCTGACCGTGCACCACCTGACCTGACCTGACCGATAGGACGTCAGCTCCGACCGTGTGTTGTCCTGCGCCATGGAATGCCCTTGATGTTGCGCTATCCTTGACTGGGTATCGTGCCTACCTTACGTCGACTTGTCATCCTCCGACCGAGAACACTGGGTCTTGAACTCCCGGTGTGTATGACTGCGCTCTTGTGTTGCCTAACAGCTGGGTATGCCTGTGCAGCCATGTAGCTGCGTTCTGTCAGGATCAGGGTTGGGGTTTTTACCTGTAAAAACTAGTTTTTGCCATGATAACCGGTTTTTATCGTCAGAGGCCGGTAAAACAGGTTGAAAACAGGCAAATAATTGGTGACATGTTCATACTTCCTGGGACATTTTCCGCCCCAATATTGCATATGTATACGTATCATGCACGTTGTATGATGAGATGCATGCAATCAGGATGTCTTATATATTTGAAGAAAAAAGATAAAAGCAAAGTATTCGCTGAACCTTTGTCGGTAAATGCCGGTGCTGGCATCTGACAGACTCCCCGAGCCGTCAGCGGTGTGACAGGTGTCACCTGTCGCCAGGGTAAAAAATAGGCTGGCCTTGGATGTATGGCACACATAACATTATCCTTTCCAGAAAACTAATTTCATTTGTATCACCTGAAGTTTGAATGGTGCTGTTTGACAATGAGCTGCTACGTGATTAAGTGCTGAAAATTTACTGGGAAGTGCAAGCTGAGATTCTGGTGTCACAAGTTTGAAGACAATATCATCTCCGCTTTCGCTTACCCAGACATTTTCCTCCACATTCAGTATTACAAAGTACAAAACGCACCCCGCCTGTCGCCTGACCTGCGGCCGACCGCCAGGTCGATCGTGTGGCTGCAGACGCAACGCGAGCTGGCCATGGAGCGGACCCGCGGTCCTGCCGCGCTGCGGCGCGACGACGGCCACGAATTCCGCGTGGGTCGGCTGCGCCACGAGCGCGTGCGCGTGCCGCGCGGACCTGACCTGCTCGACTGGGCCATCCAGGTGATGGACTTCCACGCCGACCGCGAGGGCATTCTCGAGGTACGCCAGTCGTGCGCCGAAACCGCGCACGGTCAATACCCCTGACGTTGCGCTATCCTTGGCTATATTATATCCCTGATTGGATACCGTACCCACCTTACTTCGACTTGTGCCATCCTCCCACAGAGAGCGCTGCGTCGTGAACTCACGGTGTGTATGACTGCGTTCTTGTGTTGCCTAACAGCTCTTGACGGAGGGGGTGTTCGAAGGCCGTGTCGTTCGTAAGACGGGTTGTGAGTACCCGGTGCGTGTGGAGGCAGGACGCATCGGTGACTCCCATGGTGCTTCAGGTGTCGTAACATCCAACCGCCATTGGTCCAAGTATCATGCCTTGTTCGTTAGTCAAATGGCATTTGAGCTTCCAAATTATGCCAAGTGATGCAATACGAGAGCATCAGTAGGCGGTTCGCCTTAGTTTCGTAATCTCATCTTGTTGGTTGTTCCATGTTTTGTCTCTATGTACTGCTAACCGTGATATTTGTGGAGGTCGGCGGGGGTACATCAACACACTGCCACTCTTCTGGCACCGGTCAGTCCGGTAGCTGACTAGTCATCCAATGCAGACCCACACCAACTGCGTTTGCTGCTGGATGGAAAATAGGCTGTTCCCGGGATTTTTGGCATCTAGAACATTATTCTCTCCAGAAACTTATCCTCTCATTTTTCTGAATGCGAGGTTGAATGGTGTGTTTGACGATGAACTGTCCTGTGATGAAATGCGCAAGATTCACTGGAACGTGCAAGCTGAGATTCTGATGTCACAAGTTTGAAGACAAATATCCTCTCCGTTTTCTATTACCTGCAACTTGTCCTCCCCGCGTCCAGGATCACAAAGTATAAATCGAACCCTGGTGCGCCGTCAGATGGAGTTCGAGAACGAGGAGGGCACCGGTCTGGGTCCGACGCTCGAGTTCTACGCGCTGGTGGCGGCCGAGCTGCAGCGGCGCGACCTCTGCATGTGGCTGTGCGACGACCAGCCGCTGCTGTCCGCCCACGACCCGTCGCCCGCCGACTGGCCGTCGGACGTCTACGTGGTGCGGCCGGGCGGCCTGTTCCCGGCACCGCTGCCGCAGGTACGGCCGCCTGGCGGTGGGCGCTGGCGGGACCTGTCGCGGTGAATGCGCGGGTCGGTGGGCGCTGGTAGGACCTGTCGCAGTGAGCGTGCGGGTCGGTGGTAGTGTGTTGGTACTGGTCGACTGGTGTGGGTTCTATTGGAAGTGTTTGTATGTGGATGTTGGTTGTGCGTGTTCAGGTCCGATCTCGTGTGTGGTTTGGGTTCTGTTGTGTGACGTCACGGCATGTGTAATGGTTGGTGTGTCAGTGTCTGTGATTGTCTTCCTTTGTAAGGTCGGGTGGCGACCGGCGAGCTTCTGTCGGCCTGGGGCAAGCCTTCGTGTTATGGTGTGAATCACGTCTATGCTTTCGCTGGTCGTTGTTGCCTTGTGTGGAATCTGTTGAGCTGTGGGTTCCCGTGTGATGGTGTGGGAGTCTCCTTTGTGCTGTGGCGAGCCTGTGTTGTGTTGCGGCGAACTTCTGCCGTGTACATTGAGTGTCCTCCACGTGAACACGGCGGCGGCGCTGTCGGCAGGACTCCGAGCATTGTGACCGCGCCGTCACGCTGTTCCACTTCCTGGGCATCATGCTGGCCAAGGTACTGCAGGACTCGCGGCTGGTGGACCTGCCGCTGTCGCGCGCCTTCCTCAAACTCATGTCATCCGTCAACCTGGCGCAGGAACACAATCGGTGAGGCGCCAAGCGGCCCCCGCCCGCTCGGCGGTCCCATATACGTGACCTCGACTACATGTTCAGGTTGTAGATCATATCGTAATGAATGGAAGCTGTTGCGGAGTATCATATGAATGGAACTGTTGTGGGGTATCATCTGAATGAAAGCTGTTGTGGGGTATCATCTGAATGGAAATTATTGCAAGGTATCATCTGAGTTGAAACTGTTGTGGAGTATCATCTAAATGGAAACTGTATATTGAATATGCTGCACGGCCTGCAATGCAGAAACGAGCGAAAATCGTGTCACCGGAAATTAAGCTAATAGTTTGGTGTGCGCATCGATATTGTAGCCATGTGTAAGTCGAGTTGTGCTCCGCTGCCATCCGTGTATCATTTTGATAACATGCACGACTGCACCTTAATTACACTTGATTTCCCCGTCACTCTCAGCGCAACACTTCTGTGGAACACCCCGCGTCGCTTTGCGACACACGTGTGTGGCGCCTCGATGACGCCGTCTTCCACTCTCACGCCGGTCCGTCCGCAGCGCCCTGTGCGCCCTCAGTTGACCCGCGCAGCGCGTTGTCCCACCGCCGGCGGGATTACCGAGTCCACCCGCGACTAACCGGCGTGAGAGGCTGGCGGCGCAGTGTGACGCCGCAGTTTAGTGCGTCGTAAAGAACCCATGACGTCACCGCGGCACGCCTGCTGCCCCGGCGGTGACGGTGGCGGCGCCGTGTGACGCACGCGCCTCCCCCGGCAGGATGGACGGCGTCGGCGGCCGCTCCATCTCGCCCGGCAGCGAGGACGACCTGATGACGTCGTCGTTCGTGTCGGTCGAGAGCGAGAAGGAGCTGGAGCTGGACCCGCCCAAGGCGGCGCACGCGGCGACGCCCGCCTGGTTCCAGGACGTGCTGTCGCTCGACGACCTGGCCGCCATCGACCCGCCGCGCGCGCGCGTGCTGCAGCAGCTGCGCGAGCTGGCCACCAGGCGGCAGCACATCCTGCACGACCCGCAGCTGTCTGAGGAGGCGCGCCGCCGCCAGCTAGCCAACCTGACGGTCAGTGGCGCGGCTGTGGTCGGGGCTGCACTGCTGTGGTGGTGTTGTCTGGGCCTGACGACTGGAGTACACCGGACCTGGCGAATGATAATATAGCTGCTAGCACGGGTAGTGACTGAGCGATATGAGCTTTGCAGGTGATGTGCTGGCAAATGATAATTGCATTCGTGCATCATTCGCACCGTCTAATTGGCATTTTTTTAAATAACCCCAGAACGAATTGGCGCAGTTGACTGACGGCCTACTCCATACTTAATGTGACATCTGGGACGTTTATGAATTCAGGTTGAAGGTGACAAACCTCTATAAACATTGATCACTCATCCTGTTTTGGTGTTGTACATATTTCTTCTTTGAAGTTTTCGATATATATATATGAACGTTTTCGAAAACATCGAGGAATTTCACCTGACGCCATTAGCTTTGGAGCGCATTCACCATATGTTTGAAAATCAGATTATTTATTGGGATTTCTTATTATAAGGGACAACACAATGTTACCTGATGGCTCATGCCCTGAGTCAGGCTGCGCCGTAACTCGGTTGGGCTCAGCCCATGCCATCGAAGTCCAAACAAATAGCAATAAATGACGATGAAACCGCACCTGAGGTTCAGCCAGATAAAGGTAGTCGCTGAATTCAAATTAGCGCATGATAATCCCAACGCCAGAAGGGTTTTCTTCGGGCCATGCGTGATCCAACTTCCCCAGTCATCCCACCCTGTCCTCGATGAAACCTAGAGTCCTATCTTAATCTTGACCCTGGGTCAGATATTTTGTATGCATTCATTCCGTACACAGATTCATCCTCTAGTTTCCTCCTGTTTCCTCTAGTTTTCGAGATCGTTATGCAAGCGCGGGAGGGTGGTTGATCCCTCACCCGTCGGCCCTCCACAGCTGAAATGGATTTGTTGTTTGTTCTGGCAGTTAATTGAAGACATTCGTGTTCTTCGTGTTGGAAGCTCATTTGCAATAGGGATTGTAGTTGCTTACTGCCAACCAGTGTTTGCGTGGTGTAAATCACGAGGAAATCAACTTGTAATGTGAACATTTTGTTGGCGGGTGCACTGCATAGTCGCTACAGTCCAGGTATGTCCTGGAGTGGCCCGTCTCGCGGTTGCGTGCAGTCGCTCGCCATCACGCTCCTGTCGCTACTGACCTGACCTGACCTGACCCGACCTCTCCAGGTGGGCGGCTCGGCGCGGCTGGAGGACCTGGCGCTCACCATGACGTTCCCGTCGCTACTGACCTGACCTGACCCTACCTCCCCAGGTGGGCGGCTCGGCGCGGCTCGAAGACCTGGCGCTCACCATGACGTTCCCGTCGCCGGCGCGCTCGCTGGGCTACACCAGCTGCGAGCTGCGGCCCGGCGGCGAGCACCAGGACGTCACCGAGGACAACGTGGACGAGTACGTGGAGCTGATGTGCGACTTCTACCTGCGGCGTGGTCTGACGCGCCAGCTGGACGCCTTCAAGGCCGGCTTCGACCGCGTGTTCGCCATGGCCAGGTCAGTTGGCTGGTCTGAGCGCCAGCTGGACGCCTTCAAGGCCGGCTTCGACCGCGTGTTCGCCATGGCCAGGTGAGTTGGCTGGTTTGGCGCCAGCTGGACGCCTTCAAGGCCGGCTTCGACCGCGTGTTCGCCATGGCCAGGTGAGTTGGCTGGTCTGACGCGCCAGCTGGACGCCTTCAAGGCCGGCTTCGACCGCGTGTTCGCCATGGCCAGGTCAGTTGGCTGGTCTGACGCGCCAGCTGGACGCCTTCAAGGCCGGCTTCGACCGCGTGTTCGCCATGGCCAGGTCAGTTGGCTGGTTTGGCGCCAGCTGGACGCCTTCAAGGCCGGCTTCGACCGCGTGTTCGCCATGGCCAGGTGAGTTGGCTGGTTTGGCGCCAGCTGGACGCCTTCAAGGCCGGCTTCGACCGCGTGTTCGCCATGGCCAGGTGAGTTGGCTGGTTTGGCGCCGGCTGGCCGGCGTCTGCCCGCCGTGTGCCGTGCGAGTTATTGTTGTTGTTTGTTGGGTGTTTCACGACGCACTTTATGCACGATCACGGCTTATGGCGCCGGCCACACTGTTTCGCCGATGGGTCGCGGGATTGGGAGATATCCCGAGTGGTGCGGGTGTTGAACGCGGGACAATCCAGAGTTTAAGACCTTAACCACTCGGCCAACCCAGTCCCACCATGCGAGTTAGCCGACTGATTGGAGCATCAATCTCGTGACTCGTGAGCATAGAGGTGGTGACGTTTGGCGAATATGAGCGAATATGAGAGCAAAGGTGTGCTCGGATTGGTGAAGGTGATGTGGCAGCTCAGTCGATAGGGTCTCTTGATTTTAAGCTCGTGGAGAGGTTTGTCAACGCTACATGGCCCAACAGTCTAATATGCCATAGAAGTTTAATACAACGAAGAATAAAAAATACACTCCTGACGATGGCCCCTGGCCGAAACGTTGAGTAATAAAATACAACCTTTATCGTTACTTGTGATATCAACTCAGCACCTCCTGGTATATTGAAGGTGGTATATTTTCTTTCCTTTGTAATGCCATAGAGGTATCTAATGCTCTTCTTTTGGATTCGTGAATGGCTATTGGCTGATCCGCTGTATTCCGAGAAGCTATTCTTGCCAAAACGTTGGTTTTCTGGACGTTCTCCGCAGTCGTCTCCCAGACGTTCACGTGTCCAGAGTTCCGACTTCACAGGGTGTTTGGACCTGACCCGGTTCGTGCCCAGGGTCCCAGGTTCTGACCCGGTTCGTGTCGGGGCGTCTCGATCTGACCCGGTCCGTGTCCGGGCGTCTCGATCTGACCCGGTTCGTGCCCAGGGTCCCAGGTTCTGACCCGGTTCGTGTCGGGGCGTCTCGATCTGACCCGGTCCGTGCCCGCCAGACTACGTCCGTTCAGCCCAGACGAGGTGAAGCTGATGCTGTGCGGCGACCAGGCGCCCTGCTGGAGTCGCGAGGACCTGCTCAGCTACACGGAGCCCAAGCTGGGCTACTCGCGGGACAGGTGGGTGGACGGTCTGCAGCCGGCACGGCACATAATTGTCTGTATACCACCAACACGGGAACCACTCGCACCGGCCATCGTTCAGTGTCCATCACATACACCTGAAGTTACATACACATACACATAGTCACATGGAGTTACATGCACATAGTCACATACACATACAAATAGTCACATACGCATGGAGTCATCGAGATTCAGCGGGTGCAAGCTCAGCGCGTACTTGAACGCGATAGTGGGCGTCTCTTGCGCTAGCAGAGGCGATGCCATGTGAGGAGAACGCAAATGTTCATTTCCAGCGATTTGTCATGATCAGGGGTCGTCTGTGTCGATGTGATGCACGAGTGTTTGTGAATTGGTGGCAATCACATTGTGAAAGCTGCCCCATGATTGTTATCAGTGTGTTACGGTTACCTAATGAATATCGAGGATACACCAGACTGTGCACCGGGGATACACTAGAGTGCTGAGCCGCACTGAGCACCGGTGCTGTCAGTGCGGGCTCTGCTGTGGCGTCAGTACATAGTGTAGTTGATGGTGTTGCCGTTTGCCCCGCCTACCACACGTCTCTGTGGAGTCGCACATGACTTGTGTCGTTCACAGCCAAAAACAGCTGAGCGACATTCGAGGAATTGTAAGGAGTGTTTTTTTTTCGTGAAGGTTCTTTGGTTTGTTTCAGGTTTCACCATCGCTCGTTTTTCTCTGTTCAGAAATTTTCTCAAGGTTTGCTTGGTGCCAAGAAGCTGTATTATATATATATATATTGAATGTATAATGGTCGGGTGTGTAATAGTAATGCGCAGTTTCTCGCTGCGCTGGCCGTCTCGGTGAACTGATGATGTATGCAGAATTTGTGCCGCTGCGCCTGCTTCCCGTGTGGAAGATGTGATGATGCATGTTGCAGTCATTGGGTGGACTATATAACGTGCCGTTAAGCTCCTGGCCCACTATATATGCGGTACCAGTCGTTTCCTGTCCAGGGCTGAGTGCATGCTTTGGCATCATCCAATGGTGTGGTGCCAATGGCCACTCCTTCACCTCATCCGGCGTCGGGTAGCGTCTGTGTCTTGCCCTGGTGTACACGCCGTCGAAGTCCGACCCCCTACCCAACACTTGCACTTTATGGGGGGGGGGGCGTAGGGCTCAGTCTCTGTGTATGTTCCGTGTTGTATGTAGGGCGTAGGGCTGTGTGTATGCGGTCTGTGTATACTCCGTGCTTTATGAATGTGCACTCCTATTGCGTGCCTCTGTGTGAGTGTCATGCTGACTCAGCGGTGTGGCACGCAGCCACTGTATGCTCCCCCCACCCACCCCCACACACGGCTATCTGGCGCACCCGCTCCAGTGCATGACCACTGCAGTCGGTGCTCCCATAAAGCCCAATAAACAAACAAACAAAGCTTAATAAACAAACCTCAATAACCTAAGCCCCAGTAAACAGAGCTGCGACACCGTTGTGACGGCCGTGTCCCGCCGGCAGTCCCGGCTTCCTGCGCTTCGTCAACATCCTGGAGAAGATGAGCGGCACGGAGCGCAAGCGGTTCCTGCAGTTCGCCACCGGCTGCTCGTCGCTGCCGCCGGGCGGGCTGGCCAACCTGTACCCGCGGCTGACCGTGGTCAAGAAGGTGGACGCCGGCGACGGCAGCTTCCCCAGCGTCAACACGTGCGTGCACTACCTGAAGCTGCCCGACTACAGCAGCGAGGCCATCATGCGCGACCGGCTGGCGGCCGCCACACGGGAGAAGGGGTTCCACCTCAACTAGTCGCCGGCGCGGGGCGGCGGCGGGGCCGGCCGCGGCTGCGACGCACCGGGCTGTGTCGCACCGGGCTGTGTCGCGCGCTGCGACACAGCCGCCGCCGCCGCCGTGTCGCCGTGTCGCCGTGTCGCCGTGTCGCCCGAGTTGTCGATATGTCCAGTACTGTGATGCTTGGTGTCCGCTGTTTATCGTTTGTTGGCAATATATGGTGTTGCGGGGCGACAGCGGCCGCTGGCGGGTCGGCCGACCCGACGCCCGCCAGAGGGCGTGTTCTATCGTTCCTGCTGTTCTCGACATGTGTGCGCGCGCGCGGGTGTGGCAATGCTGGTGTGCGCGCGGGTAGTTGCGCGTGAGGATGCGCCGCCGCGGCCGGCATCCTTCAGAGTACAACGCCGTGCTCGCCTACTGCCGCGCTCGTTATACCGGCGGCCACCAGCCGCCATTTTAGACGTTTATCGGTGCGCTCACCGGCTGACCGACGCGGCTTCTTCGTTTACAGTATGTTTCCCACTGTGTGCTGTCGTCGGACGTGTCGACGAATCAGTTGAGTGCGGCAGTTCTCGTCATCGTTGTAGAGATCGGTTTACACGAAATATACGCCACACGCCAAAGTGAGAGGTTTGTGATGGGGTGTGTGGCGGGCGCGACAGGCACTGGCGACGTGAATGCCCATTGTGAGCCGTTCCGGCGGCCGTGGTGCCTGCCACACTGTTCTATGGTAGTCGTGCTGGCCGCCGGCGGGCACGGCTCTGCCGAGGCATACGTCGGTCTGTATTATTCCATTGCCTTGACAACATCGCTAACGGGAATTAGGCGGCACTGTGTTATTCAATAAATAATTGTTCCTAATCGTATTCTACGTGTGCGTGTGTGCGGCGGCCGTGTGCAGAGGTGTTGTCTCGGCACACATTGGTCCGCCCTGAGCTCCGAATAGCCGACCGGTCGAGCCATTCCGCCGCAATAGGCGCCCGGGTGTGGACGGTGGACGTGCTGGGACTGCAGTAGACGCCCGGGTGTGGACGGTGGACGTGCTGGGACTGCAGTAGACGCCCGGGTGTGGACGGCGGACGTGCTGGGGCTGCGGTAGACGCCCGGGTGTGGACGGTGGACGGCGGACGTGCTGGGACTGCAGTAGACGCCCGGGTGTGGACGGTGGACGTGTTGGAGCTGTGCAACACGTCTTGTGGGCGGCGCCGGCCCGGGTGTGGACGGCGGACGTGCTGGAGCTGTGCAACACGTCTTGTGGGCGGCGCCGGCCCGGGTACGGCGACGTCTGAGGGAATCTGTGGAGCGGCGGGGCCCGGCCCAGTGGTGATCGGCTGGTTCTGGAGCGGTTCTAGCGTCGGTGGGAAGAGTCCACCGCGTCCGAATTGAGCCCACCAGCTAGCCGTGACATTTGCTGTGCGCTCAGTGAGTGCAACATGAATGCCGGGGGTTGCAGCTCCAACAGCGACATGGGTTAACCACATGGAGGGCTGCAGAGCCGTCGCGAGTCGGGTCGCTGTCTCCGGAGCGCGCCATGTTTGGTGACCGGATGGTACATTGAGGAGAAGTAATGTGTCAACAGTGATTTGGATTACTGGTTCGTTTGGCTCATCAATCTATCGTAGCCCAACACCACTGGGGAGCAACTGGGACATGTGCCCGCTCCCCAAATGGAGGTGTGACGCCCTTCCAGGGTGCTCGAGTGGATCCTCCGTCCTCGTTCAACGAGTTTTTCAGCCGATGGTGCCCCTCAGAGTGCAAAAAGTCCAGACAATTCCCGGAGAAATGGTGCCGGTCCAGAACAAGTGCCCCTCCCCAATTATAATAACCGGGTCCGCCCCTGCCCAAAACCAGGGTTCAGATGGCGTATTTACGAGGTATTATATAATTTGCTATACACTGGCGCCCGCGAACATGTATCGGTGACCACACCGGACGGACAGCTGCAGATATACCACCCGCATACATGTGTCGGTGACCACACCGGGAAGACAGCTCAATAAATATCGCCCGCATGCAGGTACCAGAATTAGGCCGTGCCGGCTTGTTCTGGGTCACTGCTGTTTTACTGCCCAGTTATTTGAAGGTGGAGATTGTTAATGAAAACATCACTATGTCTACAAAGAACTTAAGTCGTACCGCAGTCAGTAAGAGCAATATGCAGTGGTGCCATGCGAAATGTCGTTCAAGCGGCACACTGGTGCATGCGCTACTTAGGTCAACACAAATGAATCGCCCATCTCCATATCGCTCGCCCAGTCGTTCGTGGCGAAGTGAAAGGAGACCGGCGGCGTGTTGCCTCTCCGGCGCCGAAGGGGATGCATCGCAACGCTCCCGCTGGCCGCAATCGTGCCGAATGACGCTCTCACGTGGCGATGGAATGGCAGTGAAGCGTTGGCACTGCTGCTGGCGCTGGGCGGCCATTTTCGCCGCCGGCTGCACGCGCCGACTCGGCGAGCGGCCGTCATTGGCAGAGCGTGACCTGGCTCGGCCTGAGCTCCAATAAACGGCCAGCGCGACGGGCTTGGCCCAAGCGCTTGCATCACGTCGACTTCCGACCGGCGATGTCATGTCGTCACGTCGACTTCCGATCGGCGATGCGCGATATTTGTATCGCATGAGATTTGGCAGGAGATACGCCAGACCGCCAGAGATTTGGCAGGAGATACGCCGGATCGGCAAAGCCCAGACAACAGCATGCAGAGGTGACGCCTGTTGGATCGGAAACGCCTTGGATTTGTAATGCGATTGCTCGGACATACGACTGCCGCTGCCAAACATTGACTGTTTGATTCCAGAGGCCAGTGGTCCATAGGCGGGACGCGAGTGGTCGTCCAAAAGGGAGAGCGACCACCGCGAGGTGTTTCGTCTAGTATATCGGAGTTGAGCCGAAGCCGGTGGTTCATAGACCAGAACGCGACTGTCGTGCGGTGTTCCGTCTAGTATATCGGAGCCCAGTCGTGAAGAAACCAGTGGCTAACATGCCAGAACACGACTATCGTACGTCTAGTAGATAGACGCCGAGTCTCTCAGAGGCCAGAACGCGACTACAGTACGGTGTTCCGTCTAGTATATCGAAGCCGGGTCGTTCAACCAGAGTACAATTTGTAGTCCCCGGAGTGTGAGTGGCATCGTGGGCATTGACCTTACTTGGCCTGAGGCGATGGGTGTGATATTTCAATGTCATGGTCACGAGTTACTCTGAAAAATGGAGTGGGCCGTTTAAACACTATGCCCACAAGTAGTCCAGATTCAACACAGCGTCACCATACAGCCGGGGTCTGTATACTCAACACAACATCACGATACAGCCGGGGCCTGCACTCAACACAGCGTCACAACGCAAATGGAGTATATACTCAACCCAAAGTCACAACATAGCCGGGGTCTGTATGCTCAACACAGCGCCACAACACAGCCGAGGTCTGTATTCAACTCTGCGTCACAACACAGCCGGGGTCTGTATATTCAACACAGCATCATAACACAGCCTGGGTATGTACTCAACACAGTGTCACAACACAGCCGGGGTATGTATACCCAACACAGCATCACATCACAACACAGCCAGGGTCTGTATTCAACATTGCGTTAAAACACAATCTGGGTCTGCATACTCAACACAGCGTCACAACACAGCCTGGGTCTGTATACTCAACACAGCGCCACAACACAGCCTGGGTCTGTATACTCAATACAGCGTCACAACACAGCCTGGATCTGTATACTCAACACAGCGCCACAACACAGCCTGGGTCTGTATACTCAACACAGCGCCACAACACAGCCTGGGTCTGTATACTCAACACAGCGCCACAACACAGCCTGGGTCTGTATACTCAACACAGCGTCACAACACAGCCTGGGTCTGTATACTCAACACAGCGCCACAACACAGCCTGGGTCTGTATACTCAACACAGCGCCAGAACACAGCCGGGTCTGCATACTCAACACAGCACCACAACACAGCCGGGTCTGTATACTCAACACAGCGCCAGAACACAGCCGGGTCTGCATACTCAACACAGCGTCACAACACAACCTGGGTCTGCATACTCAACACAGCACCACAACACAGTCGGGTCTGCATACTCAACACAGCACCACAACACAGTCGGGTCTGTATACTCAACACAGCGTCACAACACAGCCGGGGTCTGTATTCAATACAGCGTTACAACACAATCGGGGTCTGTATACTCAACACAACATCACAACACAGCCGGGGTCTGTATGCTCAACACAGCATCACAGCACAGCCGGGGTCTGTATACTCAACACAGCATCACATCATAACACAGTCGGGGTCTGTATGCTCAACACAGCGTCACAACACAGCCGGGGTCTGTATTCAACACAGCGTTACAACACAATAGGGGTCTGTATACTCAACACAGCATCACAGCACAGCCGGGGTCTGTATGCTCAACACAGCGCCACAACACAGCCGGGGACTGTATACTCAACACAGCGTCACAACACATCCTGGGTCTGTATACTCAACACAACGTCACAACACAGCCTGGGTATGTACTGAACACAGCGCCACAACACAGCCGGGGTATGTATACCCAACACAGCATCACATCACAACACAGCCAGGGTCTGTATTCAACATTGCGTTAAAACACAATCTGGGTCTGCATACTCAATACAGCACCACAACACAGTCGGGTCTGCATACTCAACACAGCGTCACAACACAGCCTGGGTCTGCATACTCAACACAGCACCACAACACAGTCGGGTCTGTATACTCAACACGGCGTCACAACACAGCCGGGGTCTGTATTCAATACAGCGTTACAACACAATCGGGGTCTGTATACTCAACACAACATCACAACACAGCCGGGGTCTGTATGCTCAACACAGCATCACAGCACAGCCGGGGTCTGTATACTCAACACAGCATCACATCACAACACAGCCGGGGTCTGTATGCTCAACACAGCGTCACAACACAGCCGGGGTCTGTATTCAACACAGCGTTACAACACAATAGGGTCTGTATACTCAGCACAGCACCACAACACAGCGTCACAACACAGCCGGGGTCTGCATACTCAACACAGCGTTACAAAACAGCCGGGGTCTGTATACTCAACACAGCTTCACAACACAGCCGGGGTCTGTATACTCAACACAGCGTCACACCACAGCCGGGGTCTGTATTCAACACAGCGTCACAACACAGCCGGGGACTGTATGCTCAACACAGCATCATAGCACAGCCTGGGTCTGTATACTCAACACAACGTCACAACACAGCCTGGGTCTGTACTCAACACAACGCCACAACACAGCCGGGGTATGTATACCCAACACAGCATCACATCACAACACAGCCAGGGTCTGTATTCAACATTGCGTTAAAACACAATCGGGGTCTGCATACGCAACACAGCGTCACAACACAGCCGGGGTCTGTACTTCATATAGCATCCGCGTCCCAGCTCCGCGGCGATCGGTTTCACAACTGTCTCAGATCAGCAAAGCAACCGGTCCTTTCTCAAACCGCTCATCATCACACGCGTCGCCTTTCCTGAGACGTTCGACGTGCCTGGCCAGCGCCACCGCTGGCAGTCGGTCTCCCCGAGACGTGCCATCGGCAGCACGAGCGGGCCGCGAGGTCAGAGGTCACAGCTGTGCCGCGGTGCCCTGCGGCAAGGTTACGACAGTGTGGGAGTGGCGCAGTATATATAGGTGCGAACATGGCGCCGCCAACACGCAGTGCCGAGTGCTCAGTGCTGAAGAGAGAGGGAGAGATGAAGGTGGGTCTGCGAACGGTGACTCGTCGCGCTTTTGCGATGCTTCATCCGGCCGGTTTTGTTCTGCGACATCCGGAGTAAAATAGGCAGGGTGGTTGGAGTCGGCATAGGATGCCACAGGAGCTGAAGTGATTGCAAGAGTAACGCTAATTTATGCAGCGTAACGTGTCCTGCTCTACTTAGCTTACGCGCTCCAACTTGAAGAATATGCAACCTGTGTACCAGAGTATGCCTGCTTTGTGTGCTTGATGCAACTTTAGTTCTTCTAATAGGGCGAACTCGACTATTTTATCGCATCTTGCTTATTCATGGACACACGCTTCAATGAACAACGTGTGAATCAACTATGAATATCTCTGTTGATTATTCCCCTACAATTTCCTCCCCATAGATTAGTTAATGAGCATGTGGAACAGGAAGGTGAGATGGAGTTCATGTGGGCCATATCCCTTTTTAGAACGTAAAGATGAACCATGAGGGCATGCCGCAGCCTAAAATACCTATGCCTAAGCCTAAAACGTTATGCTTTACGCTTGTGCGCCGCGCTATATGACATGTTCTGGCATACTTGAACAGACGATGAGTAACTTGTCACATGGTCGAAAAGAACTTGAAATGTTAGGATGCATTTCAGGCGCTTTCATATTTGTTTTTACATTTGCCATGCATCATGCTTATTACACCCAGTGGCGCAGCTAAGATGTTTCTAAGGGGAAGGGGTCGACCAAAAAGCAAACCCAACAGACAAATCTCTTAGCGCGGCGCGCGCCTAAAATTTTGGGTTTTGCGTGGTGAAAATCTCAAATTTTCTCATTTGATCTAGCGTAATTTTGGTTGTTAAGGGGGGGGGAGCCCCGCCCGGGAGCCCCCGCCCCTTAGCTGCGCCTCTGATTACACGGCGTACTATCTGCACTGTTAATCAACCAGCTTCTGCTAGAATCTCTCCTGTCGATAAAATAAGAAACCAAGCAAACAACTATGGCGTGAATGCTGCCTCTGCGGCGTGCTTCGTCCATTCATGATTCACCTTGCGTCCACCATAGCCAAGCACATCAAAGAGTGACATAACCTGACTTGTCGTCACCTGACTTGAACTGACTTGTCCTCACCTGACCTGACCTGACTTGTCCTCACATGGCATGACCTGATCTGTCCTCACATGGCATGACCTGTTCTGTCCTCACCTGACCTGACCTGACTTGTCCTCACCTGACCTGACCTGACTTGTCCTCACATGGTATGACCTGATCTGTCCTCACCTGACCTGACCTGACTTGTCCTCACATGGCATGACCTGATCTGTCCTCACATGGCATGACATGCTCTGTCCTCACCTGACCTGACCTGACTTGTCCTCACCCGACATAGTCTGGCTTGTCCTCAACTGACCTGACTAGACTTATCTTCACCTGACATGACCTGACCTGTCCTCAGCCGACCTGAACTGACATGTCTCGTTATACTCGACAGGCCATTTTGTTTCTGAGTGTGTTGCCGATCGCCCTGGGTGCGCCTCACCCGGCAGATCCGGGATCCTACAGGCAACACTCAGGCGACGAGTACAACGTAAGTGTGGCGAACTATGCGCAAGACAAAGTGTCATGACCATATATAGATTTTGTCCAAAGACAAGCGATGGCTGACAGTTCGTGTTGCACCTTTGCATTGCTGCATGTCAATGTCTGCGTGATTTCGGTAGGATCAATAACATCAGTCGTGTAGCAATCACCAAGGAAGCAGGTTCGACACTCGCACCGCTCGGGACATCTCCCAATCCCGCGTCCCACCGGCGAAACAGTGTGACGGCGCCATTGGCCGTGAATGTGCATAAAGTGCGTCGTGAACCATCCAATAAACATGCAACAAACAGCAACAAGGAAGCACTTCCTATCCCTTCGCAGCAGCACCCACACTATCAGGGGTGTCGATTTCATAAAAAGACATTTGGGAGGGGGGAGGCGAAGTGTCAGTGCACTAGATCCCTCTTCCCCAACCGAAAACTCATCGGATTTCGTCCACTTTATTTTCATATCTCGGGAATATCCCATTCATATCTTTTTTGACAATGCCATCAACTTAAAACTAGCATAAGTTATTGGGGGACCAAGATCAACATTGATGGGGCCGTGGCTCCCACAAAAGGATACAAATCGTCGGCCCTGCACACTATTGCGCTAACACCCCAGCCATCACTTCTGAGAAACTCCACCCTGACACACGTCGCTTTAACACTCGCCTCGCTTGGGGAATTAAAGCTGTCCACTAGTCGTCTGGTTTGCAATATCTTGGAATATAATAACCTACAAAGTTGCGATTTTATTCAATTGTAGATCAACAGCTATAATGCACCTTTCCTCATTCGTAACTTGTAATCCATCGGCAACCTTGACCATAATAACTGAAAGGTCCCACCGTGACCAATCAGACGCACGGTGAATATTTCATTTTATGTTAGTGTTCCAGACCATAAGAGGCCATTTTAGCTGTTTCTTTATAGCCTTTCATAAACTTGATCATAATTTACCGCGACTTTTGAAGGGTTTCCATCTTCTAAAGTCAAGTTTGACTGAAGTATTATATTTGTGGATACAAATCACTTATGAATGTAAGCAGGCCTCACCTCGCAAGTTCCGTCAATTCGAGATAGTATAATGGTAGAGTGCATATGATGCCTGGAATGCCACTTGTGCACTGCAGTGCCCAATCCAGAGGACCCACTTAGAGTAGATGGTTTTTAGTACCACTCACACGGAAGCCTACTGATTGATACCATTATGACCGTACTCAGAAAGCTTATTAAAGCACAATTCCTCAAGAACTGCTTCGATGCCAATGGGTTAAGCAAACAGGATGTAACAACATGGCTTGCTGCTGCTATCCCTGGCTCTAATTGAGCACAAACATTATATGGTGAGTTCTGGAAGCTTTTCGTTCATCAGTTAAAATGTATACAATCCCAAGTTTACTAGGATGTTACGAGATCGGGTTATCAAACTTTTTTTTTGCGTAGCCATGGGGCCACCACCCAATGCACAATTCCCGTCCTGCAGGCATAGTTATAACTAAGACTTAGTCATAAGTGTGCCCTCAATGCACGTGCACGGCCCGGTTAGACGAGGCCAGAGGATCCGTCGATTCACGCGACGAGAGCTCCGTGGCACTCCAAGCCGCGCCTCACCATAGACATGGCTTACAAGTCGGGCTCTCTATCCAGGCGCCACCTGGGGCTGTCGGGACTTGGAGTCCTGGGCCCAGTTTCACCTGGGTTTGTTTTGGTCCATGGATTGCATCTTTTTTTGGCACTCATCGCACACCGTGATGGTAGACGTAACAAATCGTCTGTTGGAATATTGGTGAGCGCCCCATCAGTGATACCCTCATTGAAATGTTAAAATATGATCTAGTGGCTTTAGGTAACCTGGCCTGGCACAGCGGTAAGTGAAGTAGGAGAATATACGACTACTCGCACGAAATGGCCACTGAAATAATTTGTGTCATTATGCAATATAATAGATTCTTAACCTGGGCTGGGTGAATCCTAAAGCTACATTGCCGGTCCCAGGTTACGCCAACTGAACCTTAGCTTTTATTGGGACTTTTTCTTAGCATCTGTACCTGCCCATAAAACGCCAACCAACATTGGTGCCAAGGCTTGCGACGCATTTCTGATAGTCCACGGCTCGACTGGAGCCAGACGCATACCGCAAGTGAGGTACATCTGGCGCATAATTAGGTCAAGATCAGGTGCTATCTGGGCTGACCTGGCTGAACGGCAAATCTTGCGAGGTCAATTGAAATTAAAGTTCTGGAAATGAGCTTCATAATGTTGCGTAATTGGCGATGGAACCTTGGGGTACTGGGGCACTGCGCACTTCCCCTTAACAGCCATGCTTAACATTAATCCTATGGCGCTTACTGCAAATGAACGCCTGTAAATGTGGTCCACGCTCTCACTCATCATTAAACAAATCGGCACATTCCGGCCTCCAGTAGTCGTGCGTGTAGCAGAAAGCCCTTAAAAGGCATATCACATTCACCAATATAAATATAAAGCTTGATTGAATGAAGGATGACTAGCACATTTCATGTAACAGGACCATGAGCGTGCCAGACATCGCTGGAGATTCCGGGCAGGCCAGGGGTTTCGGACCACCTTGTTTGGTAGCCTGCTAATGTCAAGTTGTCATTCTCTCTATTCAATCTGAAAATTTGCCCCGAAAATAAGTACATGGAGTTGAGAGATCTCCAGCCTTTGCGTCAGGTGAACCCAGCCCATTATGTGCAGCAACCTGGACGACAGGCCTGCTACGTGTACAGTTGTCACCTGGACGACAGGCCTGCTACGTGCACAGTTGTCACCTGCACGGTGTTATGCTCACACCGGACATACGTCCCGAGGAATCACCAATACGCTGATATAATGCTAAAACATGGCGGCCGGGAACTTTATGCCTCCGTCGTAATGTATCTTCGGTGCTCATTTGGACGTAATGAGGAATTTGACAAGCCAGTGAGCGTGGCTCGCGCCCAACGGCGATCACATCGCCATCAGCGAGGACAGTCCGGCTGGTTCTGCTGGACGTGTCTGGCATCGGAAGTCTGTCTGCGACATTGCATCCAGGTGTGTTGTTCTGGTTCAGTGGTGAGACATGGACAAGGCTGACATGGCGCTCACATGGCGCAGCCCACTACTTATCCATGTTTATTCCATAGCAGGCCAGGATGCGTGTGACGTCAGCCGACTACTTAGCCATGTTTATTCCATAGCAGGCCAGGATGCATGTGACGTCAGCCGACTACTTATCCATGTTTATTCCATAGCAGGCCAGGATGCATGTGACGTCAGCCGACTACTTAGCCATGTTTATTCCATAGCAGGCCAGGATGCATGTGACGTCAGCCGACTACTTATCCATGCTTATTCCATAGCAGGCCAGGATGCATGTGACGTCAGCCGACTACTTAGCCATGTTTATTCCATGGCAGGCCAGGATGCATGTGACGTCAGCCGACTACTTAGCCATGTTTATTCCATGGCAGGCCAGGATGCGTGCGCGTCACGTGTAGCTTGCTCGACTGTCTCAAGATATGTTACAGTAGTTTTGTCTTATATCGGGTGTGTTCCGTTTGAGACTTGCTTTAAAATGTGTTCATAGTTTATTTTCTAGATACGGCACGTGGCAAAATGCAACTTATTTCGACTAGAAATACCAAAGAAATCGGGAATTTGGGGACAAGTTTCTCTATAAGCAGATGGAGAACACATCGGGCACATGGAGTTCGGGCGAGTCGGCATGCTCAGGATACTAATCCACTCCACTCTTCGTGAGGCGTATCTTTACTGATCGATGATCATTGCAGCAGCAAGCTTTATGTCTGACATGCAAGCTTGGCTAAGTTTCAGCATAATTGTATGGAGCACATAAATTATGATGGAGTGCGTAAGCATATGGTTATGTGGTGCTTAAAGCCATGCAATGAAGTCGATTGAGGGATGAGGCATAGAAGTGCTGCGGTCTTGCAGCAATGATCGTGATTCAGAGCTCATGGTAAACTAGTGGGGGCGGATCTTGAGAGGTGGGTTTGTCAGCACGTGCGATGGAAGGCATCCTCCGACACCAATATCTATTCGCCTGCGACGTGCAAATCTCTTGCTTGTAATCGGATAGCGGAAAATAGCTGTTTCGCAGGGAAGCTTTCGCATATTATTCCTGGGAATGGAGTTAGGTAGAGGGACTGTAGTGGAGGGAAGTGTCCAGAATGCACCCATGTACTGTAGGCCCGATTGCTTCCGCCCATTATTCCTGAGAATGAGGTTAGGTAGAGGAGGTGAAGAGGTGGGAAAGGGGTCCAGAATGCCTCTGGTGTAGGCCCGATTTCTTCGCAATAAGTGTTGTGGTGCACTTCACTGGACACTGTGGACACTGTGGACACTGTGGACACTGTGGACACTATGGACACTGTTGCACGCAATCAGCGCCGATTTCAGAGTTCATCGCCGGCGTCCGTTCAGGTCTGCCGAGGTTAATGTTCGGGAGAACCGTGCCATGGGCGCTGACAGCGTGAGACGTGAGCGGCATAAGGCCGCGACCTCTTGAACTCAGGCTGAATAAATCGACGCCAATTGATCTCGCAAGGCACGGGTAGCGCAGGGATGGGCGAAACGGCAGCGACGACAATCAAGTCAATCCTCCCCATGTGGGTGACATGGCAGCGACGACAATCAAGTCAGTCCTTGCCATGTGGGTGACACGGCAGCGACGACAATCAAGTCAGTCCTTCCCATGTGGCAGCATGGCAGCGACGACAATCAAGTCAGTCCTTGTCATGTGGGTGACACGGCAGCGACGACAATCAAGTCAGTCCTTGCCATGTGGGTGACACGGCAGCGACGACAATCAAGTCAGTCCTTGTCATGTGGGTGACACGGCAGCGACGACAATCAAGTCAGTCCTTGCCATGTGGGTGACACGGCAGCGACGACAATCAAGTCAGTCCTTGTCATGTGGGTGACACGGCAGCGACGACAATCAAGTCAGTCCTTGCCATGTGGGTGACATGGCAGCGACGACAATCAAGTCAGTCCTTCCCATGTGGGTGACACGGCAGCGACGATCATCGAGTCAGTCCTTCCCATGTGGGCAGCACGGCAGCGACGACAATCAAGTCAGTCCTTGCCATGTGGGTGACACGGCAGCGACGACAATCAAGTCAGTCCTTGCCATGTGGGTGACACGGCAGCGACGACAATCAAGTCAGTCCTTGCCATGTGGGTGACATGGCAGCGACGACAATCAAGTCAGTCCTTGCCATGTGGGTGACACGGCAGCGACGACAATCAAGTCAGTCCTTCCCATGTGGGCAGCACGGCAGCGACGACAATCAAGTCAGTCCTTGTCATGCAATGACCGGAAGTGTGCTTCTAATGCTGTTCATTGCACTCGGAGAAGGGGGGGGGGGAGGCACGGGTCGACCTCCACCGCGCGGCGGCATCATTATGGTTCCCATGTCCTCTGGTTTTGAGCTGGAGTTCTGAGCCTCCGGCTCTTGCACGGTTTGCGGGCGGGAGCCTGGCCCGTGCAGTCACGCGCGAGACCTTCACGTGCGCTGGGGGGCTCCGGGCGGCGGTCGTGCCAAGCGCTTCGGCTTCCCGGAATGTCGGCGTCGAGATTGGGCGCATTGGCGAACTCAACTGGGACAGGGTTGCGCCACACCCGCGCCGCGGGCGCTCCGCGGGCGCTCCGCGGGCGCGCCGCGGGCGCTCCGCCCAGCTGTAGGTCAGCTGATTAGGCATGGCACGAAGTTATCAACTGAGGGAAACGCCCCGACGACATGACGCTTTGTCACACGCTTCGCTGAGCGTGTGATTGTGTGGAATGGCATGTGTTTTGTTGGTCGCTGGCTGTCCGGTGCAGCGTGCCAGCTGAAAATCACCGTCCGCATCCATGTCAGACATGTGCTCTGACTAGCGCGCGACATGGATGGCATGGATCCGCGCAGATTTAGAACTGGATTTGATTTGGATTGGGTTGGATATACTTATGATAAAACAGTCGGATTTTGATTTGGGATAGGATTGATTCCGAAGCTATGTTGCTGCTTTTCTTGCCCTAGCTAATACAATCTTCCCAAGCGGATGGAATTTAGGCTACCATCCTGGCTGTCAATGGACTTGGATCGGGTGCGGATCCTGATTCCAGTCCTGACCGTCACGTACCGTGATTCGATTAGATCAAACGATATTAATCCGTGTTATGCTGTATTTCTGACAGTAATCCAGACGAGGTGGTCATGGCAGGTCAGAAGGGAGGATGGAGACACAAATGGCGCAGCCAGGGGGTGGGCCATTGACATGCAGTGACCGGATGCATTGCTCCGGTTGGGCTTGAATAAGATGCCCGGGTGAGAGCTTGAAGCTTCCCAGCGGCAGATGCAACTTCAACAGGCGTACCTCACATCACATTTTGTCAGCCCTAAGCTTCATCACACGCATGGACTTCATCCCACCAAACTTCCCCACAATTCGATGCTGGCTGTGCTCTTCAGATGCAGCAGCTGACTGGGACCGGAGTAGCGCGTCATTCCGTTCACCAAAAGATGGGTACCGCGGCGGTGATTCTGGCCAGGGGCAGGCGAACACCGTCTCGATCGAGGTTCACGTCCTTGCGAATGTGTTTAGTCTGAAATGTGACACTAATCAAGGCGACTAATGCTAGTGGGGACGGATTCAGATTTCAGTTGGAGGGGTGGGGGTGGGGGTGGTGGAAGTGACAAGATGTTTGAGAAGTTTTTGCCAGTGGAATTTCTAGAGCGTTTGATATTTATGCTTTCTTGTGGTTGTTTTTCTTTAGGTAAGCGACCTCACAATTTCCGGACCATGTCTCCAAACAGGGAATATTGGACAGCACATGAGCATATTGATGTCCAATCCAACAACAATTTTTACTGATAATCACATACATCTGCCAAAGTGCTGCTGACGCATTGGCTTCAGGATTGGAAAGTCTGGATCGTTCTGTCTCGCTTGCATCATACACGAATAATGGCTGTGCCAGAGAGGGCACGGATTTACACAGTTCTGGGGAAGGGTCGGTTACAATAACGTTTACTTCACAACATGGCTCCTGATTGCGATTGTCAACAGGCCACTACATTTGCTACAGGCGTATGACATCATTAAATTATACGAACGGTGTGGTAACTAGGTACGGTTACAACGCACACTAGACTGAGCCGTCGTCTTGTAACGTGCAAATTGAGATATGTTCCCAGGTTATCTGAATGAGATTGTACAGCGTTTACAAATTCCTTGGTACCATTGCATTGGTTTAGTCGCGTCATGGCTGTTTGTTTGCTATGTTGGGCTGAGGGTGTTTCAATCGGTCTTTGACCATCAGCGCCCAGGCATGACTGGTGCTGTGTCGTGACACCTATTGGGCGACCGTGGAACTCAAAGTGCACAGTTCTGCCGCAACAGGGCAGCACTGGTGCATGTGCGGTCAGGTCAGTCTCACGAGCTACCGACCAACACCTCATTTCGGTGGTAACCATGGGGACCAGCTAGCCGTGAATTGTTGCAAGTGCTGTGATTTATTGGCTGGTGATGACGCTGCATTTACGTGAACCGCATGGCGTCATATAATGGGGGAAATTCCAAATGATTTCCTGCGCGTGGATGACGTTACCAGGCCTGGGAACCGGTGTGGCATTCAGAAGTGTTGTTACACTGTGATCAGCTGCCACCCTTTTCCTTCCTCCGTTTGCTTTCACTAGAGTGGTGACAATGCAAAATCTGCCAGTCACTGCCTCTCGAACCTCTGCCAAACCACCGTTGAGCGGTGTCGCCATGCGCTACAGCCCCATTCCCATCCCCGAAGCTCTGTCTGCCCATCGTTCAGCGGAATTGTTATGTGCTACGGCTCCCTCCCACGAAACTCTGTCTGCACACCGTCCGGCTGTACAGTCATATGCCATGTGCTACAGCTCCCCCTAAACTCAACCTAGCCACCGTCCAGCGGTGTCGCCATGTGCTACAGCTCCCCGCCATGTGCTACACCTAACCCGCCGTACCACCATGTGCTACAACCACTTTCACCTCCCCAAAGTTCTACCTGTCCACCGTTCAGCGTTGCCCGCCGTGTCTAACAGCTGTTGTATGCCCAGCAGCCGAGCGACCCGCCGCGGTACGAATTCGAGTACGGCGTGCACGCCCAGGCCACCGACTACGGCCAGCGCGAGCAGCGCGACGGCGAGAGCACGGCCGGCTCCTACGAGGTGCTGCTGCCCGACACGCGACGGCAGATCGTCAGCTACAGGATCGACGGCGACGGCGGCTACCAGGCCGAGGTTGAGTACACCGGCCAGGCGTTGCACCCCGCCGAGTACGACAGCCCGGGGACGGACCACGTGCAGGCGGTGACACGGAGCCACGAGCCGGCGCGGCCGGCCACCCACGCGGCTACCTCGCCGCCCCGGCACCCGGCTCGTGCGCAGAAGTACGCCGCCGCCTCCGCCGCCAAGCCCAGGCAGCACGCCGCTTCGCAGAGCAGCCGTCGGCCCGCTTACCACGCGTCGACACCGACCTATGTCTCCCCGACGTCGACCTACGCGTCTCCGAAGCCGACCTACCCGTCTCCGAAACCGACTTACCCGTCTCCAGAACGGACGTACGGCGTCCGGAAGCCGACTTACGTGTCCCCGAAGCCGACCTACGCCCCACCGAAGTCCGCCTACGCTGCTGTCGAGCTGCTCCCATCTCCCGCTGCTGGCTACGCGTCACCGACGGTGCCCTCCTATTCACCGGCCACCTCTGCAGCCTCACGGCACCCATCCAGCCGAGCGCCAGTCTACGCAGAGGCATCTGTGTACGATGACTCGGAACTAAAGTTCGAAAACGGGCCGTCAGATGTCTACGACACGCCGCTATTCCGCTCCGAAGTGGAGGCGGTGCACCAGCGGCTCGGAGAGCACGCTCGTGCTAAGTCGGGCTCCGCAGCTCACGAGTCCCACCCGACTCTTGATGAGTCCTACAGCGCTCCCGACGAGTCCTATGGTGCTCCTGCAGAGTCCTATGGCGCTCCTGCAGAGTCCTATGGCGCTCCTGCAGAGTCCTACGGAGCCCCGGAAGACTCGTACGGAGCTTCGGATGGGTCCACCCATGGATCTGGTGGCAGCGCTACTTATGGCTCTCGTATCGCACAGGAAGCGTCCAGTGGCTCGTCCGAATCATACCAAACACTCGTCGATGACGGCTATCCCAGCTACAAAACTGTGCAAACCAACTATCCAAGCTACAAAACTATATAGGGTGCCATGAGGAAATGGGAGCTGTCAGTATTCAGCTCTTCTTCACAAGCCTGCATGACCTTAAGTTATCCCTCCCATCAACATCTGGCTATCCGCCTCTCTTCGTCGATACATTGCTTAAAACGCCACGATGTAATTTCGTCTTGCGATCTTTGTTTCATTTTGCGACCTTTCATATTATGATCTTTCAACTTGTCTTCTTTTCAATGCTCTCTGGCTGCGTGTTCGTACACTCGGAGGTTTTTCCTTGAATTGATAAACATTCTCCCGTTGTCATTTAAGTCATGCTTCTCACAGAAGGATGTGCAAACTAGAGTTTATGGCAAATATGAATATATATATATATATATATATATATATATATATATACATATATATATATATATATATATATATATATATATATATATATATATATATATATATATATATATATATATATATATATATATATATATATATATATATATATATATATATATATATATATATATATATGCTTGCGCTTTGCCCTGGCGGTACAAAAACGTGGTACCACTTTATGCCCATATGTGCAATGTCACTTTGTGTTGTCTGGGGATGGCCCGTAAAATAGTCGTCCTGGGTGCCGCTCAGTGTACTTTGAAAACGGTCCAGAATTGCCCAGACTTGTTCAGGGGCACCGCAATATCTTATTGTCTGTGCGATTCAGTCAGTTGAGGTGCTAGTCAGACAGAGCCATCGGCCGGATCAGATCCGCTTCATGGGATCTGGGAATGAGGGCTCACCCAAATTTTCAAACTGTTTGAAGGAATTGCTAAGGCTATGCGCAATGATCCACTAAAAACTAGCGGCACCTCTTGTTGTTGAAGTGCTTAGGTGTTAAAAGACATGGCGTCCCCAAATAATGCAAACTCACAGTAGTCCCGTCGCTCTGTGAAACCGGACGCAATATTGCCTGATGTCCAATGTAGATGATGAATACTTATTTATTGATATTGTGTCCTTGATTTGTATATTTATGCATATTTATTTCCATTGCAATGTACCAACAAGCATAGACATGTCAGCTGTAGATAGATGCTACTTCGTCAATGTCAGCGTGCAGTGCATCCATGTACGTGGTGAACAAGACTGGTCTCTCTGTGACATGTACCACTCAGAACCGCATTTATCGCGTGCTTGTCTAAACACTTCTCCGATGCTTGTACCGCGGATGAATGTAATTGAAGCTATTCATGTTGCACTCGTATTTATGTCATTTGTATTGCAAGCTTTAAGTGTGATCGGTGGTTGCTCATTCCTATGCATGGTCGTGGTAACGGCGGTTGAAAGGTAACAGGACTTCATTTGTGTAAGCTTTAGACATTAACCACGTAGGGCTGCCTAGTTCCTTTGAAATGATCTATTTAAGACGTGACTTGGTTCCCGAAATTCTTGGAACGATCCTACGCCATCAGGGGCGGATACAGGAATGGGGAACTGGAGGCATATGCCCTCATGGAATGTTGGGCGCCCTTCCGACCGGGAAAGGCGCCCGGTCAGGAAGACTCGAGCGCACGACCCCCCCCCCTTGCTCAACGGATTTTCAGCCGAAGACGCCCCTTTCAAAGAAAAGACTCCGTGCCGCTTTCAGTGTGCTCGAGTGCACCCGCCTCACTCATCGATTTTTTCCCGTTAAAGGGTGCCCCTCCGACGATATATGCCCCTCACCGTGCAAATTCCTGGATCCGCCTCTGTACACCATTGGTGCCAAATGGTATGATGAATGCTACGAGACCTGACGTAATGGTGGAGGCGAAGTCCCGGTCTGACATCCGTGTACCTTTTGATTGTGCTAGCTGTCATCAGTTGGCCGATATTGGATCGGTTTGTGTGTGTGGTGAATAAAGAAGCCGGCCAACACTGCTGCTCTCTCTCTCTCTCTCTCTCTCGGAACAGTGGTGAATAAAGAAGCCGGCCAACACTGCTGCCCTCTCTCTCTCTCGGAACAGTGGTGAATAAAGAAGCCGACCAACACTGCTGCTCTCTCTCTCTCTCTCTCTCGGAACAGTGGTGAATAAAGAAGCCGGCCAACACTGCTGCTCTCTCTCTCTCGGAACAGTGGTGAATAAAGAAGCCGGCCAACACTGCTGCTCTCTCTCTCTCGGAACAGTGGTGAATAAAGAAGCCGGCCAACACTGCTGCTCTCTCTCGGAACAATGCCAACTCGTCCCGACACGCACCAATTGTTTGATCCGAGCTCGCGACTTCGATATCGCTCCTCTCAAATTTTTAAAATACTTATTGGACTTCAAAAGCGGTCAAAGTATGTCAGCTGATCATACACATTCTTCGTTCGTTGAGACCCGTACTGGAATGGACATATTTAGCTACAACATTTGACACTACGTACTTATTTTTCCGTCACAATCCGCCAAAAAGACAATGGGCTAGGTATCTCCCACTGCATGCATCATGTAATGTCATGTGAGAGTCTTTGTTTTGCGTAACTTGTAATTTAATTAGCAATTTCAGACACAGTCGCACCTGCGTTCCGACGGGCAGCCTCTCGTTTCAACACGAGTGGCCGATGTCGAACATTTCGTAGCGGATGTCTGCACCATTAACGGATGTCTGCACCATTAACGGACGTCTGCACCATTAACGGATACAGAGCACCGCCCAACTGACCTGCACCGGCATATGGTGCAGTTGAGTTCCCAGACGCCTTGCACCATCGTGTCAGCTTCGACCACCAGACCCGCAATTTCGAACAGCACTCTCTCCAAATATATCACATGAAGCGCATGCACTAGGCATATATTATCCCACATGAAAAAAAAACACCATATTGCATGGACGCATGTGTTGAATACATTTTTGAACAGCTCCATCGATTCGAGAAAACAAAATATTAGCACTTTTGGAATTAACTTTTTTCTAATCCACAGGCAAAGCTCATCGAAGTATATTTGTTTTAAACACTTATTTTATTAAGGTTTGTGATAAATCAATTACATCACTCGTGGTACTAAAAGTTCCTTGGAACTACTCGTCTTCGACTTATGGTTTCACTGCGTCTTTTACTCGATGGTTGTTGAATAAA
Organism: Ashinkailepas kermadecensis; assembly: GCA_034440615.1. Classification (NCBI taxonomy): domain Eukaryota; kingdom Metazoa; phylum Arthropoda; class Thecostraca; family Neolepadidae; genus Ashinkailepas; species Ashinkailepas kermadecensis. Next base: position 583,813 of record JAOTOM010004987.1, read on the forward strand.
TCTTAAACTTCGTTCATCCAACATTTTCTAAATCCAATATACTAGACCGAATTCATGCTGGGGTGGCTTTATGGACCAGAGCCATATGCTAAGCAGAGCTTGTTGCGTCAGCCCTGACCCCACCACCCAGTCCGGCAATTCCAGTTCAACGGCAGAATATTCACCAAGAGCATAACGTGCCTCCAACGCGCCGACACGGCCGGCCCGGTGCCGCGTCCCCGGCCTCATCAGCACAGTTGCCAACTGACCCTCCCAGCCGGGGGCTATGCGGGCGTGCGAAGCGACTCGAACCCTGCCTTGCCAGGAAAGGGAAGACCAATGCAGACCGACGCTCCAACCAGCCGAGATATCGGAGCGGCATTCCATCGCCAGAGCGTGCCTCATCGAATGCCACTCCTGTGAAAGATGCATGAAAGAGCTTACCACAGAGGAAAAACGTATTTTACCGTGAAATTTCCTTCTTGTGAGGTGCATGCCATAGGCATCGTTTTTTGGGACATGCGTTGGGGGAATCCTCCATACACTCAAACACAATATATGCTTTGTTTGCTTGCTTTTTCAGGGCATCGTCAACATGACAATTCCACTAACAGGCGAGATCTACATAGCAATGCAACAAGTAATGAAGACAGGAGTATTTACTCTAGCTCACATGCCATCAGATCCAAAGCAGCAGGCTTTGTCGTCTTAAATTCATGATCAAGTAGCCAAGGAACACCGTCAGAGAGACAGAGAACGGGAGAGCAAGAGTGGAAAAGAGAAAGAGAGAGAGAGAGAAAGAGAAAGAGAAAGAGAAAGAGAAAGAGAAAGAGAAAGAGAAAGAGAAAGAGAAAGAGAGAGAGGAAGAGAAAGAGAAAGAGAAAGAGAAAGATAAAGAGAAAGAGAAAGAGAAAGGTAAAGAGAGAGATAAAGATAAAGAGAAAGAGAAAGAGAAAGAGAAAGTGAAAGAGAAAGAGAAAGAGATAAGGGAAAGAGAAAGAGAAGAGAAAGAGAAAGAGAAAGAGAAAGAAGAGAAAGAGAAAGAGAAGAGAAAGAGAAAGGAAAGAAAAAAGCAAAAGGTAAAATGGAAGAGAAGAGAGAGAGAGAGAGAGAGAGAGAGAGAGAGAGAGAGAGAGAGAGAGAGAGAGAGAGAGAGAGAGAGAGAGAGAGAGAGAGAGAGAGAGAGAGAGAGAGAGAGAGAGAGAGAGA